>NNCF01129933.1:135643-213753 GCA_002313205.1 Laupala kohalensis | reverse complement strand
GCCACTACCACCCACCTCCTACCACCTATCGCCCCATGTAGATAAGCTTCAATAGAACGCAATATTTCCTATTTACACAGTTTGATTTCAATAGATAAAAAGCAACCTCGTCCCCATACGTTCCCGAATCCGATCAATCAGAAGAGACCAGTCGTTCTGCCTCAGACTATTCTCGGACAGCCAAGATACAATGGAAAATATGAAATACTGCTATACGAGATTCCATTGATATAATTGGGAATTGTACGTACTTTTTACTATACCCTCATTACATTTTTATTGATTTCACAAATCAGGAAGATAAACCGACGTAGATTCTTATTCACATGTCACGTACAATTTCGAGCGTTTCACAATTTTTCTTATATATAGACAGTTTTTGAGTATATTATTATTTGAAAGATCTGTTAGATGAGGGATAAAATTACGAACTGTTCATGAAATGAAATTATTACACTTTCTTTTCTCACGACTTATAACACAGGAAGTGTCCGTATTGATCTCGGTTGGTTTATCGTACATTTCCAACACGTTGGTTGTGTTCTAATTTCGTTACATAATTCCAAATTTTAAAATTGTTGGGATCTGTTCAGATGAAGTACATTAGCAAAAAAGTAAATAAATCATTTGGTCGTGCTCTCTCTTAGATTAGCGTATCCTTCCATTGGGTGTTTCTTCCGCATTTTAAAAATCAGATTACAATCATCGTCGCTTCTTTTTCCTGTAATTCAGTTACAGATATACTCAAATTTCAGTCAAATTCTTTTTTGCATGTACCATTCGAGATTTCCCATTTTGTTTATGTTAAAGTATTTCGTCGTTTAGTTAATTTGGTATATCAGTTTGTTGCATACCGGCGTAATGCCGCGTGAAAATCGTATTATTATTTTATTTGCCGTAAAGATATCTAATACATTTCTTGTAATTTTTTTATTTTTTGATCACACAATCCCTTGTTTGCTCCATTAAAGTGATGCCGTTAATTTTTTCATGTTTTCATGCTTTCATGCATTGGATTTATTAATGACCTACCAACATTTTTATTTATTTTGGAAAGTATTTTCATTGTATTTTTCTTTTCATGTAAAACAGCTCAATTCCTGACGAGTGTTTGTGACTGACTGGAAGCAGAAGCTATACTCTTAGTTCTCAGCTCTTTTTACTACTATTTATTAATTATGGGATATGGCATTACTTCAGCTTTCCTTTGGATGTTGTTAACTTTTAAATAGGATTTTAATATAAATTTATGAGAATTTTAAAAAATTGATATTATAAGTATTTATAAAAATTGAGAATAAATTGATTAGTTATTTGACATGTCATTTAGCTTTCAAAATATCCAGAAATTATATTATTAAAATCTGTATTTCTGAAATTAATATAATATTTGTGTGAAAGTGCGTGTCTTCAGATATGTTATGTTGTGAAATAGAAAATCATGACATCATCACTTCTTTGGGTTTTTACACGTATTGATTTAAATATCGATATTTTTAATGAAATGAAAAAAAACTATAATTTGACTAAAAACATACAAATTAAGTTTTAGACTTTATCCTCACTCACTCAAATGTCAGTTTATATTGATAATAATAATTTATTAAATTATCAAATTTTACAAGTTTTACTTTTATTACTTTAATTATAACAGATGTAAACGGCACAAATAATAAATTTATTTTGTCAATAAATTTATTTTTATCTTTGTTAAATACAATTTAAAAAAATGACATATTAAGTTTCATGATGATTGACTTTTCCTATCTTTGACTACTGTCTTAAATTGAAGTATTTTAAAACGTTATTAAAGCAAGTTTTATCGATAATTTAGGTTCATTTTTGCAGATATGTGCTATCGCGGACCTTTTTTGTAGAACTCTTGGAGGTAAACAATGTCGTCATTCGTAGTTGTCATCTATCTTTAGCCATTTAGGCAGCGTAAGCGAATAAAAATATATCTTTTCCCGATTTCATCGACATTTATTTTCAAAACACATTTCTATGTTTATTATCATACGTTTAAAAAAGGTAGTCTATGTTCATCCTGGACATCTGAACTATCTCCTCGTCAAATTTCATATCAATCGGTTCAGTGGTTTAGTCGTGACAAGGAAGGAAACAGACAGACACATTTTCGCATTTCACATTTATATATTAGAATGAATTTTCAATCATTCTGAAGGGAAAATTGTATGAGAACCAAATTCTTGCGGGTATAACGACAAGTCGATCAGCGTCCCGTCCTTCTTTCGTTCTCCGCGCTTTAATTTCCCGATTGCTGCTGCCGCGCGTGTATGTATGTGTGTGATGTCGCAAGTCGCTCGGTCCGGAAGAGAAACCCTTCCGCCCCACCACCCTCGTCGCCGCTTCGAGCCGTGAAAGTCCCCGTCTCCGTTCTTGGACGCACTTCTGGCCAAGAGACCTATCAGAGGAGGAAGGGGTACTTGTAGATCGTCAAACTAATCTTCTGATAATATTGTTAGGAACCATTCCCTTAGTTGAGTGTTCGCGCTTACGCTTTCATTAACTCTTATTTTTAAACTGTTCTCGAAATATATAATTCCCTTCCCAAGAATATAAAAGATATGAAATTGAATCTCTTCAAATCCGCGGTTAAAAACTACCTCCTGCACCAGTGCTTCTACAATGTAAAATAATTTATTGTTTTTAATAAAAATTAAATCCGTCTTGTACTTTATCACGCCATTGCTGTAGTACTTTTTAAATAACTTATAACAATTAAAAAAAACTATTTTCTTGCATGATTGTGTTGTCGTATGACTCATATTAATTTAGTTTTATGTGTACTCAACTTTGGCACTGTTGTTACATTAATTCTGTAGCCCCATCCTGGCCTGGATTTTTCTCTGTTTTTCCTTCGGGTAGAGGCGGATTTCTTATAGAGGTTCTCTAGGCTTTGTCTAGGGGCGTGTTTATTGTAACAATAAATCGTGAATTTAGTGTTTTTTTAACTTTTATGATTTTTAAACACTATTCTCAGAATAATCTATAGTTCGATAATAATTTGAGCATGTACATTTTTTACGTTAATTTTCAAACATATTGACATACTATTAGTATTATAACTCGCAACTAACTTTTTATCTTATCTAGGAACTTTTGCTGAAATTTTTGAATCCGCCTCTGCCTTAGGGCCCTTGATCGGAATTGATGGGATGGTCCCTTGCTTGCTTCCGGAGAGTAAATTAGTTTATTGTCCTCCACGTGGTCATACGCAGTTTGTACTGTTTTTTGACAATAAATTTATTATTAAATGAAAGGGAAACATGGAAAGTTATAAATACATATATAAACTGTATTTATGCATGTATTTCTCGTTTCGGTCAATTAAGGACCACGAGAACAAATGCTAGTTAGGCCCAAGTCTATGTGAGTAAACTCACAAGACACATCGGGATGCATTAAGGGAGAAACAGCGTTAGAATTGCCGTATCCAAGTATTACGAATGCGATTTTCAATCATCAAAGCATAGAAGTGGAAAGTAACAAATTTTTCTGGTCCTGCCTGGAATCGAACGTGGGATATCACTGTAGCAGACGAGCGCGGTCGGTAACCCTGAGCTACCAAGGGTATAAACTATATTTAATTAATTCAGTTTAACGACCTTTTTCTTTTTTTTGTATTATCTCCAGAATAATTTGCTATTTATTATTCTGGAGAATCAGAACAAAATGATAAAAAATGTATACTATATTTCCGTACAAGCAATATGTTTCAGGCAAGCTCCACAAATTATTTCGAAAGGGAAACACAGAAATAGTGAAAAAGAAAATATAAGGGGGTGTCAAAAAAGATGAAAGAAAGAAAAAGATAAAAGGGGAAAATTAAATCAAAAGAATTTTTATACAATAAATTCTGGGAATTGTCCAGCATGTTACATAGGCCAGACAAAACGATGTCGTAAGACAATAATTAGTGAACATAGAAAGAATCTTAACAATAATGACAAAATAGTGGAATAGTAGATCATTATCTTAATACAGATAAGAAATTGAAATGTGAAGATATTAAAATTTAAAATAAATAATCATATTTCAAAAGTATGATACACATCAGAGAGGTTGTGTATTAAATCAACCCCAAATTGTTGATAATTACAAACAGTTTCAGAGAGATTGTGAAATGTTTATGAATGTGTAGTGTAACATTTTGTAACTGTTTATTTATTTATTTTTCACATTCACAACTTTATTACATTGTTCAATGTAGATTGTGCGAAGAAGGGTCCCTGACGAAGTCTCGAAGAAGGGTCGAAACGATTGTTAAATTTGGAAGAAATGATGAAAAGTAAATAATAACTGGTGCGCGGTAGCGTCCGCGCCTTGGGAACGAAATTACCCAGGTTCGAGTATCTACGTTGTCGGTTGTATGAAGACAAAAACGTCCGAAACGTAACATTTTAAGTATGATTAAATAAGTTGAGACGATGGATAATGAATAGAGAAGTTGTAAAAAAAGAATTGAAATATCAACATCAGCAGGAATGTAGTATTGAGAAGAACCTATTCCTCCATACAAAACATGATTGTAATAACTTTTGATTTGACTAAAATCTAATTTCAGAATTATTGAAAAGATTCCATATTAGGTTATATGAGAGATTCTTTGAAGGAGGTACTTGAACGATCATGAGACAAATATGTATGGAGATCGCTGACTGAGTTGTAAGGTTTTTACTAACGACACTTTCTTATCCACAAATTTTTCTGTCTGCAAAATAAAAAAAATCAATGATGAACAGATTAACATTCACAATCGCAATGTAAATTTTAAGAAGGTCGCGGCAGAATGGCCGAAACATTGGTAGTTCTATCTACTAAGACACTTTTTGAGACTCAGGCCGTGTAATACGTTTACAGAATAAAATTGGTTGCTATAAAAGAAGAAATTATGACATTTCAATATCGTTTTTCTCCTTTCCCGTGGGAACCTTGTTATGTCTTTTTCCAATGTTCTCATCACTAAGTATCCAAAATTGTACTACTACCTGAGAGTGGAAAGATCCGCTGAGAACTGAAAATTCCTTTGCTTCATTTCCCCTCATGCGATTTAAGAGTAAGAAAAAAATAAGGGATTCAGTCTTTCAGCACCTTGAGGAGACACGTGGATTGGGCACTACTGGCCACACAACCCGGATTGAATGTCTCATATGTTACGATTTTATATCGTATTTCATCTACGCGAAACAAGTCTAAATAAATGGAACCCAAACACTATACTCACGAAGTTCACTGTCATAAACCACAATTAGTTAAATTAATAAACTGAACGACAGAGAAATTAAGAAGAACTGTAGCGATTTCGAGTAATAGTCATACTTCCCTGATATATGTATCGTTAATAAAAGTGTAATGAATTGGATAGATCATTTTTACTATTAAATGATCCCTACTTAAAATATAAATCAACACATTCATATCAGAGAATTTCTAGTAAAAAAATGAGAAATGTTACTGTAGTTTAGGACAGAAAAGGAGATATGAAGTAATATTTTCTTGTTCTTCGTTGAGCTCTTTTGCAATTGCTAACTCAAAGAATTTTTTTCCCACAAGTGTTAATGAAATAATCGATCTCCTTCGACTAATTCAAAGCAATAGATGATAGGGTGATAGGATTTTTTTTCATATTTCGTTAACCTTGGAAAATATTCATAGTCCTTCATTATGTTTAAGATTAGTATTCCGCAAATAATGTTTCTTGTTATTGAATGTAATTTTGGGTATTCATCATCCGTGGCATCGGTGTTAGTGAATAACGCAAGTTGACTTCAACTGCTCCCTCTAGATAATTTTTCTCCATAAATACTTAGCAGATTAAAAACAATGCAGATGGAAATAAAAAACATTAATTTTTTTTTCCTTCAAATTTCCTAAAATTTAAGAAGTGTTATAAGAATCTAAATACTATAGAGAATAGTTCGTTTGATTACTTATTTAATAAAACAATTCATCATTTTCAGACTTTTTCTTTGGTTTGACACAGTTTTAAACACGTTTCGACTGTGGACACAGTCCTCATAAGGACAATTTCATCAGGTTTTACATTACAAAACAATTATTTTGATAACTGAAATGTTTTTTTTTTGTAATGTAAAACTTGTTGAAACCTTATGAGGACTGTGTCCACAGTCGAAATGTTGCGTTAAAAAAAAGTCTGAAAATGATGAAATTGTTTTATTGAATTTAAATACTGTTCAATGTTTCACATGAATTTTTTCATAGTTTCGTAGTATTTCGTTTAGCGTAAGTAATAAAATATTAACCAACAACACTCGTTTCAGATTTCAGAATAATATCTCGAGCCAGCAATATACAGAAAGAAAATGTACATCTACTACATTCACTCCGTCATCATATGTGAACCGCTTCTCTGAACCGGAATGACTCTAGCGGCAAACTATGGAAATTGAGGTAGGTAAGTGTTACATCACTTTCCTTTTCTGTTTAACTCCCAGTTCACAGGAGTCGTTATGCAACATCTGAGCCGTTTGCATTCGTCATAGTCACGTGACAAACTCCCCAACACAACTTCAATGCGATGCGACTTTGTTGCAATGTTGGCAAAAATTTTACTGAGAACGTGTCCTTATGTTACGATCTTTCATTCAGTTGTGTATTTTGTGAACATGAGTTCTTGGGAACTAGGTTCGATCTCGTTTACTCTCTAATGTGAGAAATATCACTAACAAGGAATATTCCAGGAACTTTTTTTCTTTCTGTGGATTCAATAAATGAAAGAAGGGTCGCGAACAGTTCCATATTTCTGCGTGTTAAACAACGACCTGAACCTGGTTTATGCTAGTTCTAGTAGATTTACGATGTTGGTTGGGGTTACAGAATCCGTTTGGGAAACAAACAAACAAGGAAAAAAGATTGCTTTGGGTTCTGGTTTTGAAACATACGTATAGCTTTCAGTATAGCTTTCAGTGAGAAGATGCACGTAATTTAATTTTTCTAATGAGTTTCAAAAACATTCAGTTCATAACTCATTGATACTTTTTCAAAAGGTACTTGGCGGAAAAAACATGGTGACTAATATACTCGTAATTGGTCCCTAGGGTCAAGAGGTAATTTTAGTCCCAAAATAACAATATCTACAGAGCGGAATATTGAATAAAAGAGACTTACTGGTATCACTGTGAATTCACAAAACGTTTAGTATACAGACCATTATGATACACCATAGGTTTTCCTCCTCACGTTGGTTCCTAAAGACTACCATCTCCGAACCCAACCTATTACTTTTTCTTACTGAATACTAAGGTAATTATTCCTTTCTGATGCAAAACACGTTAAGATAGTCCCGAAAACCATTTACGAAGGTCAATGCACCAAGGGGGATAATACAGTTTTGCAAAACCTTACCCAAAGACATGAAGACAGTAAAATAGCCAGAAGAGCAGGAAACTGACACCAGGCACAAACTAAAGTTGTATGTACTCTTATTTCACTGAAAATGTTTTACGCATACTGAACAATATCTAAGTACGCACAAACAGTGAAGACTTTTGTATATGAGAAAGTGTGAGCAATGGTTTGTGGTTCTGTCTCTGGCTCATCTCTGAGTTTTCTGGTTCGCGATATTTTAGAATCATTTTTGGTTGAGAGATTATTCTATTTTTTCTTCTATGATATAAATTCGGTTCTTGCTTCTCAAACTCGCTAGAACCTGTCAGCACGTTGTAGCGGTTAGTTCACTCGCCTACCCATTGAGCAGATACAATCAGTACTCTCATTTACCCTGTAATTAATTCCACCATATTCTCTCATTATAATCTACCCGTTACGTCACTTTTGAAGCATCCACATCGGAAAGGTGCGACAGGAATCGACGAATAAAATGGTTGAGTTTTTTGCCTACACCAGCCTCGCAACACCCCTCGCATCATTTCGTCCTTCACCCGCATAAAACTGGACAAGTCACAGGAGTAGAGAAAGAAAGAAAACGCAATCAAACATAACATACTACACAAGACAAAGAATTTAGTTTGACTATATAGGTTATACTAGGTGCAGATAAATAATCGCGATTAACACAATAATCGATTATTTCATAAGATTTATGAAAAAAAAAAGAATCGATAATATTACGTAAGATTATTTTGTTAAAAGACTTTTTTTTTTTTTTTTTCTATTTACATCGGCTAGAAATGTCAGAAATAAAAAATGGCGGATTTTCATATTTTTCATAATAGCTCTAATTATTCAAATTTTCAAATTCAGAATTTACCATTATCAAAATAATTTTTGTTCCTACATCTTGGGCCTTTGTGTCCAAGTATGCGTGCAAACAATTTTTATGTTTTCATTCGATTTGTGAAAAAAAATTGCTCTATGATTTTTAAACCTTATTGTTAGTCACATATGACTTTCCAATTATTCCATTTTATGTATTATTCTAATTCGCATCAAACATCCAGAGCATTGTCATTGGCACATCACCTTGAAAGTTGTGGTATTTATTACTGCTGCATTCAAGGAGATATTACAAGTGTAAATTATTTATTTTTATAATTACTTCAATAGTATGAATGAAACATTAAAATTATTAAAACACTTATTGATTGACTGTTTGATTGTTTAATTTAAACGATTAAATTAATCGAAATATGATCTATAATCGCTCATCTACAGAATGCAATGGCTGAGAGGCTGCTAACTACTCGGAAAGCCGCGATATGGAATGTCGGTCAGGACTATTGTCATTCTGATTTTGCCATTATATCGCTAACTAGCCGCTCGCAACGATATTTCCGTTTTTCTTCATAATTAGAGACGAAACGCTGGCAAAGAAGAAACGCAGGCGAACACTAATGAGCCGCGAAGCGCGCGTTGAAACTACATAAAATCTTCACCCAACTTACGCTAACAAGAATTCAAAATCCACACAACGTATCTCATTCGCTAAAGTACGATGTGTATTCGTCTTTTGAATATGATGTTCTGGTGTAACACACTCGCCATCCATGTATCATTAAGCGAGCAATTATTGTATCCCTCTCTCAGAAACGTGTCTATCGATTTCGGTTTGTTTAATTAGATTTCTTAGATTTGGTTTGCGAATGTAAAAACAGCGATCTAACATGATCTCATATCAACGCAAATGTTGTTGCTGTAATTTTGAAAGTAAAAATTATCAACGTTTATATATTCCTTTGTTCTATTTTATCTTTTAACGAAGGGTCTTTGAATGTTTTACTTTAAAAAATAAACTACCATAAAAAAACCGATGAACTGCACATTTTATTTATATTTTTGTGCTCGATAACGAAAAATTCCCAATGCTTTACTATATTGACTAATCGCATGAAGAGGACTCTAATGACCTAGTTGTTGGCGAGCTCTAAAATCCCAATAATAATAATAATAAGTATTATTATTATCATTGCATGAACTACATTTATAATGCGAAGAAGCTACGACACAGAAAGACAAATTGCGCAACTTTAATTCGAGCAACAGCTCGGTGTCAGTATTCCACGTATTTAGATCTTAGATAAGATCTCATTAAAAAGGGAAGGAGAAAAAATGTTATTATTATACTCTTTGTACTCGTATGTACGATTTTATTTTTTTAATGAACAATAGTGTTAGAATTTAATATATTCTGTTTTACTAATGTGACAATTCCTTTAATGATCATAAAAAGTAAAACTTTGAAACTTTGTGAGGAGTTAGTTTTCATTTCCTCAGAAACTTATACGCTACTCAATTCACTTGTGAAGGTGAGTGCGTGATAGAATTTTTCAGGTTTGTGACCGTAACGTAATAGTTTCCCCATCACTTTCTTCCTATTTGTATACGTCTGTTCCAAGCATCGAAGAACGGTACTTCAACGGGACGCATCTCGTTCACCGCTCCCGTGAATCAATTGAATCAACTCCACAAAAACGATTCGTCGGAGCTCTCTAACGGAACGTGAGCTTGGGATTACGTAAGGAGACGGGGCGATCGCCCGTCTCCTCCGCGCTCGGCTGGTCGGCTGGTCTGTGGGCCGCGCCCGGTCCAGACGTAGAAAACGACCGGACTCACTTTTACTTTCCGTGGAAGCAGTGAGTGCCAAGCATTCGAGTGCTCTACTGTGCAAAGCGAGCCAAACGCCAGTCGCTCACCTGCTGTCGCAATACGTTTGCTCTGCTTCCGATCTCAGAGGGTGTCTCCAGGGATGGCCATCTTACGTCACCCGGCCTGATGTGCGCAACTTTAAAATTTATTAATCTTTAATATGATTTTAATTACAACAGTTATTTATTATTAATTGTTCAATAAACTCACAAAGGATTTGAAAAATAATCTAAAAGTATCACATTATGGTAATGGGAAACAAATTAAAATGTTGGATAAAAAACATTTAATGAATTTTTTAAAATATATATTATAAAGTAATATAGTAATTGTCCTTCACGGTTTTGAAGTGTTTGCACTATTAAGTTGTTCTAGTAACATTTCTTATAAAGAGGTTTATTAGTTTTAATTTTTATGTATTTTATTTTCTAATTAACAGTTGTACTTACGTCTAATTGTACAATTTTTTTAAGCTTTCCTAGGCCTCCGCACAGATATAGTTATTTCTGTAGGAAATGTATTTTTTTCTTGTATACGCCTAGTTTGAATTAATTGAAATTGAATGGAAATTTTAAATAATGCCTCTAATTTTCGAATAACAACTTCATCATAATTTTAAAATCTTATAATACATTCAGTATTAAAAACAGAGATGAATATCAAATATTCTGTTTCATCGTTCACCTTGTATTAGGAATCAATAAAATTTGTTTTCTAGTTGAAAAAATTTAAGTTTTATGGAAAATATTGTGATATTTTTTATTTAAAAAACGGATATTGTAAACTTGAATTAATATAACAATTTGTTTTTGATAAGATTACTATATTAATGTATTTCAAAATTTCGTAAGAAGTCGGTCCTTCTTCAAATTTTTGTACTAATTCGTCAAAATAAAATCAGAAGAATCGAAGTTCACAAAATTACAAATTGTGTATAATTATAAAAGAATAAAGAATTATAAATGATATAATGCAGTATATCATAAATTTAAATTCGATCAAAAGAAGCAGAATATTTCATTAAAAAATGTCACTTTAATGAACAAAGTTTGAAAACAATTGCAATATCACACGACGGTTCGATACTGTTATATGCGTAGGGCCGGGCGTTGAATATGTACTCAGGGGTGGCAAAGAACGTAATACTTACAAATGCAATCCTATTGGTGTTATTTTGTTTTGAATTAATTTTAATGTAAACTGACCATTCACATTGTTGTTATTTTCGGCGTCGATAAGTTTTTTTTTCTCCACACTCAAAATTTGTGTTTAAATTTTTAACTTCCAGTTTAAATTTATTAATTATACTCGCAGACGCAATGCGTAATCTTAATGCAGTAGATGCTTCATTAAAATTCATTAAACAAGTATACACGTTTGAAAACAGGATTTTACTAATAATTGTGGTCCGGTAACATAAAGCAGACGGTAATATAAATAGAGTAACTTATTATCCTCCTCACAATTACACACATATTTTAATGCTTCATTGATAATTTATTTTTACCATACGATAAACCCACAGCAACATTGTCACTATAATTGTTCGTAAATAATGGGTCAATGGCATTGTTGTATCCTAATAATGCGAGTTCATGAGTGAAGTAAGACACTATTTCATGAACTTATTTTCGTGTTTGAGGGATTATGACGTTTAACACGCATCTAACCTTTTTTAACCTCCATCTTACCAGTTCAAGAGATTGTATTTGGTAAAACTATGCATAAAGCGTTTATTTTTCTACGTTTGTTAAAAATTAACTACTTTGACATTCCAGATAAAAATGATTTTTTGATTTGATATTCCGGATAAACACATTTTAGAAATATTGAATGGAAATGCGTGAATCAAATAAGAGCGTTCTCCCCATACAAGGGTTGACACAAGACATTTCGCAATGCTCAATAATGCTTTTCATATTTAATCGCATACATCGTCTTTTGCTTGAGAACTATCCTTCTTCTCTCATAATTGAAGGACTAATATGGACATTTTTCTCATTTATTTCTTTTTTGTCGTGTCTACATCGTAAGACAAGGACAAATGCGGATATCCGCTTTTCAAACCTGACCAGAGATCGTCTACTGGAACGACTTCAGGATTAGTGAGCTCGACGTAATATACGAATCCAGTGACGCCTAAGATGCTTTCCCCACTTCGGTCCCTAGAAGCATTGAAAGTTTAAAGGACCAGGATGTGGCACTCCTCAAAGATCTTGTTCATTACGAGTCGTTAAAGTTTCCCGCTTTTTCGAGTTGTTGAAATTGAAAATTTTCGTCTCAAGACCAGAAAATGGATCTTCTTGTAATGGGCCAATTTCTGTCACTTTAGGACATATCGCCTCCATTCTTTATATTTTGTTGTTTATGAAACGGCATACGCTTTTTTTACACTACTAGTCGAAGCCCCGTAGTTTTATGGTAAAACTCAATTATAAACTCCAAACATATCTTGCAAATTTAATTTTCTCCTTCTTTCGTCATTAATAAAAAATCACTGGGAAATTCCAAGTAAAGGTCCTATAAATTTTAGAGAAAATAATATCAGATTTAACATGATGTACTTCGATTTAAGATTGAATGGAAAACAAAAGCTGTAGCGATATTGGAAAGAGTGCATAAGTACCCTTTCGTGACCTACTCAGATTCAATATACTGGTCATCCGTACACAGTACAACCCATTAGCTACTCTGTCAGCCAATAAATATTGGATAATTTTATATGTATTTTTAATTTATACCCTTATTTTCTTTCAGTTTTTATTCCTTTTACCTTATTTTTTTACATGAGATCTACTTGTCGAGAATGGAAACCATGTCACTGGAACGATAGGTCAATATATAAAATTGCAACAAAAGTGTCATTTTTTATTCATTTGCTTACTATTTAAAATCGATAATACATACTAAACATATTTCTATGGTAGGAAAAATATGTTCATGAATTTATCGATTTTAAAAATGAATATGAACTATTTCTGCTTCGAATGACCCTGCCGTTGTCGAACCCTAAAGCCCCACAAAAAGAAACTTCTACTTTCAAAAAACATTATGGAATTATTGGATATTTATATATTATATTAATTGTAGATAACGCCAGAGAGTTAATTAATCAAATTCTCAAAACTTAAATGTTTGAAATACGGAAAGACACTTCTTGCCTCAGCCTGTATCATTATATCTACACCCTGCATATTCCTGATGTGACTATTAAATCACTGAGATATAAAAGTAAATATAATTGATTTTTCAGTAATCGTAGAAATCCTAATAATTGGGGGAAATTTTACGTACATTTCATTAAAGAACATTATTTTACGAAAAAAATTATTAGTTAAAAATTAATTATATAAAAAACCCAAGGCATCATGTATGTAGAATTTGTCTCTGAAATGTACGTTAAAGTAATTAATGCTGATAATTCGATAAAGTAATTAATTAAAGATGATGTAATTAACATAAAATTATCCTTGTTCGTCTGCATCTTGAAGTATACATGTTCGACATCATTGAATTGACGTAATCATGACAAGTAGTAAGTATTGTACGGTCGATAACATCGTATCGAAACCTAAAAAATATAATGGTGTTTCAACAGCAGAACTTTCGTTCGGTTCAAAACGTTATCATATGTACCGGCACTGTATATCATGCTTCGGTAGCATTTACATTCTAAAAATGATCGGATACATATTCATTTTAAACAAAATATTTTATTTTATTTCTAACGATTTTATTTTCTTATGGTCGGAGAATATACGAAGGAATTAATCCATATTTAAATACATTTAAGAAAGCGTACAGCATCATGAAATATTATGAATCAGAAGTTATTTTTAAGTGCACAGGAGATTTTATGTTTTAAGCCTAGATTAAGATTTTGAATTATATTTTCTCATGACGTTATAAGACAGAAGTAAAGGTTTCTTCAAAACAGGTTTTCTGCACGATCTTATGAAAGCACGCTCAGTGTAATTCCAGAAAGGGATTTGCCGATAAACATTATTGAGTATTGTAAAAAGTCTGCTTGTCACCAATTTCTTCTATGTAATTTGTTTTTCTGCATCATTTTATATGCAAGGAAGTTCTGAAATAAATTTTATTCTGATTAAATAACCAGATGTACTGTAATTTAGTCCTAGATGTTCCGTGAATACAAAATTATCCAGGATACTTGAGACAGCACAATAGTTTTGATTTTGACCGTATCTTGTATTAGTCTGGATCAAATTAATTTATGTGAATAATATTTTGAAACCAATGAATTTTTATTTGGGTTTATCAATACTCAGAACTAGTGGCCTAAATACGGTTAGGAAGGGGACAAACTACCTCCCGAAGGATGAGGAAGTTAGTTATATTCGTACAATAAACCATAAATTTTTTTACAGTAGCTGAAATTAAAATATTTCATATTCCATTAATTTCCTTTCTCTAGCTAACGATCTTCCTCTCTCCTTTAAAATGTCTCTTATTTACACCATTATGATTTTGAGAGAAAATAATTTGTAAAATATTTTTTAACCGATAAGACAAATATAATTATTTAATTTTATTTTCTGTATTTCATTTTGTATCTGTTTTTTAGTAGGTGATTTAAATGCCTACAGAATATGTTCGTGGGCCAACAAATGAATTATTTAAGTTGGTTGTTGCACATGATTTGTTTATACCACGTTAAGAAAACGTGTGTTTTTGCTTGCCGCCGCGCCGGCTCGCCTTGACATGCTTACATGCATCAGAAAACATTGTGAAACTGTCCAAACGTCAAAAAAACCTAACTAACTACTCAATCATGATCTGTCATTTATTGTATGCGAACATACTTAATAATTTACAATACAGATGTGTTTGAAACTGTGAAATTGATTGAAATACAACAATTCTGTTGCTACCGTAGAGTTTTTTCGATTAATTATCGTGTCTTTTTCATAAATTGGCAAATAATTCAGTTAGATGAGTCAGTGTACTAACAACTTAAATATTTATAACCATTTCTGATAAAATTTTGTTTCTTTTGCATTTGTATTGTATCTCTTTTCTATCTGCATGTGTTATTTTTATTGCAACGGCATGTATCTTTAATATTTTTACTGTATCCGTTTAAGTTCTTTTAGGCGGACGAAAGCAAGTCAGTAAAATTGGAGAACACACTATAAGCAATTGTTATTATTAGATATCCTCCATCAACAATTTACCAGAACTGTCAAAATACCATTTGTTTTTATTTTATACAGTTGCATTGTGTTAAAGACAAGTAAATTAGTTCATTTCCATTGTTTAATGACAGGTATTGAATTTTATTCTGAGTTTCGTAGTAAATTATGTTTGTTTTCTCATTTTAATGTTCTTTATCTCTAACGGTGTTCATTGTTCTCGAGACAGCGAATATATAGGTCTTCCATCCTCAAATAATTAATATTTCAGAAAATTTAAAATTTTACCAATGAAACATATATATTTAAAATTTCAGAAAAAGTATGACTAAGTCATTAAAAAAAGTTCATTAGTCAAAAGACATGAGTAAGGCATTTCAAGCTAGTTCGCAATCCAAAATAATATATGATGAATTAATAAAAGAAATTAATCTTGTTACAATATTTGGGGGTAGCACTGTTTTCCCCCAATCACGACAATGATTTTTACTAGTCTATTAATTTGTAAATAAATAAATTTCTTTATCTCGGCTTTTGCTGGTTGTTTAAATTAATATTACTTAAATTTATATTCTCACATAAAATGTATTGATTTTGAGGTGGTAAATCAGTTGACGATCAGGCGTGTCGGGAGTCGATATAATCCACCATCTGTTTCAGTGGAGTGGTGTTGCACTTGACCGCTTATTGCCGACAGCGCTACGGCATTACGTGAGAATACAAATGCTCTCTAATGGAGCGCCCTTCAACCTCGTAACACAAATATACAAGAATCTCATCGTTGTATTCCTTCATATAACAACAAAATACTTCACTATACTCATGCTCTGTAAATATATAATGCATATTATATTTTATTCATATAATAAATATTATTATTCTTTTTTTATTTGACTAATCTTCGTGTGATTACAACATAACCCTAAATTACAGCATAACTAGGGCTACATTGAGTGTTTCATTTCCATCAAAGAAAATTTCATATTCTTTAAAATAATCAATTAACATAATAGTGAGATGTGGTTATGATCACTCTGAGATCCATGTAACTCTACGTAAGAGATAAATTTTTTCATCTGGGGAACTCAAAAGACATAAATATATTTAAATATATAAGTATATTTAAATATATAAGTATATTATAATATTTTTACGTAAAGGTATAAAAATAATAGTAATAATAATATTAATAATAAAGGTGATGCTTACGTTCTGTTCTCAAACTTTTTGTTCGTGCCAGTAATGTGTTTCGTGCGCCAACATTAAACTATCCCTTTTTAAGAGAATCTATTGGGAGATTTCAATGAAATTCTAGTGTAAAAAGTGGACAGAATTAGAAATAAATTTTATGTTTAGCAAGGAAAATGAAACGTTTCCCCGGGAGAAATAACTGGGGTGAAACAAAATAATACCGTTGTCATAAGCTAAAACGGAATTTAAAGTAAATCGTTGGGTTGGAGAACTCGTGGAACTCATTCATTGCAATTTACTGAAACGTCACTTTCTGAAGTAGCGAATTACAATAGGAAAATACAATGTTTTACAATTATATTGCCTTACATATTATTCTCAAAAATAGAACATGACCTTGGTTAAAATTATGTAAAGAATTGTTGATTTTATGTGTGTATCAATTAATTCGCTGGCGCAGACTTTATATTATTTCTAGCATTTTCAATAAAAATAAAGTACGAATGTAAGAGATAATTTCTTTGCCCCCGCCTCACCGTGACAAAAAGTTGGCAACGTTCCGGCGAGTTATTCGAATACTTTACGAACTATATACTAATCGGTTGTTTTATATAAAATTGATTTTGTATAGTCCAGGAACATAGTTATATTCTACGTCATGTACCTTTGACGAAAGTTATTCAATATGGCTGCCTAACACGAATTGCCAACTTCTACGAATTCAAGTTATGCCGAAATAAATATTTATGGTATTCACAAATGCGACTATTTGCTGTAAATAAATACAAGTTAATAACATAACAAACAAAGACACAAGGCAATACTCGTTCCACACCCTCGATGCAGAAAAGAACAGAACAGCGCCACAAGAACAAGTGAATTGAAATGGCCTCCGAGGTTGGTAATGGTGTTTTCAGAAATTAGAATGTTCTGACAACAAAACGCGGGGTACAAATATTAATACTCTTATGGACGATGGCGAAGTAAAAGCGTTGGCTACACTGAGTACACGCTCTGTACTGACATCAAGCCAGTTAGACTGATAATAAATAAATCAATGAATAAATAATATATGGTCAAGAGAGCTATTACAAACTACCTATGACCACTTTGATGACAATAAGTTAATTTACAGTGACTAAGAAACAATAAACACATTGCGTTTCCATTCATGTTTTTGTTTCTCTTAAATTAAATTTTCTCGCAGCAGAGAAACACGACTTCCAGTATACATTTCCACTCTCCCAGAGAGTTCTCGTTCAAACATTCCTGCAATGACGAAGTTAGGCAACCTAGTGTTACATGGGGGTGAAGTGGAGCGAGAGGGCAAGGGGTTAGCCCATCCTCCTGATTGTGGCGATCCTTTTCGACCGTATCAAAATATTCAATGTAGTCCCCTCACGATTGTGTAGTTAGTGCAAATTTGAAAATAGTGAAAAATAATGTACTGATACTCAATTGCCTTTTTTTATTCAATGATCCAATCTACCTTAATAGAGCAATCAAATTATATTCATGGTTGTTTAACGGAACACAACTTTTCAACTCTGTTTGGGGTCCACTTCAAGTGTAAACCATAAACACCGCAACATAACAATATATTATTATTAAAATACAATACGAAAGAACGTTAAAACAACAAAAAATTAAAAATAGAAAATTTGTATTTAAAAAACGGAGAAATCATACACATAAAAAGTAAAGTAAATACTTGATAATTTTTCTGTCAGTTCTTATGTTAATTTTAGTAACACCTGAACAGGTCCCGAACAGGTTTCAAACTTTATGTCCCGTTAAAAGTTTACAATAAATATTGTGTAGGGTCCAACTAAGGTCATGTAATTTATTCATCAATAATAGAGATAATAAAGCCTGAGGCCGGTATTACATGGTCATATTTCTAAGTCATTTATCTATTATCAGATATATATGAACAAGAAAATGACCGTGTAATGCACAAGCATATACTGCATCGTTGAGAGAACCTTTGATCTTATCTTTCATCACATCTTTGATCATAGATATAACATAGAAACATGACCGTGTAATACCGGTCTCACACCCCTCATTTTGCATTTAAATAATAGAAAGACTCCCGGACCGTCACGACTGATAGGGAGTTGTTCATACCACACTAACCTCACTGACATGAGAGTGCCCACACTGCCCCTTGTGGCACTACATCTCTGGCCAATGAGCCGCTGAATATACGCACCTGTTCGTTCTCACGACGCCTGAAGTCGACGCTGCATGACAGCGACACAGAGAGCAGCGATGTCGACGGCGTCTCGCGGCCTCCGGCGCCTCCACGTGCACTGCCCGCGTCGCCTGCTCCCCACAGACGCCTCCTCCCTTCTCCGCGACGCCCCCACTTCATCCCACCCCGCCCCACTCCAGTACTCGCGTACAATGTCACTCGGGACTGACTCAGAGATAAAGTAAGTCAACGGAGGGGATGGTCTCGGAGGCAGAGGGATATTTGGCAACCCTAGAATACGTATAACGCACTAGGAATGGAATCATCTCTTCGCATACAATGTATATTTTATTTTGTTATATTTTATATTTTATTTGTTAATATTTTTTAAATATTTTATTTATTTATATATTATTTTTTTATTAATATTTCATTTACTTTATAAAATTGTACTTCATTTAATTCATTGTATTTTAGATAAATAACTTAAAAATATTTGAAACTGCGCTTGTATGTAGCACACTGTGCTCACAAGATATTACACTTCTTTCGGAATAAATTTACGAGTTTTGTAATTTTGATTTAAACTATAAGTTTAGAGAAAACATTTATCACGGGGATACAAAGGTTTACTTTTCTAAACCTCACTTGTCGGGTATCATACCATTCATACATCATTATTATTATTAGTAGTAGTAGTAACACATTCTCCCAATGAATGGAAGACGTTAAGCAAATGACTCAATCAACTTTTCTTTATGTTCTTCCTGCTGTTCCATCAAGATTTCATTATATTAATAAATTGTAATAATAATTTATATTAATATATAATAATAATCATACATTATAATAATAAATTGATAATAAAGTGAACAAACACATCTTATGAATAACATTCTTTACATAAATAAGATTTCAAGTATTACAAGTATCAAAATTGAATATTTCAAACTTTTGGCGTCTTAACACCAATTTTTTTTTCCAATTAAGTGTTTTACATTCGGAGGATTTTCGACACTCTCATATGAGAGGGAATTATTTTACATAAAATACGTGAAGTTCTTAAATAACTCATGTTGTATAAATTGGGTTATCATTCGATTCGCTTACTGCTCTTGGTTCTTAATATGCTGTACACCGACCAGTAGCTCGTAGCATCTAATGAGTCCCGGGGCATAAGGGAGTCATAACGGAGGTCCCTATTACTCACTTCTTTGCAACTACAAGAGCACACTAATACGGCATCATGTCACTATTCCCCCCAGGGGACTTACATCTAGTAAGTACGTGTTTGGCGAACACGGGGCCCCGAGCTGAGTCTGGCATTGCTCCCACTTACTTGTGACATGCTCCTTCCTTTCTCTTTCCTGACCTCCCTTGGTCACCTCTTGTTCTTTTCGATCCCGACGCTATTAGGGCTAGGGTATCTTTCATTTTCTCCTTTCGTCTTCTTTTTTTAAAAAATGTTTTAGTAAAGTCGTGAGATATGTTGTGAGATATGTTTTGGTGTTGTAGATCAGGAGGGTTTTTAGTGGGTATGGCTGAGTCATTCGGCGAGTCCCACACGCGGGGAGAGTCATGTTGGCTCTCCCTAGTGCGTAACTGCATTTTCCCTACCTGTACAAGTTTTAAGGGCTCTAATGACCTCGCTGTTGACGAGCCCTAAAGCCCCACAAAAAAAAAGTCACTATTTATAAGATAGGTCTAGACATTTATTGATCAACCCGTCTTTTTCAATTTTTACTCTCTTTCTATACCACCCACGGGGGATATTGGGCAGTTTCTTCCCGCATCCCCAATTGTGGTCAACTGACATAATATCGGGAGTGTCTCTATTTACCTCAGTATGTCAGGTAGAATGAACACACTCGCCAAGAGACGCGCAGGTCAAATTTTGACTTCTTATGCAAGACACAACGGTGGCTGCACCATATCATTAAAAATTTGTAAACTCTAAACTATTGTAAACCCAACGATTTAAAGACGTTTTTTATTTTTGCTAAATGCACAAAATAAAGAGAGCATTAAATGAGACGATGGTTGATCCCTTCCTTCTTAAATTAAAGGCATTTAACTGCTTCTATTTTTAATATTTTCTTTTCTCAATAATTTAGGTTAACCTTTGTAGATAAAATTATTTTTAGAACTCTTTGAGGAGAACAATACTGCCATGAATAGTTGTCACGTATGTCTAATCGTTTAGGAAGCGTAAGCGAATGTAGCAGATTTTTCATCGGCATTTATCATTAAAATGCATGCTCTGTCTTTCTTTTACACTTTAAAAAAATAAAAGTTAGCCCATGTTCATCCGGGACATCTAAACTACCTCCTGGCCAAATTTAATCTCGATCGGTTTCGTGGTTTAATCGTGATCAGGTAGCAAACAGACTGACACGCTGTCACGTCACGCATCTATATACTAGTGTGGATAAAGCCAACTAATTATCATTATTTTATTGTTAAAAAAAGGTTTTAGAGGATATTTGTATTCAAAATAATAGGTGAAGATTAACAAATAAATCTTAAGACAATTGGAAATTAATTTGTATTTTAAAGAAAATTACAAAAGAATCATGTAGTACATACTTCAATGTATAACATGAATACTCTTTATATGCCAGGAAGTTATCTTTGTAGTGATACCTCATCGATGGCAATTGGTATGACAGTATAAATTGTTATTTATAAAAAGGTAGCTACCTTTTGACATGATATAATATATCTTTTGCAAGGCTTTGATGGTTTTATTCGCCATAATTTATTTTGGACAGAAACTTGTCTGGAAGCTTCGCATTAACAGAATGGAATATTGGAATGAGAATGGTACGATACATTCCTACTTTTTAGTAATAATTATATTATTTTCGTCCATTTCATAAGGTCGATCGAGGATTTAATAATCGATTTACCATTACAATTCTCATTATGAAAGCATTGCAATGAAATAGAAATTTAATGAAAATGCAAGATGTAAAAAAAAATACAAAATGTAACACAAAATGTTCTGAGAAGTAACTATGAAATTATTTCGCTCGTTCTATCAGGCGACACAATCAGCACTCCTCTGACTCGGGAGTCGCTATATGCGCTCGGTTGATTCCGGTGTCACAATGAGCGTCGTGTCGCGGAGAGCTGTCTCTTAGTGTGAAAGGTCTCAGTGATGTGACTCCGAGACCGGTCGCCTAGTGTAAAACGACCCTAATAGTCTTTAGGTAACCAGCTGAGTATCCGCAACTTTGCTCGCGTGAATTCTGTAATATGTCTCCAGTTTTATTTTTTCTCATATCTTCATTGGTATCCACTGAGAATGTTACCCATTAATGTTGGAGGTTTGATAGTATTGATGTGAACCTCAATCTCCTATTTTCACTGATATAATTAGAATAAAAAAGTTTTTAGGAAACACTAATTTCACATTACATACCCTTCGGTGTGTATTTTTGTAAAATCCTTTCTTAGTAACATTTTTGATAATGTTTCGTGTCACGCTCTTCCCAACACCCTCTTCTAGAGGCATCGAGCACCTCATGTGGACTGAAGGGTACCTAATGTCATTGGAAATACGATTATTCATCTCAGAATGCACAATAAATATGGTATTGACCCTCATTCCGGTCATTTTACATTATTTTTACATCTTGCCCTTTCCACCCCAGTTCTAAGAATACGGAGTTCCCATGTGATCTCATCATGAACATAACGGCATAGGTAGTTGAAAAATCTCATCACCCCTAAAACAACGTATGCAATGTATTTTATTTTTTTTAATATTTCAGTACTAGTTTTCAATTATTTTTATCCATAAACCCATTTCCACCCGACCCCAGCCAAGGGGAGCTAGTATTGTGTTTGTTTCATGAGGGTTGAGTTCAAACTTACACGATATCGAGATATCACTATCACCTCATCGACGCAGAAAATTACGGAATCGTCACTGGTATGTCATGTTCGATTTTTTTCATGACATCTCCTTCCCGAGGGGTGCTGGAGTGTATACAGGCTGATTTCTTCCAGAATATCAGAGCTAATTTCAGCGGCCCCGAAAACTACGATCTTACGACGAACACTTATATCACTTTGGATTATTTCACTCTTTCTCACCTCCAGCACAAAAGGTGTTTATTCCTTATAGGGGGTGATCGTGTACTTCTCTGGCAATGAGGATGTCACTGAACTTCTGTGATCCCATGAATGATTAATTCAACACCAATATCGGTGTTTTTATGTATTTTCCTGTCCTTCACTCTCATCTCGACCCCAGGGATGATAGGGGTATATTAACTGATTGTGAACATACACAGCACTAGGGACGCTCTTATAATAATAAGGATCAGACCATCAGATCTGCTCTTCCACCTGACCACTATTTGCATACATACAATACATACATCATACATGTACAATAACATAAAATAATTAAACATTCCTGCAACATAAAACACACATACATGAAGAACTATCCTGGCCCGGGTTTTTCTCCGTTTTTCCTTCGGGTAGAGGCGGATATCTCATACAGGTCCTCTAGGCTTTGTCTAGGGGCGTGTTTATTGTAACAATAAATAGTGAATTTAGTGTTCTTTCAACTCTTATGATTTTTAAACACTATACTCAGAATAATCTATAGTTCGATAATAATTTGAGCATGTAAATTTTTTACGTTAATTTATAAACATATTGACATTCTATTAGTTTTATAACTCGCAGCTAACTTTTTATCTTATCTAGGAACGTTTGCTGAAATTTTTGAATCCGCCTCTGCTTTAGGGTCCTTGATCGGAATTGATGGGATACGTCCCTTGCTTGCTTCCGGAGAGTAAATTAGTTTATTGTCCTCCACGTGGTCATACGCAGTTTGTACTGTTTTTTGACAATAAATTTATTATTATTATTAACTATAACTAAAATTGGAGGATAATTTATACTCTACTCAGGGGTAGCAAACAGGGTATCATCCCGGCATTTATCTTAAGCAATGGAAGGAAACCCAGAAAAAAACATGTATATTTTGTATGCAAGCAAATAGTGGTCAGGCGGAAGAGCAGGCATGATGGTCTGAGCCTTGTCACGGAATAAAGTTAGTGAGAGGTAGGAATTGGGTGGTAGACTATTGTTAGTAGGAGGGTCAGTTAGCTGGGTTTACCAAGAACTTGACCCACGTGGAGGGGTTAGTTGTAGTTAGTTCTAGTTCTAGTTATTGATACTAAGAGCTGTACGAGATGCATATTAGAAGGAAGGTTCGCTTTATAGCAGTCACAGCTATATGAACTGGGACATTAATGCGAAAAGCTACAAATTTTTGACTGTCACCACCGGAAATTGAGCAGCGGATGACTCGGTGGTTTGGTTTTGGGAAACTATAGATATTTTTCCAATTTCCCATTCAGAAAATATACATTTACGCATTAAAAAACGTTATATGCAGACCATTAATTATGACAAAATATCTGGTGAAGCCTTGGAGTACGATTGATGAGCGTATTTAATTTGAAGTTGTTTTATCAGATACTATAATTAGATGAAAAACAGTTAACTTAATAACTGTATCATTACATGCCCATTTCTGAATATCACATTACTTTCCCACCTTATGTTTCCTGGCTTTATATGTATTATCCTCTTTCGTTTTAATATTTTCCTTGTGGGTTTTTCTTTAATTTTTCTCTGACATTAATAAATGTTTTAACACCAATAAATATTATGAATTAAACAAACAATAAAAAATATTTTGCAAATTGATAAAACGTATTTATTAACTACATGAAATCTCCGTCTAATCAAATATTAGCCTAAGAACTGGTTAATTTTTCTTCAGTCTTTGTAATCTCTCTTTTTTCTGCACATGCCTCTCAAAGTGTCATTCATCTTATCACATGAAGTTATGTAATGTTTAATTAATTGAGATTGATGAAACTATTGGATTGATGAAACATAAGCTTGTTTTATAATCCTTTTTACACTCCGCCGTTTGCCTCTTAATAAAAAAAAGTTTCAAACAATATGTTAACTTTCCTCTTTTTCTGCCGCTTTGTCGTGTCAGCTGATCTCGGTGGCTTCTCCGATACGATGAACTTCTCGGCGGCACATGTCTTGCGACAGGCTCTTCTTTAGGTTGGAGATCGCTTGTGAAAGTTGTCGTGGTTGGCTCAGTCAAACATTTACACGCTCGCTGTCTCGTAAATGTTGCAGATGGCAATATAAATTTTGAGGCAGGGAATCTCCATGCGCGAATACGCGAGGAACAACAGAACGGAGACAGAAAACATTTTACTTACTTTCCGTATTCGTGAAATGCGGTGAAATAATTTATGCTTTTACGGTGGAGTAATTCAAAATTTTTCTCCTGTTAAAATCAGTCAAATACGGAACGGAATATCTCTTCTTTAAATAGTTTATTTCGTGATTTGATTGTATTTTGCACTATATATGAAATAACAAAATTGTTTTGAAGCAAATTTCTTTATTAGTTAAGAAAAGTTTTTTCAGGCCTACAGACACTTATCAACAATCTATGAATAGCTCTTGGGGTACTGGTAACACGTCTTCATTTAAATTTTGTATTCTTGAAGAATAATATTGAAAATTTTCCGAAATTTCTTAAGAATACTCATTTTATCACTTATTTAACTCGTACATTAACATTGACGGATCTAGACCGTAATCAAGAGGGGGGGGGGCTAACCGGTGAGGGATCTTGGGAGCTTTTCTATTTGAAAATCATGGTTTTAGAACACAAATTTTGTAAATATTATCTATTAAATAAAATACATAGACACATCAAATAGATAATAATCAATTAACAATATTAAATAGTAACCAAAATTGTTTAAAGTGGCAAATATTCTATTATTTGTTGAGAGTTCATAGAGTTCAGGTTCAAATGGATCCGCCACTGTCCATTAATGAACAAATCATAGAAATAATATGTCTCGATTTACATCTTAATAGATAAAAACAGGTAGACGCTATACGAGTGTTGGTACATTAATATCAAAGGGTATAGGTGCATATGTCATGCCTGGCAAAAATTGATAACAGACAGGCAAGACCCCAGATCTCTTGATCTTTAAATTGCAAACCATAGAAGTAAAGGAAAGACATAATTAATTAATATGGTGAACAGCTTTACCACTATAATCTTATTTTTAAGCCACTCAAACCTTCAAAAGAGAATTCACATGGCACCAAAATTACGAAAAAAGTGAAATTCGCAAATTTATCTTCGCTCCCCAACAAAATCTAAATATGCTGAAATAAAAAATTAACGAGTGTAAAGTTTTATAATAATTATAATAATTTTAAAATGAGGTCATATGCTCTATACAATATTTAGGACAATTACTTTCGTGACATTTATTCCACGGATGGGGTAGGACCATTCCAACGGCAAGATAATCAAAGAAACACATGAGTGAACTTCTAACTTGTGTCATAACTCAAAGTTGGTATACCATTCTATTCGTCACAAGTGCCATAGCGAAGTTTCATCGTTAAACAAGCTGAAATATCCGATTGTAAATATTGAACCTTTCACTGTAAGCGTGTTAACACAAAGATGAGCTGTGAATGCATGGGTGAGGTAACACCAGAGTCAGACACACTAATTGAGTTACACGAGGTATAACTCTATAGCGTGGAGTTGTTTCTTCGTGACAGATTTGAAAAGTGAATTGTTTTGAAATGTAAGCGTCTTTTCACCCGAGACATAAATGAAAGAATTGGTGATGAGAGAACTTTTAAAGTATCCCACCACTGATTATTTTAAGAAAGTGACATGTTTTTGTGTCAAACTTATTAAGAAATACGACCTACCTTGGTGTATTTGAAATTAATTTTCTCTTAAGAACACAAATTTTTATCAACACCTGACATAGTCACAAACCTGTTGACCAAGAGATTAAAACCACTACAAATCATCCAAGAAAGGTGGTACTAGTTTTTCTTATAGTAGTGTTATAATACATATCTTTCTATGTGATACTGGAAATTTGGAAGACCCGTGTAAGAAGTTATCCATGAATCAGGAAGAAAAACAGTTCATGTCGTTACAATTACTTTTCGTATTATGGAAGTTTAATGAAAGTGAGGAGAGTTTCCTCAAGAATAAACGGAGATGAAACCTAGAATTGCTCTTCATTTTTTTGAATTCGAATTAACTACGTAACTTACATAGTTTGGAATCTGATGTTTTATATTATTAATAAATTTTGTATTTTGAAATACTTCGCATTGACTCCTACTCCGCATTGACAGTCTTCAAAATCAAAAGCCAATGTGAAAATAAAAATTATTGTGGAAGAAGAAATATGAAAGTCACTGAGTGTTCCTTAGCAATTCTAGAGATAAACGAAAGTGTAGAGTCTACACAATGCCACTCAATACTTCACATCTTTAAGAAATAATTTATAATCATCTAAAAAGGGGACCATTTTGATGTAGAATACTGAGCAAGATCACATGCAGTAAAAAAAGTAACATTGAAAATTGAACCTTGAGGAACTCCGTTATAGAATTTTTTACTCCAAATTTCAAATTATGAACCCTTTAAATAACTTACGTTTCAAATTAATTTAGAACTTAAACAGATTAGTTGTATATTTCTAGATTTAATACTTCTCCCACTGTATAATATCCGATTCAAATCCTTGGGAGGACATTTTCTGATCCCCCTCCCTTGGTTATTTCGGAAGCGTGGGCAATGGTCACCGGACATCTGAACGGAACCTTCCAAGGGAACAGCTTTGCTCGCGTCCTTGAAGCACGTGATGAGGCACCGTAGTGGAACTAAGTATGTAGGACGTACGCACATACTGCCTGATCTGATTGCCCGCTCGAATGAATGACCACTTTCTCAGATGGCGCAACGTTTGCTGTGGTAAGTAACCACGGAAGCCCAGAGACCTTGGTGAGGATATTTCTCTACGTGGATTCAAATTTCCCGCATACGAGCGTCTTGTTAAACGTACTATAATTCTGGCATGGGTTTTTCTCCTGTGTATCTTCGGGAAGAGGGTTAGGCTCGGACTCATGGTTACCAGCATTAGTGGCGGCAGTCACGCAATTTTTATTAGTAATCTCGAAATGTGTGGTGATTTTAATGGTTGTGATTATTTAACAACATTTTTTTGGAATAGCAAATTGATACATGTTCATATTTTGAAGTAACTATTATAGAATAGTTCTATTGAAAATAAAATTTGTTACAAATTCTGTAAGTATTGTAACAAACAGTTAACATTACTTGCCCTTTTAAAACAGGGAACGCGTATACCATAATTTTGCCTTGGGGTGTAGAAATTTTTAAACAGTCACTGCCGTTGGTCCCTTTTATCAGAATATACGAGATAGTTCCTTGTTTGCCTCCGGAAACTGGTTCATTATTCTTCACGTGGTCATACGCTGTTGTAAATAGAGAGTTACATCAGTTATATGTAGGACCCATGTTGCCAATAATAACGCACTGTTCTAGTGTCTGGGAGGAACGTGTTAGAACAGAACACCTAGAAAGACAACTACGAAGTGTGCAACGACAATGTTTAATAGCATGGAGCAAGTGTTACAGGACTGTTATCTAAAAAAGTACTAAAAGTGATTTTAGGGATTTTCCTAATAGACCTAAGTGTCCTCAAACTCGCGCTTCGGTATAGATTACGTAGAGGTGAAACAATAGAAATTGATGGAGAGAGAATCCAAAAAAGGCATAAAAGGGTGGAAGACAAAGATAACTCGAAAATTACTACTTTGCGGGCAAATCAGATGGGACACGACGACACAAGGGAGCGGATTATACAAATTCATACCAAACGTTACCTATGCACAGGAAAGTAGCTGTTGGTTCAAACACAATCGATCACTATCGAGATTCTTACTGGCCGTGGCAATATGAACAGTTATTTAAAGATGACCATAGTAGGGGTTGCTAAGTAAATTTGTGGGGAAGGGGAAGAGAATGTGCGTCACATAATTGATAATTGTGACCTTAATGAAGCAAAGAGGGGACAACTAGTTGCACTCATGAGACAGGATGAAGTTTATTCATAAAAAGAATGGGGAAATTTCATGACGCAAAAGACATATACAAAGTTTCAGGACATTGTCACGGAAATCATGTATATCCGACATATCATAAAAAGGACAACACAATAGTAGACTGCGCCCGCCTCCCTGCGGCAAGGACGATAATTGACGGAAATGAATACCTCAATATGAGGGAGAGAAGGAAAAAATAGGTGAAAGAAACTGTGAGAGAGACAGCAACCCGAGTAATGTCCTCGTGATGTGGAACTGGGAGCAGATCAACAAAATAAATAAAAAATACGCTGTTTTAACTGCTTTTTTCCGTTGGTTGAAACACGATCTTTAACACAGTTTTGGACTTTGTCGTTACTGATGTTTCCAGAATACGATGAACCAGAATGGAGAACAAGTTTGAAAGATCCTATGACAAGGGGATAAACCCAAGCACCTAAATAACCTTGATGAATTCTTCACATTTTACAACTTCTAGAAATTATTTTTACATTTTAAAATCTTGAAGGGTTGCACTTGATGAAGATCCCAACCAAGGGTGAAAACTATGGAAAATTCCACAAATACTGTGAACAATCCAATTAATGTCTTATGATGTATTTCCCGAAATGAATCGCGGACATTAGTTCAAAAAATGCATTGTTCATTATTTTCTGACAAAATATAAAGTATAATCCTTAGCATTAAAATATGATCGAGGTCTCGAAGTAAATTTGCGTTCTCATTCTTTGGTCCTCTCTCACAATTTTTGGAAATTTTAATGACCATCTCATTTCGTCTACAACCATATTAGTTACGGCAAGTTTGGTGAGCAACGCTGAACCGTATGGGAGTGAATACTTGGACGGATAAGACAACATTAATATGGACAAAGGACATGCTTACTGCTTTCGAGGACTATGTGACAGGAGTGTTCTTGAATCGACGATACGTAAGATAGTAGACACGTTCCTGCCTTCCCGTTGGCACGGGGACGGAAACATCCGTATATAGTACACGGAGGGCTAAAGGTAGTGTTGTGGAATGTTTCTCCACATATACATGATGTTTACTAACAATGCGCAAGTGACTCCGATGAGGGAGAAATGTGTACCACCACGTGTATTTCCTGGCCCGGGTTCCCCACTCTGTCCCGGGTTTGCTCCGGTTTTCCTTCGGATAGATGCGGATTTCTTATATAGGTTCTCTAGGCTTTGTCTACGGTTGTGTTTATTGTAACAATAAATCGTGAATTTAGTGTTATTTCAATTCTTATGATTTTTTAATCACTATACTCAGAATAATCTATAGTTCGATAATAATTTGTTTATTGTCCTCCACGTGGTCATACGCAGTTTGTACTGCTTTTCTGACAATAAATGTATTTATTTATATTAAAATATTTAGAGTGTAACCCCGTTATTGGTTCTTTTGCCACGGCACGGGTGATTAATAAAATAACTATATTAGTTTACTCTTCAAAGCTTATTCTTATTTTACTGAAACTCGTTAATTCTCTTCCCGATTAATACAGAGAAACAAGTTGAAAATAAATGTAAATATTTGATTAACACAACAACACAACAAAGAAATAGTTGCTTCATCTTTGTGAGAGAAGGTCGTATTATGAAACTCACTTAATGAAGTGTAAAATAATATATTTCTTATTAATAACAACTAAAATGTACATTACATTTAATAAATTTTCACAGCCGCTGAATTTAAGTTGTACTATACAATTGTTAGTTTTATTAAACGGAACAATTTGTTTGAAATAACGAACAAATAACTTTCATCTAAATTCGGAACTTCACAAAGTTTTGTATGAAAGTTTAAGAAAGTTGCACTTTTCGAATGCTACCAAAAAGTTCTTGTCACTATCTGAGTAATCCTTCAGTGAAAATTATGTGTTATTTCTCAAATGCAATTTAGATATTTCACAGACATTTGAATTTAAAATTCTCAAAACCCCCGTAAAAATACAATAGATATATTCTAATTAAAAAAACACAGAATTCACATAACATATTTAAAAGAACAAATTTATTTGTCAAGGAAAATAATTTAGAATTGATTATACACAAATATGCAATGTACATGATAATGACAAAATTGCCAGAAGGTGCGATTTTCACAGAAGGAATTCCATTATCTTCAATGCTAACAGAACGGGGAATCCTCATCTCTGGTGCCAAATAAGCTTCTCGGACAGAGAAACTATCACTGACGCAATTATTCTTACTCCTTGTTGCTATTTCCTTATTTTATTTTTATAATTTTAAAAATATTCCATATAAATTTTCGTAATTTTTAAAGTACTCTCAATATTATTCGCAAAACAAATTTTTTCTCAATTGAACTTAAACTTAACTTAACAGCGAGACGTAAATTCACTTATATTAAAGTGTGCAGTTTCAAAATGCTTCATGAATACGGTATGTTTCCTCTGATTCAAACTTTTGGACATATTACCTAATATAATATGTACTTAAAGCTGATGGTGCCACACACTGAATATACTATGAAGCTTTCGCTGGTTGGGGTCATCTTGAAAACAAATTGGAATGAATTTTTCACGCGTTGCGGAATTTCGACTCTACTTTATTCTACGAAAAATTATTTTGCATATATTTCTTCCACGTATTTACACGTGGAGAAGATATGTGATTACTTTTGGTCAGGTGAAAATGGTGACTAGCTGGGAATCGAACCCGGGACTTGAAGCAAGAAAAAAATCATCTTTGTCATCATAAAAAAGAAAAAAATCTTCTTTGTTATAAAAAAAGCATTTTATTTACAGAGATCTAATTTTCCTTCTAGAGAACCTGACCTATTTTAAAATGTTCTACACATGTGGAAACGTTTAAAACGATAAAATTATGAAAATTACCAAAATATTGGAAAAATGAAAGTCGAAAATTAAAGAAATCCAAATATTTAGGTCCTCTCATTTTTTCTCCAAATCTCAATAAATATTAGAATTATTTTAATTCATGGAACGACACATAGCTTTCCATAAAACAATGTATCAACTTAGTACGGATATTCAGTGTTACGTGGACATTTATGGAGATAAAACCTTCCGAAACCAGGAATATTTGTTTCTTCGCTGGTAACTGCACGGTATCTCACTACATTTCGTGCGTGGAGTTGATTATCATTATTATCAGTAGATTTCGCGTAAACTACTTGTAGAGGTATCATGAAAAAAGAAAGTTTATAAATTAAATTCAAGATCTGTCTTTCATCACAAAAATTATTCAAAGTATCCTAATTTAAATAATATGTTGACATTAAAATTTTTCTAAGTGAATGTATGATTTATATTAGAAGTTCATATAAATAATGTTTAAATATTAACGACACATGAAGTGGTAAATTTCATTCTATATTCCAATTATAATAATTAACATGCGTTGATCAGGATGTAGTAATTAAACTGATAAATGAAATTACCTCCGTAATTTTTGTAGTTTATTTATTCATTATATAGGTAATAGTACAACTGCTCTAATATGTTCCATTTCTCTACTAAATTGACTAAACATGTAGATCTACTTTCAGCTTATTAATTTTGTATTTTGTTTTCATTTACTGGAAAATCAAAATGTTTTTCAATAATTTCAACTATATCACGCAAATTTTTTAATTTTAAGAATATTTATGAAACAGTAAACAAGTTCATTCACCTTTTGGTTGGTAAAAACTTTGCCTAAATTATCGAACTCCATTTCGTTTCTGCATCCGGTTCTTTGTAACCGTGTTACAGGTGAGTGAGCAACTCCACTTTATATTATTTCTTGAGGGGAACATTTTTACTTGACGGAAAAATGACGAAGTCCTGAGGAAAATTTAGGTTTGTGGGTGAGTTTCCGAGCTTAAACCCTCCCCCACTCAAAATGAGAGAAAATATTATTTTCGTATTTGGAAAAAATATAAAAACTCTTACGTAGGTCTTTTATTTACATTGAATAGTAAAGAATATACATGCAAAATCGTAAATAGTCTTAAAATTACATCTATTTACTCCAAACTTTCAAAAACTTTCCACATCCCTAGACTCCCGGTGATCTATGCTCCACCTCCTAATTTGCCCGGAATAAAATCTGCCACAGATAAGCAGACTTTAAAATAATAAATATTTATCTAACAATATCTTTTCCTAAATGGAGCGGAGTTGGTTTTTGATTTATTCTCTTCATTGCAATAAATAGAAAAGAAAATTGCACAATCTCTCAATAATATTTATTTTACTTTCCAGTACAAAATGTGAAGTATTTCAATGGTACAATTGTTGCACATTTCTTCATAAGAGTGTTTTAATTCCTTCAATGTCTATCTTTTTTTTTGGGAGGGGGGGGCTTTAGGGCTCGTCAACAACGAGGTCATTAGAGCCCATAATGTCTATCTTGTTGACAACTATGAAGGCACATGGAATAACACAATTACCCTGAAGGTAATATTAACCTGTAAGGAAACGTAGGCATGTTCTATAATTTTTTATTATATATTGGTCTACATCAAACATTTTTTAAATATATTCCTACATTAACATCGACAGTTTTAACTCCCCATATGATGGTGGGTCAAGAAAGAAATACGAGGACAATACGATTTCGACTTCGTAAATAAGTTTGTTTGTTTTTCATCCAGTGTTGATTTATTGATGTTCCAGATGTTTATTGCTTGGGGCGTTAATATTTTCACGATTCTAATGTCACATATAATCAACAAGCTGAGTAATTTATTTTCTGTGAAAAGAAATCTTTTTTCTAGAACAAAATTGCTTTTGATTGCATAATTACATCAAGTGGTGTAAATGTGACCTTCGTGGTCTTGGATGATAACAATGTGTTAACATAAAAATGAAAAACAAGTGAAGGCGGCAAAATTTCATATTGTTTCTGAACGAGGAGGGATGTAAATCCGAGTCAGCCAACAAACTAGAGATATTCGGAATGTATCCTCTAAATTTTGTCAGATTTCAAAATAACTTGATTTATTTTGGTTTGACTATTCTAAGAGTTGAAGGAATACGGATAGTTCATTGTAGGTTTTTGTAATACCAAAGTTTTGAACTGTTTTAACAATCACGTCCTTTGACTTAATATTACCATACTCACACACATCACACAAGAGGAAAAAACCTTATGATTACATGCAAGTATAAGTTAGTTTTGATAATGTATTTCAGTCTCGTTCGTATATACATATATTATTAAAATATTGTCTCTAATATGCGTCCTGGCAATATTTACAAAGTATAAAAAATTTGCATGAAGACAATTCGTTCAACTTGTGTGTTCACTCTGTTGCAGTATAACAATGAAGGTACTAATTTGGCTCGCCGTGCACTTTGTCGGTGAAGTGGTGTTGTTCGTCTTGAGTTTGTCTGGTCTTCACTGGAAACTGATAAAATGTTCGTGTTCACCGGGGACGAGGAAAGAACAACGACCGTCATTTGCAAGGTACGTTCACACGTATTTCATAAAATTGCATTTTTTAGTTCTTGAGAGCACTAGTCAGAGAAGCATGTAACTTGTTTTTATCCACCGTACGAGTTTCAATTTCGGTACATATATTTTTGATCACATAAAATAGTATAATTAATTAAATTTTGTAAAATACTTTTGCCTTTATTTATACATAATACTATTACTTTTAAAGACCAGAATAATTTATCATTAATTTGAACAATCATACACGTGGTTTAATAAATAATGTAATGGTAACTTTCGCACGTACAAACTTTTTCTAATTTAAACGCCACGAGTTTGGACAGACTTCATATCTATTCCTTGCAATTCCGTAATCGTTCAAAAAATTTCAGTACTCCAATTAAAATACAACTATACTCCCGTGAGTACTTTACTGTCTAACTTCTGCTATTTCTATGTTTTAATTTGCAAGGTAATATCTTCTAAAAATATCACATTTGCTCCCTTGAGAATCTGTCACTGCGTAAGTTTAAAACATGCACTGCAGCGTTTGGAAATCATGAACTAGGAATAGATTTTCGAACGCAAAATTATGGGCAAACTTAAGAATATGGTCCCACAAGGGTTCGAAAAAATAATTTATGTCATAATACTACAAATATTATTGCGGTTCCGAAAATATAAGCCGTATTATTAGCTTTTCACATTTACGGTAGTTATAAAGAAATATTGTTCCGCACTATTTTCTTCTCTCCGCCACCGTTTATGTTAGTATGTTAGGGAATGATAATTATAATATTATTATATTATAAACAATTGTTTGGTCACAGTCGGCGATGTTAGGTTTGTTAGACCCGGCGATTCCGTTTTAAGAAAATCTGTTGTAAGTGTGAAGCTGGAGACGATGGTGGAGGTAGCAGCACTCGCGGAAGGATATACGAAGAAATATTATAGGATAGGACCATAATGTTAAATTTGCCATCGAAAAAGGGATTTTTTTTCACATAAAATGATTCAATTTGTAATTTCCGAGAACAAAGTCCCTTCCAGAATCATGGCAAAAAAAAGCCGTTTTTCGATATCTCAACTGGATATTTTTCTACGGCGTTGGACCATATAGTTAAGTTGGACTTTTCACCAACGTATGGTTATTTTGTGAATTATGGGAATGTCAAATGGAGTTCATTTGGTTTGTGTTGTCAGACTTTGATGTTGGGTGTCTCATTATAGTGCAAAAGAGTCTATCTTTTAAAGAATTCTATATATACACATCGCGAAGTATGTCTTCAGCACGTTCGCTCTTGAGGTATCACTCGGAGCTGTTGAAGCGCTACCGTCGTCTTCTCACAAAATTGTCGCTTACGGAATCCCGAATGGATCTGCCTTGGGTTGTGACTCCAAATTTTTTGCTGAGGACGGGCTTGAGGGCTTCGACGAATCGTTGCATTCTCATGGCGGTGTTCTGGAACAAATGATCAATTTCAGATGAATATTATCAGCATTTTAGTGGTAACCAGACTACTCTTCCCGGCGTCATACTGGAGCTTCTTTAGTGATACTGTTTAACCTTCGTTTTTAATGTGCTTACAAAAGAAGCGGGTTAAAATTCAAAAACCGTAATGATATTTTAATTAGTTCGTCAGATATTTTAGAAAATCGCAAAAAAATAACTCATTTTACTCTTATTCACTATATTAACATTGAAATTAGGAAGATTTCTTTTCTAGTGAGCCCTTACAATACATAAACAATATTTACCCCTCTACACATCACACGTCGTATTAAATTGTTTAAATAAACATTTACATGAGGATATCACAATTAGTTCGTAAAATTTAGGTGAAATGATGAAAATTTGAAAAACCACATTTCACCCTTTCAACATAATTTCGAGACTCCTTTCTTCAGCTTGGTCAATGCAAAAGCTACAGTTTCAAAATAATGAGCTATTTATAATAGTTTTTTTTCTAGTGTGTGTGTGTGTGTGAATCAAGCCAGTCACTTAACTCGTGACAAGACTTTTACATTGAGATTAAGGGGGTTTATTTCAGATCGTATATCGTCATTGAACATTAAAAGATCCGAGTTCTTATATAGTCAGTCTCATCAATGTTTGTCTCTAATATTTGACATTGTTACCTTTTAAGTGATTTATATTGACTTATTGATCAACATGGGACGGGTAGCTTAGGGGTACGTTGTAGTAGAAGTGTACCGGGTAGTAGTTTTTATCAACACTGACCAGTCATATTAAAGTAAAAAACTTTTATAAACAAACTTATTTAAGAAAGTGCTGTACTAAAAAAGTGGAATATCAGTAATATCCAAAATTTAAAAAGTTGATAAAAATTCAGTAAATTTGAAAAGCGTTACATTTAATACAGCACTTTTTAAAATTAAAGTTCGTTTAAAAAGAGGTTTTATATGTTTATTTTATTTTATACTTTTTAGTATTAGAATTTGTTTATTTATTTGTCAAATGAGCACTGCAAACTCGACTGTCGTACCATCTGCCATTATTTTACATGTCATCCCCTTCCCAACTCGTTCCGAGGGGTACCAGAGTTATCTTATCCACTCCGTGATTGTTGTCATATCGTCAGTCATCCAAATTTTGTTGAAATTATTCCAGGTGTTTTTGAGTTTTGGTGAGATATACACTCATACACACAACCCCATTTCAGCCCCTTTAGGGATAGATTTTCGTACAATGGTACCAAAATCATTTATTGACATACATACCACACATATCTGTAAAATTTCAGTTTGATAGGGAACTTGGAAGTGGCCGAAAAATCAATTACCTCCTTTTGAAATGGATGTTCATTTCATTTACAACATGATGCGGAAATAGGCTTCGCTGAGTTACAATTGGGCCATAGTGGAGATGTGACGTTCGTGAACGAACGATTTCAAAGGAACGAGTTCTTTCTGTGAATCGTTCACCCCAATCGTTCCTTTTGGTAAACGGTCGTTCTTCGTTCATCTAAATATTAAAATTTTCCGCTACCTTTAGTTATTCCAGAAAATTGAGTGATATCGTAGAAAATATCTGTTTAATAATAACCAAGCCTCTTTTATAGATTACATAAGAATAAACAAATAGTAAACACAGTAACGTAAAAACACGATGTGAAATAACGTTAACATATTGGAATATAAAAAACCTAAACAATTTTAAGCAGGTAATTGAAAAACTGTGACAACAAATATTGTGATCAGTTCATCTAAAGGCCATATGATATATTCACCAATACTGGATTCAATAAATCAATGAAAAGTTTTTCATAAACACTGTTTTTGAATTCTGTGATTTTGTCATTATTTATTAGAAAATGATAATAATATATTGTTTTATATCCTCGAATAGATAATCCAAAAACGTTGTTCTTTACGGACATTGTCCACACAATCTTTCAATACAACCATTAATAGTTGACGTAATTCGTCGATTACTGATATTTCAGAACGTAAAAATCCTCCCCGACCATCGTTCCTACTTCGAAAGCCGTTCATGAGTCCGACACAGCCCAATCGTTCCTTCGTGCCACTGTGCTCTATTGCTATACTCAAGCTATCCGGAGTTAGGACACCAAAAATAACAAAGATGGCGGACTCAATTGGTGTTTCAGGGCAGCCACCACCAATATTTTAGAACAAAAACCCCACACTCGTTAAGACTTGGATTGTCGTTTGATATTAAAATCATCGTTTGGTAGCACTTACACACACCTTACGGGTGTACCAACGCTATGGAAACAACAAAGGGACTACAGTAAATTGAATTTCGTTGAAACTAAATTAAAAAATTAAGATTTCTTTGATAATTTAAGCAATGTATTTTATAAATAGGAATGTTAATTTTGTGTTACACTACAAAGAATAAAAATGAGTATTTTAAGGACAGGTTCTCCTAGGGTTATTTCGTCAAGTTTGGTGGTAGTGAATACAACATATAAGATGAAAGTATCACTAAGTCGAGTAATGTACGATATAGGGAGAATCAATAGTGTAGGTTGGTAGTTCTCCCAATTTTGGTAACTTTTCAGATGACATCTAGACTATAGTACCAACACACTTCACTGGGTAGGGAAGTTCTTACTGTGGTCCAGAATCAAGCTAGCATCTTTGACTCAAATCGTTTAATTGTCGTGCCCAAGGAATAAAAAGATATCAAAAAATCACTGTAAAATGAATGTGAACTCAAATAATTTCGTTTTATTCTTATATGGATATGGCACAAGAATATGGGATACATAACATCTCAAATTTCCCTCTCTTTACATAGTTCTGATACATTACCTTTATTAACTTTTTTTAAATTATATGCCTCATATTCTGGCATTAATATATTATATGGCGCGCGAATATGAAATTCGTAACATCCCCCTCCCCGCAACAAGAGCGGGAAAACATGTGAACGATGGAACGACATTGAGTGAACGATTCCGGAGAGGGAGTGAACGGTGAACGACTCGTTCCTTCTTGTGAACGAAATTTCGCATATCTAGGTCATAGTGTTCATGTTTTGTCTCTAAGCAAAATAAATGTCACGACTGTATGTTCACTACGATCGTGCATTTGCGTCATTTTCAACCACCCCAAAAATTTTAAAAATGTGACCCAAGGGAGAAATTAATTTACCCCTCCGGCAATTTCGCCGGAATTAGGAAAGTAGTTAAAATGTCATAAGGTTAGTCAAATCAACAAAATATATGCTCCCGTAAATTGAGTAAAACATATCTAATAACCGATGTAAGACTATTACACATTTGAACAATATGTAAGATTTGCTTGTGTTAATAATTTTCACTAAATATGTTATTTACGCCACTTAACATAGTGTTCATCGTCAAAGAACTTTGTTTTGTGGATGAGATTTAACCGGGAGGTTTTTAATGGTCCCTAATTAGGATGTTATTCACGTAATATTATTTCACTTGTTAGAATTCAGTATGGAGATAGACTGTTCTTCATTTTTTATTCGCATCAACAACTCTATTCCCTCTCGTTTTTGATTGGTGCAAGAATTAAGTAATTTTTTGGTCTAATATTAAAACCTCTGACAGTATTGTTGAAAAAGTTGAGAGTCCAGATTTTCATATTGTTGAATTAGAAACAGCATAGCCATATTGTTACACTTAGTAACGTAATGTTCAGTGCTGCGATACGTTTCGATTCTTCGAATGTCCGATTTTTCAAATTACGGTAGTGAATTCAAGTACAAATATTTTGTCTTCGTTAATGCAAGTAACAACACTTAATTTTTTGTGCTGGATAATGGTAAGTTAGGGCTAAAAATAAATCATCTTTGTATTGTAATTTTAATTACTGTTCATGAAGTTTTTGTGTCTTAATCTTTTGAACTTCTTAAATTATTTGGGATGAACTCAAGTTTTTATTGGATGACTGAGAAAATGCATTACGTAAACTGTTAAACGCTTCTGTACACGATAGAAAACGCTCAAAACTGTTTGAAGCGTATTATTTACGTGTCACATAATACTATAAAATATTTGAAGCATCTGATATTATCGAATCATATTTACATACGAGTATGTTTTATATTAACTAGTCTCCTGGATGTGATAGATACATTGAGCAAATTTTCGCGTTCATTTACTTCCCATTGTCTTTAGAATCCTTCCTCTACGGAATCATTTCTGTGGACCAAATGAAAGCATATTGACGCAAAAAAACAACAACGAAACGACAACATTTAATTGGTATTTAATAATTGAAATGCGTACTGTCAAATTGAATATAAATCTGTCAAAAGATATTTTCAATCTACTATAAAAACGGCCAAACATGCTGGCTAATTCAAGTTTAAATCTATCAAATTAGTTTTAAGTCAATGTATGGTAAAGAAATCATCGTTCTTATGAATTTTTAGAGCCTTTTCAGAATGAGAAGTATCATAAGTTGTGTAATTCTGAAGATAGTGTGTAAAACACCGAATCATTGTAATATGCATTATATTTTTATATGCTCTGTAAATGAAATTTATACTTTGAATGTATTCTTAATCTTTGAAGTGCTCATATGAAAACTAAATTTCATATTTCATATTCGAAGAGAAAAAAAATATTGAAAGAATTTTGGGAAATGGGAATAATTTTTTCTCGTTCGATAACTCCAGTAAATGGAGAAGACAAAATATTACTAAGATTAAAATTTGTGAAAATTGTATTTTACGCATTATTAATGGTTTATAAATAAGCAAAAACCGTTTCCAGTCTAACTCATATCCCATGTCTGTATTCTCATTTAGTTCTAGACGCTGGTGGTCACGATCTTCTCATTTTTTGAAAATAATGAATCAGATATTTTATATTGTATGTTGGATATAGTTGAAAATTAAAATGTTGTACTTAAACACTCGAATTACTTCTTGCTCTTAAAATTAACCATATATTACCTCTACGAAGGTTCCCAGCGTCATACCAACGTTGTTCAGAATCGTGAAGCTGGCGCCAAAAACATCCGAGGGAATATCTAGTGTTACAGCATTCCGTTCGAATTCCGGGATGTCTGGGTCTTCCGTAGTTGTGGGTCGCGGGGTCGAACCTCCTTTGCATGTTCGCTGAAACCATAAATGAACGGTCTTATGTTTCACGTGGGAAAGAAAACTAAACAATTTGGTATGAATTAAGTCAAAAAAAGGTAAAGATTTTTGTGGGAGTAAAAAGACGGGTAAATAGAAGGGTGAGGTTTATCACGTATCATTGTTAAGGAAATATATTAATTTAATTCATTTTTTATTTATTTTTAGTGACTTAAATATTTCACTTATCTCTTAAATAATTATCAAATTTAGGTTAGAGATTTCATTGAAAGAAAAACGAGAAAAACATTTTTTCGATTTAATTTTCCATTTCCTAACAGCTTATAAAGAATATTTTATGCATCTCTTTTCAATGAAATGATGCTCCTAACGTAATATGGGGGAAAGAGAAGTGGCGTGCATAGTGTATCTTAATACACTCCGTCTTCTTCCAATATTAAAACTAAATTATTATTTTGAGTAATTTATTCCCGCGAGATTATGTTTTTGTCAATATATTTCTTTTTTATTTCCATTCATAAACGCAGAAAATTATCGTTATTAATTTGCGTTAATTTTAGCAACTTCGTTCAAAATTTTCTTCGGATTACTGATGTATGAAACATTATCACGGTTATTGTGCAAAGCTAATGAGTGATATATCTAATACGATCACCACTTTGAGAAGTACATTGGATTTTCAAACTTTGGCTTAATTATTGTCAGTAAACAATTTTACAATAAACTATAATTTTTTATAATATATGGACAATTTATTGTGAGAATAACGAAATCTGTGTAGTTATACTTAGGTTACAGGGCATATTGAGCAATATGACAAAAGGGGATAAGTAATTGATTATCTGGTTAAGGTAGAATTTTTATGAAGCTTATTGTATTTTCTTACAATTAAAATTAAGATTGATTTGAGTTAAAAAGACTTCAGACTTGTCGAAGGACATTCGACATTTTTGATGTAGCCTACAAAAAATGCTATTGAAAGATGAAATATTCATTTAAGAAAATAAAGATATATTTTCTAGGGTAATAATTCACTGAAATTCAAAGAAAGGTTGTGTTCTTATGATTATAACTTTCTGGTAAGTGTTGTTCCTTTAAAAAAAATATTTGTAGAAACACGAAATTCTAATGAACAGCGTGTTAGTTATATTTATTTGTCATTTTAACATTTAAATATTTCAGTACTTTTTGAGTAAATGTAAATTTTTGTTTTCTTGTGAAGTCATTTAAGTTACGCTGAGAATTAATTTTCCCGACAACAGGTTTATTTATTTCTTCCGCGTAGGTGGTGAAAATACAAATAGAGTAAATAAACGACGATAAATTTATATTTCTTGTTATTCTTAAACTATATTCTGTTGTATCTTGTGACTATATGAAAAATAAACAGTGATTTCGAAAGTAAAGAGGGGAATTATTAGGATAGGAACTCAAAGGAATGCATGGGAGACAAATGCGTATATTAACAAATTGTATTCTCAAAATCATTTGCGTAAGAACGTACCTCCACGTACATAAAAATAATACATATTTATTTACAATACACGAAATATATTCATAATATAATTTAGTATTGGGTGGGTGAATAAAAATGTTGGGATTCATTCGGCCGGCCAGATATCAGATGAAATAGAATGATCAGCGGAAATTTTGAAAGGATTTCACTCGTGATTAGGGAATGGATTAAGAAGAAAATGAGCTCTGGTGAGGCCTCTTGGAATTCGAACTTCCCATTCTCAGCCTACCGGTTGGCAAGGCTTCGAATGTCCAGTGATTCCGAAGGCTTCGTTCTTCTGGACATTCAGTCGATCAAAGTGTTTCAGCAAAGACGTCTTGTGATCAATTGCCTGGTTAATTTTCTGAAAACAAACCAACTTCAATTAGATTGCAAAGTAATTAAAAATTAGATGTCATATGGGTGTCAGTAATTTCATTTAGTGTCGAGATGTTAGTGAAATTAAAATGAATGTGTCCCATAGGGTCAGTGTTCTGTCGATCTATTGGTACTGAATGATTCAATTTATTTTTGGAAGCCAATGAGTTGGTTAAATACAAGTTATATATTGCAAAAGAATTTTTCGTCTCACATAAGAAGTAATGATATTCATATGAAAAACATTGGAGAATATTACAAAGGATAGATATTTTTGTTTGCACTAAGGTGCATGTCCCAAAAGCCAAGTACAATTTCGTCAAATCTTTGTTGGGTTTCACAATTCTAATTTATAGAGTCTGTACGTTATTGTTTTAAAACTCGTTAATTTTCCAATTTTTAAAACTATTTTATTTTTAAATATTTGAAATAAAAGAATACGAAAGATAATAGTTTGTCCTTTAAAAATAATTCAAGACTGCCTAGAACAGTCGACGAAAGCTAATCCACTCTTTTGAGGTTACGGACTATAATTGTATTTGCATTCAGTTCTGGCAAACAAGAAAAGAAAGTGGTATGTATTAGAGGAACCGGGAAACCATCTATGTGATGTCACGTAGTAAATAGGAATTCCATATTTTATATGTAATATGCTAAATTAAATAGCATATGTTCGAGGAAACTACATTATATTTTGCGCTCATGCAATTTTTTTTCGGTATTCTTCAAAAAATACCATTAAATATGAAACACTTTTATAAATTCCGGAGTTGTCTCATTTCTTTCGTTACATATATTGAGTAAATTAACGAGTAACTAAAAGAAAAGTGATGGATGTAAAGAAAACCGTTCTATAGTGGACCATATTTTCATAAGTGGACTATTCCAATTTACCGACTCTTCTTCGAGCTTCTATGGTACCCCACCATTTCATCACAGATTAAAAAATACTTATATTTTGAAACAAATGTGTGTTTTGATAATATGGTTAAGTACGTCACATATGGGCACAAAAATAGTTATGTTATAAGAACTTATCAATTTAAAATTATTTATTCTTAATTTTCTATTAATGTTAGTTTCTTGTATGCGGGAATAACTGGAAAAACATTTTAGCTTATTACTCCAAAGAGCAGGTTGAGTATGTAGTCCTTGATGCCAAGGCTTTTGATGACTCCTATTTCTAAGGCTCTTTTGTCTCGATCGCCTCTTTCAGCCAATTCGGGGCCAAACACATCAGGAGTGAGAATGGCTTCAATTGCCTGCGAAAAGAATATAAATTACATTACTATCACTATAAACTTTGTACAATGTGCTCTGGAAATGGAAAACATAACACGTGTATTAGGGTTTTCCTTAAAAAATCAATTGTTTAATATTAAGTACCGTCACATTGTTTTGTCCTTAAATAAGACATTAAATAAGATTTTAAAATGATATTTTATGGGTAAAAATGATGATTTTATGATTTCAAAATTTTAAAGCTTGATAGTAACCCCTAAATTTGGTTCATAAATCTGAAATGTTTATGGAAGTCTCATATGAAGACTCTTATTGGGAGGGTACAATGTACTAATTGCAAGAGTTGATTTTTTTAAGAAGCACCCTAAAAAGCATCAGAAATGCGGTTTAACGCTGAACACATTCTTAAAAGTTTTCAGACACTGATATTACCTGATATTGAGAATCAGTTTCAGAACAAAACCACGACATGTATTATAAGGTAAGAAATCATTTTATCCAATAAAATGTCTTAAACTGTATTGATTTACGATTACACGGTTGAAGTGTGATTAGTGATTTTCGTTGCGCGTCATTTTGCGAGAAAATTATTTCCTGTTCTCTTACCTCCAACGAAGGTATTTAGTAACGAGAAAGGATAAAATGACAAGAAAAGGTAAAAACGTAAACGGTTAAGGAAGCGTAACACTTTCTAAAAGTTCCGCCAAGAATGTAAATTCCGGTTGCACTGGAATACTTCATAATTTCTGAAGAACTGCGCTTTTTAGTCTTGCGTATTATTTTAATGAGGGTGATAAAACGTTCACGGGAAATAATAGTGCGATAATTTTTCGTCAGGCAAACTTGTATAAGTTCACTTTCCTAATGTGGAATGCTAACGCTGTCTTGAGAGACTTTGCTCACCCTTTTATTAAAATAAGCAAATTACCTCATCGAATTAAGCTGACTATGACTTATATGTATTACTAAGTTTTTTTTCAATTAACACAAACCAGGAAGAGTTGCGTGAAAATAGAGTACAATCTGCATTTCCGCACGCAACAGTATCAAAGTCGAGAGGATGTTCTTAATTCAACATTCGCTTCTAGCCGGCCTAATCAGACTTTTCCAAACATTATTCTAGGTTATATTTTTACTTAGTATTAGTATATTGGATCAAAAAAATAAAATTTTCGTGTAAATCAACTTCAATGCTTATGTTAAAGGGCACGTACTTGGGGTTACGAAATGCCGCTGTTTAACACCTCTTCGTGTCTCCGCATAGTGGAGTATATCGAGGCGAAACGTAGCCAAAAGTATTTTGTCTAGTAAATTTGGTGAATTTTGGAGAAAAATCATTCTTAAGTATATAAACAATAGTTATGTCCATTATTCATGCAAAGAAAATTATATAGTTTCTTTTTAATTGTTTATATAGATTTGATACATAACCTCTCGGATTAAAAATATATTTATCTTAACATGACATTTGTTTATATACATATAACCAAATCCATAATCCATAGAATTAACGACATAAAATTCTTCTGGCCAGGTTTCGTCTCGGTATACTCCACTGTGCGGCGTTGAAACGCGGTGTCCACTAGCCCCGTGTACATTCCCCTTTACTTAGATTAGATAGAATGTGCAAGAATTAAATAGTTCCTTGTTGTCTAACAAAAATTATTTTCAAAACATCCCCAAAAATTTTATACCACTATTTTCTCCGTACTTTCATCTTTTTTTCTTTATTTTTTCATTTTGAGTCTTCCACATAATTAATTGTTCCAATGTTATGTATGATTTATTAATTATAACGAACGAAATAATCCTTTTTTTCTATTGGGATGCTGGAAAATATTAAGTACGATTAGAGTTTTGTGAGTTCTCTTTCGCGTGAGATATCTATTTCTCCTTGATATTTTACTGAGTCCTCCAGGAGTTACTCCGGAGTAATCTACGTAATGCATACCTCCACGGGTACCGGCGCTGCGTCCGCGACCACCGCCAGGTCTCTCTCCTCCAGAGGGAATGCGCAGGTGCGCGCGACGCAGAGTGCCATCGCCAACCCCCAGCATAACGCCGTCTGTGAGTTCACCATGGCTGGAAACATAGAATATGCTCTTAGGAATGGTACATAGCTCAACCTGCAATAAATTGTGACGAAAATAGAAAATAAAATACATATATTACCATTAATAAAAATCTACTTTTACTATGTATTTTCAGAACACTTTTATTAAAAATAAGATGATAAATTCAAACACACATGGACATTACCAAAAGCACTCGTCACTTAAATCAGCGTCATGTGACGTTACTTTTATATTCAATCAAAACTCTCGTGGTGATTCAAAATGATGGAGTGATTCATCTGAATTCGACCGCTACCATTTTGAATCAGTGTGTGGGTCTTTTTTGTTTATGACTATTTTTACCATTAAACTCCATTCAAAATACGTTTCCAGAATTGACCAAGTAAAGAATTGTGAAATACGATACAAAATGAATGTATGCAGGAGCATAGTAGATGTATAAACAAAACAAAAGAACGAGGGATTAGTTCAAAATGAATTTATGACGTGAAAATATCGAATGTTATGAGGCATGGTTTAAAGTGCTGTGCAAATGATTCCGGAATAAATAAAATCACACCGAAGCGCCAAAATCTCAATCGTTTTCGTAGATTCCCATTCTTAACTTAAATGCATGACCATCAAGTAACGATAGCATTTATGGCAGTTCATTTTGTTCATTGACTTGTTTTTACACATTGCAGGAATGTCTGCGATATTTTACGATTCATAGACAGAAACACATAGTGTCCATTTATAGATCACACTTAGTGCATAATTTGTATGGTTTTACATTTGAATTATTTCGATATGTATTTTAACATACTTGAAAAATGTTAACAATATTGCTTGTTCATGTGATGTTATCAGAAAGTTGTTACCAGATGTGGTTTTTGAAAGTTCTGATGTGCTTCATCATGTATCCAATTGAATTTGCTTTTACTTTCAATGAAGAGGTGTACTCATCCCACCCATGTAACTCCCCTTTCCAATAAATGAAGTGTCTTCTTTAATTGCGGACAACATTAGTTCACACGACTGTACTACGAATACATAACTGTACATTGTGAATTGATAACTAATCATATAATAAAAGTCATACTTCAAGATGATGTTCTGAATATCATGTTAGAAACACAATGTACTTTTGATCTCTAAGGGTAAAAATCATTATTAGAATTTTAACCACTGTGAAGTAAACTTTCTTTTAATTACTTAGAGATGCAATGACCATAGTAACATGATGTTATTTAAACGGAGAAACGTATTAATTCATTTTTAACCACCGAAGTATTTTTCCTGACGTCTATCCCCATTTCCCTTCGACAGTTTAATAGCTTTTGTTGGGTAAGTTTTTATTTCTTCCGTATCAACCTATCTCGTTTTTCTTCTTTTTTCTTCTTTTTTTTGTGATAGCATTAATCTGTATATTAACGTTTCGTTTAAATCAACTATTTGTCATTTAATGTAATCATCTGCTGAATTGTTGCGTCCCCTTTCTTTTAACTTCTGGTATCATTTTATTTCTTGCAATATATATTTTTATTGATCGAACGTAGTTTTTGTAGTAGTTTATAGCAATAAATTACGAGCTTGTACGTATTCCATTGATAATGCCTTACATCATTGCTAACTTTCTAGGTAATGAAACTATTTTGTAAATCGTGCTACCACAAATCACGGGATAAAAAATGTGTTACTCATAAAGAAATTGCACTTTTAAATGCAGGAATAATTAAGAATCGTCACTCAGATTTTAAAGTATCCAATTAATATAATTTAATTCTTAGTAGGTGATAAATGAATATTCGAGAGTTAAAGCTTGTATGATTTTCATAATAACTGTTCTTGTGAGCGTGTGATGTATTATTTCACGAAGTTGATATGGCAGCATCATGTTTTTGTTCTTTGAATACCACAAAACATTATCGCTCTACTTTTCGTCATAAATGTTGCACGGTTCAACTCCTCGTTAGTATACGTTCAGTAAAAGCGTAAGGAGATTGTTACGACCTCCTGCAAGAAGAGGCAGAAGAATTTTTTGTCTTTTAGTCATTGCATTTCATTTTTATCAGGTGTAAAAGTTTTACGAGTTAGTATAGATGAAATGACAAGGTTTCTTACATCAACACACTCATAAATTAAAGTAAACCATTTCATAACACTAAAGGTGAAATAACGGTTTAGAAAATTGTTATTTTTCTACTAAAAATATATTCCTTATATGTATATGATAATCACATATTGTAATTAACTCTTCAGTACGTATTGCAATAGATCTCAATCATTTGAGTTGGTAGGTGTGTCTAATTGTTTAAATTAGGTTTACACACTTCGTAGAGTAGTTCTAACGCTAGTGTCACTTCCCGATCAATTTCAATGTAAAGAATTTAATAACGAATTTAGTAATATTGTATTATTACAGGCTAACATTATTTCAGTGATAGCAATGTCTTAAAACTCAGATGTTTCAGAACGGGACAAAGGACCATTAATTATGCAGTCCTTTTTTAGTTCTGTGTAAGTAATGTTATTTTTTTCTTCTGTTAATTGCCAGATTATCCCCATTAAAATATTTTTGCTTAGAATATAAATTATCAAACAAATTTTACATATGGTTTTATTTTCCTTGTATGTAAGGTATTCATTCTTATCTTACATTTTTTAATGGGTCTTAAATGAAAGTATATTATGAGTAAAAAAATACAATACAGGTATTTATACAGCATTAATTGTACCGTTTAAATTAAAACTCTGTTTTTGAAGTGGTCTGTTTGACTAGAGTTCTCTAATTTTGCGTCTGTTTTCGTTGCACAACTTCCTTAATTGCCCGGAAAATCAAGGCAACTTTCGTACAGTTCGTTACGCTCTTGGACTTGTGACAAGTGCGATAGTTTTGTACACCGATTTTAGAAGAGATTACGAGGGAATTTATTTAAAAATCGTCCCGTCACAGACCGTATCCTACAACTTCAAGATAGTTTTATTCAAATATTAGTCCGCGAGGTCCAAATGTTATTGGATGAATTGGTAGGTAATAATTTATATTTTCATTTTGAATAATCTGGATATTGAAAACAAATTTCCAAGTCCCTCATACAACCTGAATGTAACCATCACTTATCCGGTGGCGAGACGCGTGTTGTGAACGAGCGATTCGTGGCCATGTATCGCTCCGGGGATTCACGTGGTGACATGGAGCGTTAACGCGACCTTCTTGAGGCCACGGAGCTTCCGGCGAGAAACTTTCTCTGAGGCGAGCACTCGTCCGTGGCGCGCTATGAGCTTTATTGTGTTAATACCCTATTTGTATCCCGTTTCCTTTATTAAGTTGACTTGTGTTACTTCATCTTTCGTGACTATTTCAATACTAATTAAAATTAGTTTTTTTGTTGTACCCATATTATACTTGTGTGAAGCCGTGCGAGTCACTGCAATATATATTGACAATGCTTGGTGTAAAGCACATGCTGTAATTAACAATCATACACACGAGAACCAATTATGGTCATCTTATCAAAATTTCAATATGAATAATATAAATAAAATTTTAAAAAATCAACTTGAAGAGATAATGAAGGTGTTAATTAACAACATGTAAGTTTTGCGATAAATGTACTTGTGAAGCTTTTATGCTTCATTTTGTTTCTCTAATAGCATTACATACCGCCTTCATGAATGCAGTTAGCTCATTTTAAACACAAATGTCACTTAACACCTTCATCCAATTAACTTTTCAATAGTGTTGATCTTCCTTATGTTACTTGTCTGTGAGAAAAATAAGTCCCTATTTCTACCGCGCTAGTAAATTGTAGTTGCGTATTCACATTCCGTAAACGCAAAAAAGTTAACCGCTTTCTTTAAAAAGTTTACTACCCATAAGAAAAACACCGATTGACTGAAGACCATAAAATACTTGTAGGTTGTAACTGAGCCAAGGTAACTTTTCTATCGTCTCAAACGATTCTTGAAACTTGTTTGGAATGCAAAAAGGAAAAAACTCGTCAAAAATACGCACAGGAGTTCCTTATTAGCTTAAAAGAAGTAAACAGCGAGTGGTGCTTTCTCTAAACAACGACGCAACGCGTGGCGTTAGAAAACGTCAAAGATTGCGGCGGCGTCGGAAGCGTCGTCTACGCAACGCGTGGCCTTCATCACGTCGAGGTCGTGGGCGGGTGCTTGGGATCGAAGCGGGGACTTTCTTCACTCCACCCTTCGAGATTCGCTCTGGCGGTGGGTGGTTGCCTAACCCTTGGAGATCCTGAAACGGGCTTCGTCGGCGATTTCATGGCTGAGCAGAAACCGGTCGTAGACGAATGGAGATATGAAGGGGTAACTGCTCAATTAAAACTGAGTGCATGATGGCAGGTCCTCAGATGACTTCCGGGTACGTAATTTGGTTAATTAAACGATTAAAAACCCATAGAACATTCTAAGAAAGGGAGCTTCAAAAATTACAGAAAAAAAGTTACAAACTGTGCATGATTACATGGAGAACAATAAATATATAGCTCTCTGAAATCAAGTGACCATCCAAGCAATTCCGATCAACATAGTTCTCAACTCTCCAACGAGTAGTTCTTTCAGTGTAAGACATGAAAGATAAACTCTCACCTATGTAGAAGTTTTGTAACATTCATTTCTAACCATTAAAATACTCAGAAAAGCTTCCTAAGATATATTGAGGGACACGAAAAAGCGAGGAATGACGAAAGATTTAAACATACGAAGCAGTTTTTGGTTGGGTGTAACAGGTGGTTAGACTGGTTTCTGAGCAACGAAATAGCTACAAGGTTATTCACGTGTCAAATGGCAACGACCTTTAGTGGGTTTCTGCACGTGTCTTCGACTTCCTGTGTCACGTGCCTTTGACCTTGGAAGAATTTCGTTGGTGGAGAAAAAAACTTAAAATTCATGAAAACAAATTGTGAAAATGAATTGAACGTAAATAAAGTATGAGCTGTGTAATGTATTGGGATACAATAATATACCAACTTCAACTTGTTTTGATCTAACTACCTCAGTGAGTGTACGTGGTGACGAAAATTAAATTGTGATATAAATTTTTTTTTTATGGAACAACTTTTAATCTTCATCTGAAAAACAGCACCTCAATCAACAACGTTTTTCGAAAAAAAAAAAATAGTTGGGTGCAATACTTAGAAGGACGAAGTAGCTTGTGATGAAAATATTGCAGTTGCAAATTAAACCAGGCAAATGCTTTCCCTTGTTAAACTGAATGACTATGCATGCCACTTCCTATGTGCATGGATTGCTCTCGTGCGTCTCATCTCTTTGCTCCTCCCTACATTGCATGTAATTGTCTTTGCGATTTCCCTATTGACAAAGAGAAGACGAGTCGTTTAGGCATTTACGAAGAAACTAGCATATGATGGGTGGATTTGAAAAGTGAAATGATACTTGCAATGTAACGATGGGTTTCAAGCAAGTAGGTCAAGTGAAGGACATCAAACAATCTTCCTTATGTAAGAATATGCTGATGAAAGATGAATGAAGAGTGTACTACAGTTCATCGACAATAGATTTCAGAGCACGAAAACTAGTTTCGCAAGTCTTGAAGGAGTTTCCCCGAGAGTTTAGATTTGTTGTCCATCGAAATATTCCACAAGGAAACAATTAATTAACATTATCTTAAATTGAAGAGATCATTGGAATTACGAATAACAAGAAAATATATTTCGAAGTTTCATCATGATTTCACGTAATTGTATGACTGATTTCCGTACTCAATTCCGCTATAAAATATTTGTTTCGTCCTAAAATATAGTTGGGATCCTAATAGGGTCGTATTTGCAGGCCATAAAAGCTTACATTTTGTGAAGTTAGTTTATTGTCCTCCGCAAATTTATACTCGAATGATTTTTTAAATTACGATAAATATTGTTGTTTCGACGATAAATAGATTTATTTAATTTATTTGTTAATTATATTTCATCACAAAATTAATATATTTAGCTTAGTATAATTAAAACATTCGTGGATCACTATTTTAAGTTTTTATTTGGAAAAGCCAACCATCTTTTACTGAGTGTTTATAAATGGCACAGGGTGTTAAAAGTAGTATGCATCGATCATTCTTTCACTGACATGAATTGGCGTTAAAATGTGACAATTACGGAAATGAGTCGAATGCAACGTAGAATTGAACCACGCCCAACGTTGGATCAACAATATAAACAACAGTATAGACTAGACGAAAGCCGAATAATCATCAAGTTACAGATTAGACGAAAGCCGAATGATCATCCCTTGCTATCATGATGCACATAAATGGAACAGCAAGTGAATTCACGTAATACATCAGTGACTAACCAAGCACCTTCGTGAGGTAATTTTACACCAGTGGATTTCTCTGGCCGCTTGCACACGAGCAGTGTTGCTGGACGTTGAACTGACGGACTAGCTCTTCGGGTCAACATGCACTTCAGTGTTACGCTCGCTCTGCCCAGAGGCGTAATTGAGTGTTTGCACTCGGGAGTGGCTCCTGGAAAGCATGCATTGCAATGACCGGGCTACAGAAGCAACCTTTGTTTTCTCAGTAGATTCGTGGCTACTCGAAGCACGTCGCGCGTTAATTATCAAGTCTCCCGGCCGCACGAAAGATCCCACGCGGTGATTGCACAGTGGCTGATGGGAATGACACACCATTGCGGTTATTTCCAGAAAAAAAAGTTCACCAACTTGGTGTCATATGTTTCGCAAACTAAAATGAAAGTGTGTTGGTAAGGTACACACGTATGTCGCAAGTGGCGTGAACTCGCGAAACCGGTTCTCTACGCTCGCTCCTTCGACAGAAAATCAGCGACGGGTTCAGGTAGGTATCAGCTAGGTTTCTCTCTTTTGTTTTACATCTCTCCCAACAATATTTGTAACACGTGTAATAAATCACGAAAAAAAATCTCTCGAATGTTTAAAAAAAATTCTGAAAAATATAAACTTTATTGAATCTTAATTTTTTTAAAATTAATTTTGTTTCCGTGAAATTAAATATTACGAAACAAATATTAATATAGCTATAAACGCACGGATTCAAGAATCACCAAACAGAAAATCTTGTCATCAATGTCAATGTCACCAGCACTTATATAACTCACCATCATAAACTATAATTCACGGTCACCCCCCTCTCCAACCCCTGCATCCCATACTCACTGTGATAACAATGGAGGAGGACCTGCGATCTCGGACGGTGCGCACGCCGGTGTTGCCGCGATGCTTCTGCCCCGTGGTGGCGACGCGCCCGCTTATTTGAGCTGCCGCGAACTGGGTCACGCTACCCCACCGGCGGCGGGCGGCGGAGCCCAAGAGGTGAGCCGGCTGGTGAGGGGGCGCGCTGACGCGTGTTCACGGTTGTGCACTTTGCAACCCCCGGGGAGCGTACGTCGACGGGGAGAGAATTCTGATGTCCTCTGGGGATGGGAGATGTCTGACGACGTTGTGGGTGAGAAGAGGCACGTGTCGTCCAAGGAGGGGTCTGACAGTGCGTCACCTACTAACTGATTGCAGAAGATACTCGAGTATACGGAGACAAATTGGTCTGGCTGCAGATTTACCAACAATTCTCGGAAATGAAACGGTTAATGTTAATAAACTATTGAATTTTATGAGTAGATCGGGGCTCCTCTCACAAGTTCTGGGGAAGGTTTAAAATTTACATTCCTTTTTCATCTTTCCTGTCTTCTTTCCTTTCATCATTTCTGTAATTAGAAAATATAATATTTAGAATTTTTTTCTTTTTTATGATATAATGTATTAGGCGAGTCTTTTTTTCTTTCATCTTTGTATTTAAATAGTTGTTGAATTCAGGAGGGTTTTTAGTGGATATGGTCGAGATATTCGGCGAGTCCCACATACGGGAGTCACTACGGCTCTTCTCTATGGTGCGAAACTGCATTTTTCCCTACTTGCATGGGTTCTAATGACCTTGTTGTTGACGAGCCCTTAAAGTCCCACAAAAAAAGGAAACAATAACTCTCCAGTGTTTAAGAACAAAAATCCTCTTGTTTTTTTAATCAAAATCAAATTATTTATTTCTAGTTTTATTGTTGCCACTCCTTCTCGTTTTACTAGAAGTAAATGTCTTGAAGTGAGAGTTTAAAAAAGATGGAAACAAGAGAGTTTGTAGGTTAATGGTGAGACCATTATTTTGCAGGATATTAGTAGATATACACAAATCTAACTATTGTGGCGATATATATTCTTATTGAACATAATTCATTATAACTGGCCATGCCTGATAATTTAGAAAAAAATCGTAGTTGATGAGTGGAAACCATTTTTTGTCTGAATAACGCATTATTGACTTAATAGTTTTGATTAAATTGTCTCATTTTTATATTTCTTTACCAATTTCTTTACTTGTGATTGGTTATTATTGTGTATAATGCCTCGTTTTGAGGTGGAAGTGTTTGTGAATAGTTCGCATCTTCTCATTTCTAGTTTACATTTTAAAATTTCTCGAAGAAAATTGTATTTGCGGTATTAATCACTATTAGACATCAATGTCAGATCATACATAAGAAGTTCTTTCATAGTGACTCAATGAATGAAATGTATGATATCCTCAATGACAGATAGCACTAAAGCGCCAATTGGCGAGCCCTAAAACCTAAATTAACGAAAAGGAGATTGCCCATGCTTAATATGCTATTTTTTGTTCAGTCATGAGACCAAAATAGATCAAAATTCTACCCCATTAGACTTTGTAATAAAAATGTTACACAAGTTAAAATTCATTCTTTAATCATTCAGTTCACTTCAAATGTTAACGCTACTTTATTACTTCTGTTACAACAATTTTTCCTACATCATGCAGAGGACAATGCTAAACAAATGTTAGAATGTACATTTTTTCATTGGGGCTTTAGGGCTCGCCAACATGTAGGTCATTAGAGCCCTGTAGAACGTACTACCTCGGAGTATCCGTACAATCTCCAGATAAGCTACGCAGGATCCGATACTAAAAAATCTGATCTGAGTCAAATGTGAATAAAAGTGTCAAACTGATGAGAATTGTATTACAACGTACAAAAAAGGTAGTGCCAACTGAAATGAATGATTTTGGTGCCAACTCAATGGACTTCCATTACACTATGAAATTACAAAACTAAGAAATTCCCAAGATTGCAATGTCAACCTGTATTATTAAATATCAACCTGTATTATTAAATATAACTGTACATCGCGCAGGGCACTTCTAAATAAATATTCTGAATATTCTGAATTCTTTAAAGAAATTATGACTTTGTCAGATTTATTTCCCTGTATTATGAATTAAGTAATGCCAGACGCCCACATGGTCTCGTGTGTACACATGTCTCAATTACGGAAAACATTTCTTCATATTATCTCTTGACCCAATTTTCCAGCGTCGTATTTCTGTTTGTAGTAAAGGTTTAATATTTCTGAGAGAAACTAGGGTAGTTATGAGAACTTCTTTCTCTTCAATCTTAGACATCGACAGATTATGGAAATGTGTGAGTAATATTTGGTAACTTATCTTACAATCTTTTCTAATACTGTTTGCTAACATGACAATTCTGCGTAATTGTGCTCAAGGAAATAATGTTGAACAATTAAATCAGGCAGAAACTTCTATCGTCACTAGTATTTGACAATCTGGGGTAATTTTTTAAATTGTTAGACAAATAAGAGAAAACAATGTTTTCCCTATTTTTTACTTTTCTATATTTCTCGGGAATTGGTAAATTAAATTATGATAAAATTTTTTGATCAAGTACTCTTGCTCTTAAGGGTGGCATTGATGTCACACGACAGAACGAGATAATCTTCCACTCTGATAAAGTCCAGATACAGATAGACCATCACAATTGAGAAGCAGTGCGTAGGAAAAGGATCGTCGCAGAGATGGTAGACGATATTGATTGAAATTTCCCGTTATGAAGTTTTTGAACCCGAAGAAACACATCATTTTGCTTTCATTTTCAGAATATGAATTATTAAGATAATTATTTATAAACGAGGATACGTTCTGACATTTGTGCAAGTAAAAGTCAAAACATATTTTACTTTTTAAAACAAAGAGCCACTTATTCTCACACGTCATACTATTTGTATTGACCAGGGGGGCCGTGGTGGCTACCCAACGTCTTCGAAACTGACCTTAGTTTCTGTCTATCTCAATCCATAGCACAAACCCAATCTAATTTCTGTTAGCGGACGTATTTGTAAACTAGCATAGTTTAACGATGTCTTGATGTTTTCAAATGTTTCAGGAATATGGTTTATACCAATTTTTTTTTGTTTCGATAATTTTATGCTAGACTCATGGAATTAAGTAAGGTCAATACGATAAATGATTATACATAGTTGTACCTCGCTTGAAGAAATAAATGTACCTGAATCTTTTTAATCGCTTAATTTTCGATACTTGGGATGGGAGATTGATCTTTAAGATTCGAATAAACAACAACAATAACAATAAATTTAAAAAACCGAATGTGAATGTGTTATAAAAAAACAACGAAAACGATTGATCCTCAACATACGGCAACAAGTATCTGTAGTCCAGTCAAATAATGGGCTCTAATGACCTTTGATGTTGACGAGCCCTAAAGCCCCACTATTATTATTCCAGTCAAATAATAGTTTCGCGAGGGTAAAATAAGTTCTTTTCTCTATCGTTCCTTATGTCTTTTTTTTTGGCGGGGGGGGGGGGTAGTGAATTTCAACTTCGTTTCCTCGTATAAGTCGTGTGTTTCACAAAAACTGCCAAATAATGTTCTTTGTCGTGTTTTGCTTGTAACTTGAAAGCAAACACTGGAAAAGGTATTCTTATACAGACATAATATACATTACATTTTGTACAATTTTTTCACAGGTTTTTTTCCCTCAGACGAACGAATTAGTCAAAATAGGGCGATAAATATGGAAAAAAAATTCCAAAATCGGTCAAAAACCTTTTAAAGTTTTTTTGCTTTTAATTCATTGCTATACACTTTTTTCTATTAAAGTTCCAATATGAAATAAAATATAAATTGGTTTCCCTGTTTTTTTTTCTGTCGAACGGTTTAATAGCATTGTTTTACTATTTTCTATTCAATGATATCTATTTATTCCATGGCTACACAAGAATATTTATCGATATTCTGTTAGTTCTGATAGTTCAAATGCATTATAACTTTGTAACATTAAATTCCATTCCTATACGATTATATTCCATTTTATATTGTTCACTTCATTTTTATAAATATTTTCTATTTATATTCCTGACAGTTGTACCTAAAAGCGTCAAAATTGTTTTGTTTCAGGTATCGAAGCAGGCGAGGAGTTGGTGAGTCGATTGATTTCAATTTTTAATTCGCTGTGTCAACGAAAGTAAGTAAACATTTTCATTAAAAATTATTTTTTTGTCTTCGTAATATTTTTACAGATTTTTGATGGTATTATATAATATAAATTTAATTTTTTAACGAAAAATTATCAATGAAGCATTTTTTCATGGAAGTGTTTTTAACCCCGTCATGAATCGTGATGTAAAGGTTGAATGGAGAAACCGAATGGTCTCACCGGAAAAATTAAATACTATGATATTTGATAGTGAATTCTGATACTGGAATTTCTTTTCTTTTGAATTTTTCTCTAATGACGCTCCTCACTTTACTATTACTGATGAAATGGTCTCTGTAGAAAATGGTGGAGCTTATGAGGTTTTAACTATAAAGCAAATACAGCGAATATTAAATGTGATCATTTTTCAGTGGTGGGGAAAACTCGAGTAAAAATCGGCAAACTGAAGATGCTACGTGATAAAATCATTTCCTTCTCCCTACTATCTCTAACAACTTTTGGTCATAGAATTATATTGCGGTGAAAAATATTTTTGCGAACTTATTTCGTTGTGTGTAATCATCAGCAAGAGTGAAGCGAGTTCTGAAATGGTGCTCGCGTGAATAGTGCTAACTTATATGAGTTAAAAAAAACTCACTTATATAGTGCAACATTTTAATACTCACTTAAATTATAAATGACATTTACTTCGAAATGAAAGGTAAAACATTTGCTAGTATTAATTACATCCCGCAATTTGACCTCCTTATTGTTACTATAACCAAGGTTGGTGTTTTTCTAGAATTTTTACCCCAGTTACGCATGATTTCCCTTAACTTTTCTTGCTGTTCAGTACATGTAAACTTAAATCCTTTACGTAATGTCATTGCATTTACTATAATTTATGGCAGATTATACAGAGAATTTTTGCTGTAATTTTATACATTCATTATATAGAAAGAATTAATACATTTTTTAGTAATATCTTAACATTACTACATTCATAACATTTCTGCTAATATGGAGTTTAATGCACTTACATTAATTGATAATCGAATATTTCTTTTAATATTTTTTAATAATTCTTTACTCTTTTATAACAAAATATCCATCCGCAAAATAGCTACGTAAATCAACTACGACCCTGGAGTGCCAATAACGTTGAAAAAAAGAACGATTGTAAGGTTTTACGGCAAAGTTGTGACATAGATAAGTTCTTCTTTCGATATTGCTACATCAATCCTAAAGAAATTCACATAGATCGACCAGATTTCTTTGTTACGAATTTTTCCGAGAGTTTGCAAAAAAGTGGTACACTTGCGTGTACTCTGTTGTAATATATATTAATCGTGTACGCTATAACAGTGTGTGAATAAATGATCAAACTATAATTAAAAGCGTGGCGACAAAAACGAGAAAAGAATAAAAAATGCGTGTGCGACAATATTAATTCTATTATCAAGAAGAATTAGAATGAGAGTGAAACGAGAATTTTTTTATTTTAAAGAAACAATACACTGGTTTGGAAATTACAGAAAGAAGTATATCCCAATGACAGAAAAGAAAAGCGTCATCTCGCTCATTAATTTTTATTATCTCGCGTTCAGCTAATCATCACAAAATATGGATGCAATGAGAAAGTGTGAGCTGAATGAGCACAAAAACCCCGTCAGTCACCGACAACTGGACACACTTTTTATCGATAAGGTTGAATTAATTGGCAAAAAATTGATACGTATTCGTTTAGCCAACGATGGGCCACAATAACTAGAGCTAGTGAGGCCCAATTCTACGTGATTTTAATCTCTAGATACGTCGTGAAACATCGTATTGGGGGGAACAGCGTCTAGATGGAATGTACTCGAAAAAAAAAGTTGGATATGTCGGTGTAAAGTTGACTGTGACAACTCACTGTCTGTAGGCTGTCTAGCGGACAGACAGCGCCATTAGCTTTCACAGCTTATGCTGTATCTGCTCTAAAAGTCTTTTCGTCTTATGAGACAAATTTTCTATCACTGCGGAAGCTAACGCCGTTTTATCTGGGAGGAAGAAAGTTACACCAACAACTATAGCTTACGGGTTTTGCGCGCAACAGCTCAACTCCTCTCAAAAATCTGACATAGCCAGAAGAACTACCTTTTAATTGTTCCTCCCCGCCGACCTTGCTCGTAGTTACCGCGAAATGACACTCGGCTGCTTTCCATGCATTCGGTTCGTTGGCTCAGGACCGAGACGGGAAAGCATGCACTATCTCAAATCGACCATGGCTATCGCAACTATGAATTTTTTGTGTTAAATTACAAACATGTTGATATTCTATTAGTATTATTACTCGTAGCTAACATTTTATCTTATATAGGAATTTCCGCCTCTGCCTGAGGGCCCTTGATCGGAATTGATGGGATGGTACCTTGCTTGCTTGCTTGCGGAGAGTAAATTAGTTTATTATCCTCCACGTGCGTTCTCCCATACGCAGTTTGTAATGCTTTTTTGACAATAAATTTATTTATTTATAAGCAAATGATTCATTAGTACGACTAAATGACGCCATCCCGATGTCACATCGACCGAAACTTGAAGCCGACATGACGAACATTTACTATGTTCTCTCGACATCGTACAACTGTATCCTGATGATATTTTGAATTTTTGTAGGAAAACGTTGCCCAATCCTAAATTATTATTTTAAATAACGTAATTTTCAACCGTATTAATCTAATAAGAATAAATTTCAAGTTTATTCAAAATAAATAAACGTTTTGATTCATAAGAAACAATATTTTTTGGTACTTTATGATATATTTTTCAAGATTTTAGAGATGAATAGTAATTTACGTATGAACTATTCTTGGTATCACTACTATGGTGCCAAATCTAAGACAGCGCATCACAAAACGATCCCCCCAGGGGACTTACATCTGGTAAGTACGTGTTTGGCAAACACGGGGCCCCGAGCTGAGTCTGGCATTACTTCCATTTACTTGTTCGAGGCTCCTTCCCTTCTCTTTCCTGACCTTCTTTGTTCTTTTCGATCCCGACGCTATTAGGGCTAGGGTATCTTTCATTTTCCTCTTCCCCCAGGGGACTTACATCTAGTAAGTACGTGTTTGGCAAACACGGGGCCCCGAGCTGAGTCTGGCATTACTTCCATTTACTTGTTCGAGGCTCCTTCCCTTCTCTTTCCTGACCTTCTTTGTTCTTTTCGATCCCGACGCTATTAGGGCTAGGGTATCTTTTCTTTTTTTTCATTTTTGTAATGTTTTGAGATATTGTAATTCAGGAGGGTTTTTAGTGGGTATGATTGAGTCATTCGGCGAGTCCCTCACGCGGGGAGAGTCATGTTTGCTGTCCTTAGTGCGTAACTGCACTTTCCCTGTCTGTACAGAATTTTAGGGCTCTAATGACCTCGATGTCGACGAGCCGTAAAGGTCAAAAACAAAAACAAAAAAACACACACACGCACACACACACAAGACGATAAAAATTTAATCTATGTTATCGAGCTGCGGTAGCCCAGTAGATGTGTTCTCGCCTTGGAAAGTAAAGTATCGTGGAACTGGCACTGGCGGATGCCTGATGTCGAAAGTCCTGAAAAAGAATGTGTAATATGCGCCAGTGATTAAGGAAGTTAAGGTAATGGAGTTGTCATAAAGATGAACATCGCCAAGGAAGTCGTAAGGGAAAAAAGCATGCAAATGAGTTTCCGAGACCGAATCAATGTTACATTTTAACGGGCTGGCGACGATACCATAAGTCAGTATAACATGCCTCCTTATCTTGTAGATTGTCTGCTTAGGCTGTGAGAGCTAAAGCTGTAAGTTGTGGTAGAGATGGGCGGAAATATCCATTTGCAATGATGGAAACTTACGTCCCTCTCTACGACAATGCAATGACGTAAGTTAGCGGGACTAACATGTGTTTTCTGTCCGCCTGACAGTCAATACATTAGCTGCCCCAGCTTCGTTTTTTTTCGTGTAGATTGCCGTATTCTAGTATTGCAACTGCAGTGGTAAGCCGCAAATGGTTCACTTTTCTATCATATGAGCTATATGAACTGAGAAATTGATATGAATGGGTAGAAACTTAGTGGCCCCGCGGAGAATAGAACCCGGGGTCTCCTTGAAAGCGAGAGAATTAGCCTTGAGGTGAACAGTGACATTGTTCAAAAGTGGAATGTTTTAATGGAAAATAGTTTGGTTTAATACTTTTGGAAATAGTTTAGAAGCGAAGGAAGATTAGGACAGAAGTTGAGGTACGCTTGTAAATCTGATAAGGTACTACTGCTGGATAATGTTAAAAAAGTCAAATCGTAAGTCTAATTATCTTGTTTGTTTTCAAATTGCTTTGTATTTTATATGTTAATGATATCAAATAGTAACGACGATCTAATTTGTGACAAAAGGTTATTCATAAAGTAAAGTAAATTAAAGTAAAGGAATTCGTTTGACTTGATTCGTATCATGGCTTGTCATTAGCATTATGTCTGTATACCTATGACGTGGATAACAAAAGCGAACAAGACACGAAAAAATGGAAACATCTCTTCAGAATTCCTGATGACCTAGTAAATATAGCTTTAAAAATTAATACACCTTTTTGTATACACAGATATAATCATTTATTAAAAAGAATCGGAAAGTAATTTACATTTTCGAAAACAAATCCTTTCCCATAACATAAAATGCATTTCACCCAAATTTTAAAATATGCAAGCGTATATCATTGCTTCCTTATTTTAAAAAAATAGAAGATATTGAATGAGATTTATAAGCCTGTAATGATTTTGCAATTCAGCTAAGCTTTTCTTAGATTATTAGCTTATTCACTTGCTGGAATCTGTGAAATGTATTTTGTCTTTCAGTTTTTATTTGGACGATTAAATTGTTTTGTATTTTTCGTATTATCGAATATCTCAACCAACATACTACAATATTTTATGATAACATATTAAGGTCAAAATATGCAAAAAGATAATGGAATCCAAACAATAATTATTAAAAAACGCGTTATTAAATACTAAAGAATTTTGATGAAAATTAGTCCAAGGGATTGTGGGAACCACTGACAAAATAACTATGACTCCTGGATTCAGGACATAAAATAATATGTAAACAATCTGTTACTTGGAGACTGCAGTTTACTGCATCGGAATTTCTTTATGTGAGGGTGTGTCGAAGTGACTTCGATTTTACGAGATTATGGTTGATCCAAAACATCATGCAACGTACCGGAATTTCTATTTACTCCCAGATGTATCATAATTTAATAGAGCAAAATCATTTACCTTTGATACTTCTGACTCTCTATTAGGAGGTTCTAGATTTGTATTTATTTTATCTAGTTCAGAAGATAGATTTTTCTTGAAATCGTATCGTGAAAATAAAAGGGGTATATTGAAGGTAAATATTAACCGATATTTATGAAAGATAGGGACGTTCCTTTTTTGTGTTCTGTGGTTGAACACTAGAATCCCTGAATGGTTCTTAATAGATTATCGCAAATATTGCCACCAAGCGCAGCGTTTGTGAGTGTGTGTATGGTGGTGTTCAAATAGGAACAGATTGCATATTTGAATATTTATTTTACAATAAGTTAACATAGTACACATAAAGTATTCCAACAAAATAAATATACTGAATTACATAATTTTTACGAGAAAAATTTTATTTTATCATCATAACTTATTCAGAATTTTATTTTGTTTTTCATAGCATCTTGTTATGAATATATTCCGACAAACTCCTGAGCAGTTTCCAATCATACATAAATAAAGGTCATTGCCCTCCAGTCTGATTAAGTGACACAGGTGGTCTAGCGGTAGTGTCTTCGCCTCCACGTCATCGCTGAGCGGGAAAGCTAGAGTTCAAACGGTCGAACTAGTTGAGGTTTTCACCTACTCCAGACAAATGTCGGTTCAGTTCCGTAAGTTCCCCCGCAACCCAGCACTCTCGTTCCAAAATTCTATTAGCCAAGTCCAACGGCTAAGTGGAAGAGCGGGCTTCATGTCATGAATCGCGCTAAAAGACATTAAATAAAGAAATATAAGTGCGATTAGCTTGGGACTTGTATTCTCTGACCGAAGAGAGTCTCTTGTAGACATAGAAAATAAAACGATAATCGTCTCGAAATGTTTGGTAAAATTTTCATGGTAGTTTTCATTCATCAATTTCAATGATATTTTTTGAGAAGTGTAATTAAAAATTTCTTGGGGATTGCTATCCGCGAAGTGAATGAAGCTTGGTCATCTATTTTACGTAGATGTTGGCGAGCCCTAAATCCCCTATAAAGAATTAAAGAAACCTTACGTTATTGAGAGAACTGTGTCAAGGAAAAGTATTTGAGGAATTAATGGAGAAAAAAAACATCTTGTCGGCATAAAGAGAGTCGGATAAATGAAAAAAGGTTTTTATGTCATCCGGTAACTTCAAAATAAACCAATGTATTTAATTATCTTTCTGCTTTGATTGTGATAAATAAGGATCAGGGGAAAATGTTCGATTGTACATATTAAAGTGATAAGTGTTTTAAAACTATTTGAATAAAGACAAACAATATAGAATCCAAGTTGTGTGGATTAAATTTCAAGTTCACAACACACAAAACACGCCACGTCTCTATTGACATAGTCCTCTGCGTACAGACACGAGACAAAAATGTAATCTGAAGATATACTTTGCACTCGCTGATTATTCATAACTCGTGTTAGGAAACAAAAATTGACTTAAGAATTTGTTTTTCTTCATTTTTGCTGATTATGTAATGTCACATGTGAGAAATGTTTGGTCTCGTGTGTTCCTTCAACAATGCATGGATAAAGAAACCTTATTACTTATGAGGTTAGTATGTCACTAATTTAGGTTCTACAACTTGGATTCTATGGTGTGTTTAGATTCTACAACTTGGACTCTCGGAATCCACACAACTAGTTTCAAATAGTTACATCTCCCCCCAGGGGACTTACATCTAGTAAGTGCATGTTTGGCAAACACGGGGCCCCAAGCTGAGTCTGGCATTACTTCCACTTACTTGTACTAGGCTCCTTCCTTTCTCTTTCCTGACCTTCCTTCGTCACCTCTTGTTCTTTTCGATCCCGACGCTAGTAGGTTGCTAGGGTTAGGGCCTGATTTCCATTTTCATCGTTGTAATGTTTTGATGTAATGATACGTGTTTTGATATGTTGTAATTCAGGAGGGTTTTAGTGGGTATGGTTGAGTCATTCGGCAAGTCCCACACGCGGGGAGAGTCATGTTGGCTCTCCTTAGTGCGTAACTGCATTTTCCCTACCTGTACAGAATTTTAGGGCTCTAATGATCTCGATGTCGACGAGCCGTAAAGCCCCACAAAAAAAAAAAACAACAATACAAAAATCATGTAGTCCATCAACAGTCGTTTACCTTACGTCACAAAAACTATAATACGGAACAATATTGAGAAATAATAAATTAAACTTCCTAACCATTTGTACAGGTATTTGGTTACACCAACTTCTAGGGCTACACAACGAACCAAGGGTACATATACTCAGTATCATATTCCCTTTCATGTAGTTCACATACGCCTCTTGCCTAACAAGGTCAGTGTAATTAATGTAGTAGCACATAGTTGCGTATTATAATTGGCCAAGATTAAAGCAGGGTTGCAGTACAGGCGTCAAAATGACCGCCATTTTAAGTAGCGGCTCAGTGTAAACCCGAACGATAATTAAATATCAGAACTTGAATACTGATTATGATTTTTTTACGAAACTAATAGTGTCATGAAGATAATTTATTAAGCACTTTAGGGGCTTGAGATTTTAGAAAAATATTCAGTAAAATGAAGAATATTATTGAAATGTAAAAACGAATATTTTTCTGTGCCAATAATATGGACCACGAAAAAAAACAAAAAACAATAATATGGTTTTTAAAAATTAATAACATCAACTGATATAACAGAAGTTTTACAGTTTGCTACTAAAATATTTTGTCAAAAATATTCCTATTATATTTTGGTTAATTCCTCCAAAATAATATATACTAATAAAAGTAAATTCTATGGAACGTCTGTGGTATGGAAATCAGAGTACTAGTCGATAAAATTATTTGAAATTTCAAAGGACTCTTCTTAAACGTTATTACAAGTACAATGCAAAGTATGTATAATATTGAAGTATAAGATCAGAAAAATTACAGAAATTGGCTGCTAATCAGAAGACTTAGTCATGTAACTTTACTCAGAGTGAATATGACCCAAGAAAAAAAACATGCATGGGAATGCAATGTGTTCATTAATTTATAATAAAGATGTAGCGGTAAATTAGTTTATAGTACATAAAATGTTCATAGACTGTTTGTAACTCTGCTCTTGACAATATATTATTAATTATTTTATTTACGTATTGCCAGTCTAATTGGCTTGATGTTAATACAGAGCTTGTACACAGTGTAGCCAAAGCTTTTACTTCGCCATCGTACATAATACAAGGACTAATAAATACAACCTCACGTTATGTTGGCAGTATTTTCGGAAATCTAGAAACTTAAATCTAATGCTAACATTGGCCATCAATTCAATCCACTTTGTGGTGATATTCCGTTCTTTCTACATCGAACTTGTGAAATGAATGTTACCTTGTGTTGTAGTTTGTTGTTTTATTAACTTGCATTTTTAGAGCAAATAGTTGCTTTTGTGACTATCATTGATATTTATTCGCATGTTATTTAAATTCGTAGAAGTTGGCAATTTGTGTTAGACAGCCACATTGCATTATTGGAAAAGTTACATGAGTATAGATGTAGGACTGCACTCGTATGACTGGTGAGTAACAAGCTTCCTGACGTGTCCACCGGAGTTCAGTTGCGTTATATGATGTGGATAATCCCCTGCACGTATAATCTAAGTTAGCGAATTATCGAGGTAAAATTAAATAAAAGCAATGAAGAAAATTGTTTTCAAGTTCATAACGTCAAACTGAAATTAAAATCCAAAGAACTCAGGGGTCGTAACGATGCGCTTAGTTTATCAAGTGGTCTTTGTAAAATGTTTTCCATTCAGTCTGGATTACATAATCAAACCTAATTCCAACATATTTACATACAATTCTGAGAACTCTGTGTAATTTTACGTTTGCTTCATGGTAATTATGTTTTGAAATTGTCAAATGTAAAAATTTAATATCACGAATAATAATCATATGGAAGGGTTTCCCCAAAATATTTCGGTTTTTATCCGAAAGAAGCAGTTAGATGACCGGAAATTTGCTTTACGAAATTTACGTCGTCTTTTGTTTGTTTGACTGTTTCTCCAGTAATTTAACTCGCTTAAACATACTAGGACCGTAAGTGCACTGTTTAGAGTAATTGTTGGTTCAATAAATAAGTGTATTTATTGTCCAAAAGCGGTAAGTATCACAAGGGAGAAACTGTGAAATCATTAAATTACGAAAGATAAGGATACTAAATATGTTGAATAAGAAAGGAAAGAAAGCTATTCAATTTAAGGTAGTATTATTTGCGTTTCAGGAATTTTGTTGTAAACGTTGATTTTCACTAAAATATATCCATAATATAGTGCAACTAAGGTCGCATGCAATAATATATTTAAGAAATAGACATAAATGATATAATATTGATCTCTATTTCCCCTCTGTAGAGTACAAAAAATTAACTTATCTTTACTTATTAAAGTGTATCAAGATAATCGTCTAATTTCAATGAAATAAGGCATAGCACAATTCAATGAATTGCATGTTGAATATAAAAGCTTTGTCATGGTAATGCTTTCGTTAACTAAATTCATCTTCGATTTGAGACATGTATTCTTCTCCCTCGGCAGCGGCATGTGGTTAAACACCCGGAACAAATATGATGTGTAAGACATAATGCACTTCGAGCCGTTTTTGGGTGTTAGGTAGGAGAAATAGTTTTTGCATTTATTTCAGTTATGTTGATTTTCTTTTAGTTTGCTTTGCGAAAGATGACACAATCGGTTATCTACAAATATTACTCGTGTTATTAACCACGATCGTGAATGAATAGTATAACTTTCTCGTCTACGTACACGCAAGTGTACTGTATGTTTAGTGGAGTTCATTAGCGATTCGTTGTTATTCCCATCTATCTTATCTACGTGCATCTCATCAATGATCTCTGTTCCTCAGTAGTCATCACTTACAGCGTAGAAGGGGCGAGCGAGGGAGAATAGTTGAGCACCTATATACATTTTCGACTGACGCACTTACGTGTTCACTATGAGAGGTCCGCGAACTACAGCGAAGTCGAATTAAAATGTCCTTGTAGTCTTACACGGATACTTCTCCGCCGCTTTTTCTTCTTTTATTTGAGTTGAATTCTAGCTTTCGAACGTAATTTATAGCTTTATATAAAGTCGTCACTTCTCACTAAAATCCAAAAAAGGCGCGTTGCACGAAACACGTTCCCATTAAACCGTTTTTACGCGTTGTATGAAACCCAGTGTACACATCCCAATGTAAACGCGTTTCTTCGGAGTTAATCGAACCTAAGCTGCAAAATACGCTACTCGGCTGTCTTCTTTCGATTTCTCTAAATGTATCCATTATCTCATTTCATTAAATCACTTATATATTTGTCCCATACTCTCACTCGACTACATCACTGGCCTAGTATGAACGATCATCTTTAACTCCTCGTTCAGCGGAACTACTAAATAACTCACTACCAGATTACAAATTACTCATTACTAGATAAAAAACTACTACATTAATTTGTCACTGGTCCTAAAGGCTGATTGGTACTAGGTCAGAATGAATGAATAACCTCGATTGTGTAGATAAGCGCTTGCTTATTTTCTTTCCGTTTAGTAAACTAAAACTAATGACTCGCCGTAGGACTAAATTTCTGTAGAAGTGTTCATCTCCATCAGCCTCTTTTGCTTCGATTTCGCTTCGTCCATTAGGATCTTATGATTCCTACAATTTTATGTCATCAAAGATAAGAGTATTACAGGGACATAATTCCTCTCAATTCAGTGTTCTATGATGTTTTAGTGGTCGCAAATGAAAGCGTAAACGGGACCGGAGGGATATGTCGATGGAAAACGAGGTTTTGTTGAGTTTTTTTCTATGCCAATAGATTTAATTATTTTGTACAACTTTAATATTTAACTAGGTTTGTTCGCGAACCTTACATATTAAAAATAAGTGGGTCATTTAGGTTAAACAATGATCAAAAGATTCTTCAATGATCAAATGATGGAACGAAGACGAGTAATAAAATGTATTATTTCTATCATTGAGTAACTATCTTTTTCTCGCCATAATTATTCGGTTTTTCCCCCAACGAATTTAGAAAAGATACAAAGATAATTCATGTAAAATGGAAAAAATAATCACATGTAAGTATTTCGTGTTGCTAGGAGCTTTTTACAAAATGATATGCAGTGCAAATTGATTTTCGTTATTAGCGATTCAAACGCAGCGACGCATAGTCTGGTGCATTATCAATGTAATAATTCGACATTACATACCAGGGACACAATGGAGAAATAGAAGTGGGCGGGAGGTAGCATTTATGTCCGTAGGTCCCATCGAAACGCGACTGGGTTATTAAGGGAAATGGAGCACTAACCATTTCAAAACGTTATTGTATACTATGGGGAAATATATTTAATAAATAGTTCATTACTTTACTAAAGATATTTAAAATTTATAATAATTATGTGCATTAATCAAAAAAGTTTTGTAAATAGACCTGCATATTTTTATTAAACACTTTTATTCTTAATTCTTCACTTCAAAATGTGCAGAATTAATCCTAAATTCCATCAGGACAAGCCGTCGAAGTGAGTCGGTCCACGTCTTGACGGTGGAATACACAGAAGGTTCTCAAGTATTTTTCTCCTATTTACCTAGTTTTTCACTTGTATCTTCTTTACTAGCCTTCTCTGAGTGTTGAACGCTCACCCATGTGTTTGCCGTGCATGGCGACCCGTGTCGGAGGGAATGGGAATCCTGGTGAGTTGAAAAACTATGCATACCTATTCGCCCCAATACGCTCGCTTTGGCCTCGGCCTCTTCTAGTCGGGCGATCGGGGGCTAACCCACCCCCGACCAATCGGCTCGGACTAGGTCTTCAACTAAACTCCAGGGTGAGAGGGGTCGCGAATGGGGTCCTTCTTACTGGTGCGCGGCGTTGGAGAAACACTGCTTAAAGAACCCTGCGTGCCCCCGCTATATCCCCGTGTCACCCAGTGGGGTGTCCCCTTGTTGGACTCCGTGGTGGATGGGGAACACGGGGATGAAATAAAATCCATGCGCATGGAGACTAACCCGTCACCTTGCGGAAAAACGTAATGTCGCGTATAGACGGGACACTTGAAAAAGTGTCCCTGTTCTATATTTATAAAGGGATTAATTGGAACGCTCAAGTCAATCAAGAGGCTCCGTAATGGGTCAATGCTGTTGGAAACTAAAACCAACAAGAGATATGTTTTGGTATGTTGTAGATCAGAAGGGTTTTGAGTGGGTAGGGTTGAATCATTCGACGAGTCCCACACGCGGGGAGTCATGTTGGCTCTCCCTAGTGCGTAACTGCATTTTCCCTACCTGTACAAGANCAACACCAACAAGCAAGCGTTGACACTTTTGAAATGTAGTTTGTTGAATTACTAGTTACTGTAGTTGGTATTTTTCTTTGAAACATGGGCGTTTCCTGTAATAAGCAAAATACTAAAAAGAATGAAATTTTTCTAGATATTGGTTTTTCATACTTCCTGTGTTTTCTCAAAGGGGATGAGAACAACATCGTAATCATGTAGAAGAGATAATAATTTCATATTTTTTACAATTTCCAGAAAAAAACATATCCGAAATGCTGAATTTTAAAATCAATGCGAGAAAGTAGTAATTGACCTTAGAAAAACAGAAAGGAATGTACATTGTAGGAATTTTTGTCTAGTATACTTTTACAACGGGATACTTTTTCGTAGAACGACAGATTTCATGTAATAGATCAAAAACACGAAAAGGGTGCGATTTTTAAAATTTGTTTCATATTTTCCGAATTTTTTCGACGGGACAAAGTTGAATTTTGTAATGAGTGCTCTCAAAACCATATAGGAGCAAAAATTCACAACTTCTCCAAAACTTTCCGGGTAGAAACACCTCATGACTGGACTATAAACTATGTAGCGAAAATCTTTTATATTTCTCTGAGTAGCGTATAATCACTACATGCTATGCAAAACTGATACTGCAGAGATCTCTGCTCATTGAATTGAGCATTAATAAAAGAACCTTACGCGTTGTTTAACATTGTGTTTCTGAGTTGAACAAAATTTCAAATTTAAATTCATGCAATGACGTGCATTTGGTTTTTACCTTTTTTAATTGAACACCGGAAATAAATAAATTATTTAATTCATTTATTGTTATTGATTTATTTTTCTTGAATGATTAGTTGGGCATTAATAAATAAGAGTTCTTTGAAATTGTACAAAAATTAGGTAAAAACGATGTGTGTTCCAAACACAACTTGTACGTGCCACATTCGAAGAGATTTTGATATTTGATTTGTTCAATGATGTCATCGCTAACGATGAAGGAGTTTACGCATGCTCTTTATGAAAAAGTAATTCTCTTACGTCTCCGCTAGTAAGTAAATCCTGTACTTAAGCAGAATTTCTTTTAGGGTCCAATTTTTCTTGGATCGGTTCTCCTGTGCGCTGTTTGATAACGCAAATACTGGATATGAGAATTCAGCACATGCAAAGAACTGTTTTGTCCGTTACGATTTGTTTAAGAATGTCTCATACTAAACTGACCTGAAGGACCTGCGTATTTTCGATATTTTCATTTTTAATTAGTGCATCGTGATTTTACGTGTTCAAAATTGTAGTTCTTCATGTGGAGTACTTAATGTGGGATTTGTTAGTGAGACCTCACGTTCAGTACGTTCTTTATTGTAAAATGTCAATTAAATCAGTGCGAATAATCTGAGAATAATGGGATAATAATAATTTTGTCTTTATAATATTTTATATTTTCTGTATAACGTGCGAATAAGACGAATGTGTATATCATTAGCATTAAATATTTAATGCGATTAATAAGAGGTGAAATATGATACATATCTTTAAAACGTAAAATAATGCTATTAATAAGAAAAAGAAATTATTTTATGAGAACATTAGAAACTCATTAAAATTATTAATTTCATCATCTGATTTCTGATCCTGTTCAGTGTCGTAGTTTCAGTCGGTCGTGACTTTCGGTGCTAATGTCGTTCGATCTGTGACGAAACATTCTTTGACAGTATTTACACTTGGGAACTCTTTTGCACGGCTCCAAGAGATGGCAGTGTCATCGTTATTACAGTTGAACGAGAGTCCTTTCTCGTTTTCACTTTTATATGTAACTACCTGATTTCCCTGGCTTCGCTCGGGACATAAGGGACAGTATATAAAGAAGAATTTATTTTCTGCGTGTAAAGTATTAATTAAATTTTTATTTGAATGTGACTGGAGTATACATTTTGTTGTATTGCAAAAGCAATTTTACAAATAACATTACAGTCTGAATACAGAATTCTTTTGTTATATCTTTCCCTGTATTATAAAGACTTAACATTTTTACAAAAAAAAAACGACTTACCATTCGCGAGTGCTGGTTAAAAATTAAAAATAGCTTGCGATCTCTTTCAGGTGTTTTCGCACAATTTTCAGGTACCATTGGCCGTTCTTGCTAGACATCAAGACAACGATTTAAATGCCTGAAGTTACTGTATGGTACTTTTTTAACATCAGATAAAGAGTTGTAAAATAATTTTCAGCATTATTTCTAGCGCATACTTTGAGTGGAATGGAGTATTTCTAGCGCATAATAGTGGAGAGGAGACTGTAACCCTTTTATTTTTCAAGAATTTAGGTATTAAATATACAAGCAATCTTATTTTTATTTATCAGCGAGATATGCAGTACAGCTTTGACATATATGACAGTTTGAAGAATAGAAAACGTTTTGGAGACATTTTACATGTTATATTTTAGCTTCGGTTTCATATGACACATTGAATATAAAAACTTTTTAAAATAAGTACTGGAATTCGTTTTCTTTTTCATGATTATTAACTCTATTCAATTAGTGCCGAACGAAGTGAATTATCTATTAGCTATAAATGATTCAGTAAGTTTTGTCTGACTACATCTCTAACGTAGAAGAAAGTGCCTTCCTTACTGCAAACTTTCTCCTAAATATAAAACATTTTCATTAGTGCTCAGGAATGTTTACAATTGTAGAATTTCTCAATAGTTTTCACAATATCACTGTTTAGTAGACAAACTGGCTATTCTTTTTTTTTTAATTTTTTTGAGTGGGGGTTTTTCGGCTCGTCGACAACTAGGTCATTAGAACCCTAAAATTCTGTACAGGTAGGGAAAATGCAGTTACGCACTAAGGAGAGCCAACATTACCCTCCCCGTGTGTGGGACTCGCCGAATGACTCAACCATACCCACTAAAACCCTCCTGAATTACAACATACCAAAACATATATCATTACATCAAAACATTACAACGAGGAAAATGAAAGATACCCTATCCCTCGCAATCTACTAGCGTCGGGATCGAAAAGAACAAGCGGTGACGAAGGAAGGTCAGTAAAGAGAAAGGAAGGAGCCTCGCACAAGTAAGTGGAAGTAATGCCAGACTCAGCTCGGGGCACTGTGTTTGCCAAACACGTACTTATTAGATGTAAGTCCCTTGTTCGTGGTTTTTATCCCTTTGTCATTGGAGCATCTATTCAGAAAAGTGTATTACATAAAATAAATGAAACACTCGTGATATGAAGCGTTCTGTTATGGTATATAAATCACGAATGGAACAATTGTGATTGAAAAATGGTACCTGAATCTCCATGTGTTCTGACAAATGACAGCTCTGACGCGTCTAACCTTGGTGGCGTGTAAAAACGATGATTGTAGGAAATCGTACATTAGTTACGTTGTCCCCCCAGGGGACTTAAATCTAGTAAGTACGTGTTTGGCAAACACGGGGCCCCGAGCTGAGTCTGGCATTACTTCTATTTACTTGTGTAAGGCTCCTTCCTTTCTCTTTTCTGACCTCCCTTGGTCACCTCTTGTTCTTCTCGATCCCGACACCAGGGTATCTTCCATTTTCCTCTTTCTTTTTTTATTTTATTTTTATTTTTGTAATGATTTGTGTAATGTTTTGTTGTATGTTTTGAGATATGTTCTGGTATGTTGTAAATCAGGAGGGTTTTTAGTGGGTATGGTTGAGTCATTCGGCGAGTCCCACACGCAGGGAGAGTCATGTTGGCTCTCCCTAGGGCGTGAATGCAGTTTCCCTACCTGTACAGAATTTTAGGGCTCTAATGACCTCGATGTCGACAAGCCGTAAAGCCCCCCCACAAAAAAACAACAACAAAATCTGTACGTGGTGCTCCATTGAGCATTATCACGCAATATTCATAATTGTTCTGATGTTCTGTTTACATTGTCAATGCTAAACATTAAACTGAGTGTACGGGGGAATGTAGTATCTGCTATATTATCCCAGTAAATAAGAACGTCTTGCTCAATTAAGTAAAGCTTTATATCGTACTGAATATTAGTTTCACTCAATTAAAATGGCGCGAGTTTAGCTAGATATGATTTAATAACAATTTTTACATGGTTTTAATGTTTAGTTAGCATTGGGATGTGATTGCCGCTCTGAAATATCTCTTTTAGGCTAATTACTATTAAGACACTGGGTAATTCCAACCAGGAAGCGCCGGAGTAACGCTTCTTGGATGACGTGACGACGACGGTGAAAGGGATCGTGAAACAATAAATCTTTTGTTCATCTGAACCAATCATTCTATCTCGGCACCTTTCAAGATTGAGTTGAGGAAGACAATATGCCTCGTATTTTTCACAGTAAGGGCAATTTATTTGATGGTACACATGGAGGCAATACTTTAGGGTGGCACATGAGGTATTTCATGAGGAAGGTAAATTTATTATTTTAGCGCTTTTTAAGATAATTGCTCTGAATTAAGTTATGTACTGACATAACTTCAAATTTTACGATTAGATAGATTTTAATTTTTATGGACTCCTCATTGTGTTGCTTAAAATATATGACGTCAAGATAGAACTGCAGAAACCTTGGTGCATGTTGAGAACCGTTGAGTTTCTGAATGTACCATGCAAATTGCAATCCAATAGCTAATGATAAAATAATATAAAACAATTCAGCATTAAAGTGCTTATGTCCTTTTCAAAGAGTAATTAAATTGTTTTACAGATTAATTAGAAAAAAATGAAAGAAGCATTCAAACAATCATTGCAAATGTGTAACCGGTTTTATATCTATGAACGATATAAATACGTATATTACAGTACACTGTAACAAAAGAAAAACCTATGTCGTAGATTATCCAAGAATATCTTTATAAGCACTTAACACGAAAATTCAAAACAGAAGAAAAGTAAAGTATAGTAGATTTGCTTTAAATTTACTTTCGAATACCTCCTATTAGTCTAAAAACACTCTTGCTAACGAAATATACATAGATTAATAGCTTAGAAAGACACTTAGCTTACTTTTTTAATTGAAGTTAATCTCACCAAAAACCGTATCCAATTACCAGTGACAATGTGTTTTAATACATATATTTTGATTTCTTCCGAGCTAAATTTTAGTCATTACTTCCAAGTGCGACTTACAGGTTGTTTGAAATACTATAATTTTAAACTCGTCTGTGTTGTCTCCAAAAGAATGTTTTTTTCGAAGTTTGGCATTGATGTGAAAGAAAAGTTTCCCAGCAGTATTTAATTGAACGCGGAAATAATTATTTCATTATTTTTTTCTTTTTGGATGTCTTCTTATGTTTTTAGCTTGAATTCTTTATTTATTCATTAACTATATAGTATATTACTCTATGTAATTAACATTCTATCTATAAATGTTTACTAAGGAGTTCCATTTCGTACTATACGAGTATATTGTTTTTTGATAGCGAGAAAAGATCTAAAGAGTAACATATTTCATTTTCTTTCAGTGGTTCACACTATTCGTTAATGACGATCGCATTACAATTTGTCCGATCAGAGAACAATTTCCTTACATTCATCCTCTCAAGTACCGACAAGTAAATTGTGTATACGTAAATATTTCTACAGTTTAATAATAATAATAAATGAGTGAGTGTGCTTGGTGTAGCCCGTACCTCACTACGACCAGCAGAAAAAGCTGAGATCCTAAACGGAATAAAATAATAATAATAATGATCATAATAAATCACTGATAATACTAATAATAATAATAATAATAATCCTATCTGGTTGTCCTTGTATGTACGTGCGACTGTTCCCGAATGCAAGCCACAGAAATTGATTCTCAGAAAGGTTAACTGGACCGTTCTCTGGCTGACTTCAGAGAAACGGGAAGTGTCCAAGAGAAGGTCGACAATCTGATCCAGGTGTTTCTTCACGCCGCTGAAGGATCCATTCCAAAAACATCTATGATACCGCGAAGACCTCATGTTCCCTGGTGGAACGACGCATGTCGCTCCGCCATTCGGGAGAGGCGACGAGAAATGCGGAAATTTAAGAGTAGTTCATCTCCAGAAAACCTCGTTGCATATCGGATTGCTAGAGCAAAAGCGCGCAGAACCATCAAAGAATCCAGATCCACTTCTTGAAAAGAGTTTCTAAGTACCATTAAGAGTCCACTAAAGTATGGGAGTCAATCCGAAAGATATCTGCAAGGTATTCTCGAGTCCCCCCATATCTGGACTCAATTATCAGAGTCGGGTTCTCGCCAACAACAGAGCAATGGCAACAGTGATGGCTGCATATTTTGCTGATCTGACATCTACAGCAAACTGCGATTCTGATTTCGTGAGAAAAAGGAAATAGCAGAGAGCACCTTTTTTGACTTCCCTTCCTGAAACTATGAACCATAGAACACTCCCTCCTAAATGCGGGAACTTGAGTTAGCTCTTGCGAAAGCCCACGACATTGCTCCTGGCCCTGTTTCCATTCATTATGAAATGCTGCGACAACTCAGTCTCGAATCGAAAGAATACCCGCCTTCGCGTAGGAAATTGTTCTCTCACTCATAAGTATCTCTTATTACCTGATTATGAACCCGTTTGTGAGGAGTGTAGCTCTTCGCTAACAGTGCGTCACCTACTAAATGATTGCAGAAAATACTCCAGAATGCGAAGACAAATTGGTCAGGCTGCAGATTTACCAACAGTTCTCGGAAATGAAACGGATGATGTGAATGAACTATTTAATTTTATGAGTAGATCGGGGTTTCTTTCTCAAGTTATCGGGAGGGTTTAAATTTGCGTTTTTAAATTTATTTCACTTTTATGATATAATGTGTTGGGCAACTGTTTCCTTTTCTTTTCTCTCATCTTTTCATTTGGATATTTGTTGAATTCAGGAGGATTTTTTTAGTGGGTATGGTCGAGATATTCGGCGAGTCCCATATATAGGGAAGAGTCACTACGGCTCTTCTCTGTGGTGCGGAACTGCATTTTTCCCCACCTGCAAGGTCTTGTCGTTGACTAGCTCTAAAGAAAATTTATCCACAAAAAAAAATAAAATAAATAAACTTATTGTAACTATACAAAAATTTTATCTGTCATAGCTAAAACCAAGAAGTTCGGAAATAAATATTGTAATTGTACTTACATTTTTGGGATTTATTTTATAATAAGATACATCTAGCTGTCTCAGCGAAAGAAAAGAAATCTAAAGACCATCTGGCATTCGAGGAACCAATTGCCAGTATTGAGAGCTTTCCGACTCTTCCTCCCGCTGAAGACACGTGGATGTCTTATGCGTGTCAGCAGTCTCTTTGAGTTTGTCTGGATGCTAACGCATACAACAACCGATTCGTAGAACTGGTAGTGAATTAATATGTCCACTGTGATGGACCGAGGGCATTATCTCTCACCTTTGGTAAAAGAACAGTGCCTGATGTTAGCTTTTAAAAAGTGCCTGGAGATAGTCTGAAGAGATACATGCCATTGTATCGAGATATCACTATCTTTTGTCTAAAAGGTAACCTTCTTGTAAACAGTTTTTTTCTGTAATACTTAATAGCCAAATATGTGGTAAGTTTACGTTGATATTTTTCTGGATTCTGGACTTTTTGTGTTATTTTTAAGATTTGCTTCAAATATACATTAATTTCTAAGTGTTACCAGATCCTAAACGGTCTCCCTGCCTGCCACGGGAAAGAATTGGAAGACAAAGTTTGGTGCAAAATACCCCACATGTCGATATTGCAATTTTTATGGAACACCATTATAGAATAAGTCGTTATCTGTAAAATTCATTACTCAACACGAATTCAGAGTTCATCGAAGGAGAATGTAGACATATCTACAAGGTCGCCTCGTCGCGAGGAAATATGAAAAACTCTCTGCACGTTCAATTCTGGGCGGGTGAAAATGTGTACATGAAATCAATGGATGCAACACGGGTATAATAAAAATGCTGTATGAATGGAATTCTGATTTCATTTAACACTTTAGTTCTATAACGTAGCCTACTACTACCTTATAGCTCATCACTTAAGTAATGTTCACACCCCTAGATCCATGAGCACTAATTCATGCTTAAGTCGAAAAGAAATATGATACAGTACTCCCTGATTATTCTGGTCCTCTTAATCTTTCGCGAAGGGTGTTCATTGCTAATGATCACAGAAAATAGAATGTTTTATTGTCTCACATTATTAGGAAGAATTTTCAAAAGGTTGGAATATATCGTCATCTATTGCTAATTCGGAATTAATACTATTTTTATTAAAATATGAAGATCACTTTGACTGTTATATTTGGTATGAAATTTTCTATAAGATGGAAAAAGTAATGAAAACATTCATGCTCTACGCGAGATACAATCCTGAAACATTGCGAGTCACAAGAGATAAGCGTCTTATATTTATATATATATATATATATATATATATATATATATATATATATATATATATATATATAT
>NNCF01129933.1:124013-135611 GCA_002313205.1 Laupala kohalensis | reverse complement strand
AAATAGTTTTAAAGTTAATGAAAAATGCGTTAAGATAAAACACACAAAAATCACTCAAAAATTTACACAGAATTTAGAAGTAATAAAATTAAGTCAATAAAAAATTAAAAAATAAACACAAAAGTCATTTATATTTAAGTGTGTTTGTTTGACTGACGGATTGTTCTGTACATGAGTTTAATATCTTTCTTTTTATGAACTTTTACATTCAAAAGACTTTATCCGAGAACAGTTATTTTAACATTTCTGGAAGTTTGGTTTTTTATTAGCTCAGTCTGCAGATACTGTGACTGTTGTTTAGTTATTAAGTAAAACAATTATTAGTTCTTTGAGTACATTTATGATATTAACATTTACGAATCTAGGATATTTTTAATGTACTGATGTACACCTGAAACTTAATTATCACAAAAATATTTGCTATCCCCATGGTGCATTCTTAAAAATTAAAAGTATTGGTGTGTATTCGTGTAGCGTTTGTCTTACGTTTCAATTTTTTTCTCTGGATACCCTAGCCCTAATGGCGTCGGGATCGAAAAGAACAAGAGGTGACCAAGGAAGGTCAGAAAAGAGAAAGGAAGGAGCATGGCACAAGTAAGTGGAAGCAATGCCAGACTATAGTAGTACTTTTGTGTTAGTAAATGTTACGGATCTCTAAAAATAATGATATATGCTAACTATCTAATTTAATTATTTTCTCGCGGTCTTTTCTGTGACTTGTTTTAGGACTTTGTTGTCTCTCTTATCCCGTTTTTTATAGTTTGAATAAGTGGTATTTCAGGAGGATTTTTAGTGTGCATGGTCGAGTCATTCGGCGAGTCCCACACGCGGAGAGAGCCATGTAACTGCATTTTCCCTACCTGTACTAAAGTGTTAAGGCTCTAATGATCTCAATGTCGGCGAGCCGAAAAGCCCCCCCTCCACAAAAAAATTCTTTGACTTGCCTATCGTAGGATTGTGACATATTTAAAAGAATATTGTGTCATCAACATTCTGAGTGGTTGGAATATTTTTTTACACGTTACATATTCACGTTTTTCATTGTACCAGACGTAACGTATACAAAGCGGCTTAAGAAGTTGGGCGTTAACTCATGTAAATAAAGAATAGGAGGAAGTAAAGGAAGAAAAGATATAATCCTGTTAGAAAGATCAATTTTTTTGTTTATTTAGCCATTCGTGTTCGATAATTTTCAAAAAGGTTTATATCTGTGTAATAGGTGGTCATTTCCATTCTCACACCAATCATACTTTACAATATGTGTAAGAATAAGTGTCACATTTTGAACTATTAAAAACTATTTTATGAGATTGATCATACGATTAATCAAGAGTTGAATACAATTTTATTAACCTGAGAAGCGCAGCCTGAAGAAAATAATACATTTAAAATGTCATAGTGTACTTATGTATACTTCCATTGTAAATAAAAAAAATTTCTATATTTTATCTCCAATTCGAAGATAATAGCAGTACCTTGTTCTGGTATTTATGCTATCGTGACAAAGTGTTAAGCTTTTTACCCGACCGATTTCATTAGGAGAATCGACCATCTTACCCAGGTGATTCTTCACGCCGCTAAAGAATCCATTCCAAAAACATCTATATTTCGGCTAAGACCTCATGTTCCCTGATGGAACGAGTCATGTCGGTCCGCCATTGAGGAAAGGCTAAAAGCATTGCGGAAATTTAAGGGTACTCCATCTCCGGAAAACCTCATCGCATAACGGATTGCTAGAGCAAAAGCGTGCAGAACCATCAAAGAATCCAGATCCACCTCCTGGAAAGAGTTTCTAAATATCATTAACAAAACATCGTCCACTAAAGTATGGGAGTCAATCCACAAATTATCTCGAAGGTATTCTCGAGTCCCCATATCTGGACTCAATTATCAGAGTCAGGTTCTCACCAACAACATAGAAATAGCAACAAAAATGATTGAATATTTTGCTGATGTGACATCTACAGTAAACTGCGATCCTGATTTCGCGAGGAAAAAGGAAATAGCAGAGAGCACCTCCTTTCACTTCTGTTTCCACATTGGATAGTGGACAGAAGGTTTCGCGATTCCAGAGACCAAACAAGGCGACGATTTATCATTTTTTCTAACAATTTGCAAACGCAGCTTGTCAGAGAAATCGGTCGAAAGTGTGACGGGTTCGAACGATCTTTTCCCTCCTTCGGAAGTGGAATAATTATGGCCTCACGCCATTGAGCAGGGATGGTATGCTCATTCCAAATACAGTTATATAACTTCAGAAGGAATTTTATGCCTATCTCTGGGAGATGATTTAGCATCGCATTATGTGTTTGATCAGGACCAGGGGCTGTATCTTTCAAAAAAGCAAGGGCAGAGGTCAGCTCCGTCATAGAGAAAGGAATGTTGTATTTCTCGTCTCTGCAACTGTTGAAATCCAAACAACACTTTTCCGCGCGAGCTTTCTGTTGAAGAAACGTTGGAGAAAAACCGGAGGAGTTAGAGACTCTTTCGTATGAGATGCAAGTTCCTCTGCGATGACTTCGGACAAAGTTTCGACCCGTCCATTGATATTGAGACCAGGGATGGTAAATGAGGACCACGTACCTTGGATCTTCTGAACTTTCTGCCATACGACTGATGATGGAGTACGGTTTGTAAGAGATGAAATGTAAGCCTTCCAGGAGGACAACTTACTTTCTCGAAGAGTTCATTTTGCTTTGGCTCTGCACCTTTTAAACTCAATGAGATTATCAACAGTGGGATACTTAGCTAGTCGCGTTAAAGCTTTCTTTCTAGCGCTGACCGCTTTTGCGCAATCCGAATTCCACCATGGAACAGGGCGATGACTTGGATTACGTGACGATTTTGGGATGGCAACGTCAGCGGCTTTTAAAACCGCGTGGATGAAATGGGTTGCCGTAGCATCCACATTGACGAAAGGTTCATCGCAAAGATTGATGTTGCGTTTAAACACATTCCAGTCTGCGTTTTTCAAAATCCACTGAGAGTGGTGTGAAACCGAGGGGCAGAAGACGTTAAAATGTATAAGAATCGGGTAGTGGTCACTTCCATACAGATAATCAAGAACTGTCCAGTCTAAGAGCGGGGAAAGAGAGGAACTACAGATGGCTAAATCCAGCACCGAGAATGTCCGGGAAACTGTACAAAAATGGGTGGAGTGGCCCGTGTTAAGGAGCACTATATCTCGGCTGTCTAACAGTTTTGCAATAATATCGCCCTTTGGGCAGTTGTGTAAAGAACCCCACATGGAGTTATGGGCATTGAAATCCCCGACGATAAGAAATGGGGAAGGCAACTGGTCCATCAGACCAGCAAGATCTTTCTTCATAAATGACTGGCCGGGGGGATATAAATATTACAAACCGTAAATGTAAGGGATGGTAGGCTCACCCTCATACATACGGTCTGAGAGACGCTTGATATAGTGACTTCTTTGGCATAGACTGAAGCGTCTATGAGCACAGCGACTCCGCCGTGTGCCCGCAGGCCGTCTTCTAAGTCTACCCTATAACAAGTATAGCCACGAAGGTGAAAAAAGAGTTTTGGCAAGAGATGGGTTTCTTGTAGACATTCGATTGGAGGGGAACGACGAGACGAGACAGTAAGAACTTTAGGTCATTTGAACGGACATGAATGCCGTTCAGATTCCAGGAAAGAATAGCCATGGTCTGGAGTTTATCTGCTCTTCCTTCGATGTTTGGATTTTTTTCTGTTTATGACTTTAAAGTCAGACCCGTTGTGGTCACCTCCTCAGGGTAGTCACCGTGATCGCTGCTTGAGTGATGACTTGAGGACATAGCAAGTCCGCTATTTCTCCTCCTTGAGCGCCGGCGACTAGAGGAAGCAGATCCGACATGAGAGTCTGACTTCAAAGCTTCGGTTTTTAGGGGTAGAGGGGAGCGAGTTCTCCGCCGAGGACGACTCCGAGATTGTACTCGGGGAGATTGCTTCTTCTTTGGTGTCACTTTCAGGGTGTTGGTTGATGTTAAAGTTGAGACAGATACTGAGTTTTTCTTGGATGGTGCCTTATATTTTGTGGGTATGAGGATTTTGCACCCCATAAATTCGTCTGTTAAGGTAGTGGAATCATCCAATGATGCCTGATTACCGAAATGACACATCTTGGGTTTGACGATGTTGCCAAAACCACTTGACAGCCAATAGAAACTGTAGATGGTTTCGGTGCGGTGACTGCTGCTGCGAAAGATTTACTAATGTTTATTGGATTTTTAATAAGATACCGTCGTCTGGCCTCCGGGAAAGACACTTTTTCCGTAACGCGGATTCTTTAAATGTCTTTTTCCATTTGGTATTTGGCGCATTTGTTTGAATTGGAAGGATGGCTTTCCTTACAATTCACGCAGCCTGGAGGTGACGAGCAATCTGACTCGTGCGACGGCTGTCCGCAAAAAAAACATACTTCGCAGGGTGACTTGCACCGGTCTACGGTGTCACCGAATCTCTGGCACTTAAAGCAGCGCAGAGGATTCGGTACATATTGCCGCACTCACAAGGTGTAAAAAGCGCAGGATATTGATTCCGGTAACGAAGGCTTGTCAAACGACAGAACCAGTGTGGATGTGGGGAGTAGCCTTCCCAACACATTCCTCTTAACTCTGGGGATGTTTACCTCGCCTTGGGGCTCAAAAAATGCTTTGATGTCTTCATCTGATTCATGTGCAAAGTCTTCGTGGTTTACGACGCCCTTGCACATGTTCAGGACAGGGTGTGTTAACGTCTTTATTTTAAGACCAGCAATTTCTGTCAACTTCAAAGTAGTCTCGATCTGCTTGTCTGTACGTGCTTCCAACAGAATTTCACCATTCCACTGGCGCATGACAGACTGAAGCTTTCCGATGTTATCATCAATTGCTTTTGCAAGACGAACTGAGCTTATTGACTTAAAAGTCTTGTCTTCTTCTATGCATTTCATTAGTAGGAAGCGAGGCTTTGTCAGCCTGTCGCTATCCTTACAAAAGAAACTGTGGAGATCCATATTTTCGCCGACTAATCGCCTATTCCTAGAGGAAGAGAGCAAAAGGGGGGAGGAAGACTGGGGCTTTAGTTTCCATGTGGAGTGTGACCTTATTTGCAGTGGCCATAAACAGCATAACGTCTGCTGTAAAGAATCCTGTTTTACATTCTCTTTTTGTTGATGACTTTGCTATCTTTTGTTCATCACAAAGTGTCACAGGTGCGGAACGGCAAATCCAACTCGTCCTTAATAGATTATACCACTGGTCGAAAACGACAGGTTTTCGTTTCTCTGCTGAGAAAACACGCTGTGTTCTTTTCAGTAGGAGACCAAGCCTTCTGGCAGAACCTCACCTCGCCCTGGGGAACAACGTTCTCAAATTCTATCCTTTTGTGAAATTCTTAGGTCTAATCTTTGATCAGAGATTGAATTGGATTGAACATCTAACAGACCTAAGAGCAAGAACATTAAAATCTCTGAATTTATTGAAGTGCCTCAGTAGCAGGGAATGGGGCGCTGATCGCTACTCCCTGCATCAGTTTTATCGAGCATTCATAAGATCTCGGCTCGATTATGGCTGCGTTGTATATAGCTCTGCTCGTGCAAGCTATTTAAAGAAGTTGGATAGTGTCCACCATGCAGGAATTCGACTAGTTACGGGTGCATACCGCACTAGTCTCATTCCGAGTTTGTATGCCGAGAGTGGCGAACCATCTCTTTACCTCCGGCATCAACTACTCATGCTAGGACACTTTTGCCGCGTGCTAACCTTACCCGACAATCTGGTGCACAACGCGGATTTTCACCCTTCCTCTTCTTCCATCCGTTTCTACAAAAACAGACTGAAAGCAACCAAACCTTTTGGATATCGCTCCAAACAAATTTTGGAAACCTTAAATATACGTACACCTAATGTCTTACATCAAGGTTTTAGAAAGTCTCCCCGTTGGGCTTTGCACAAGCCGAAGATTATTTTCGATCTTCTGCATTATGACAAAAAGAACACTCCAGCTCCGATTTTGCGGGTATACTTTCACCTAATCCTCGACAAACACCGGGTCCATATCCCTGTGTTTATCGACTGGTCGCAGAACGCTGATGGTGTCGGCTGCTGTGTGGTATTTCCTCGTGAGACCTGTGGCTACCGTCTAGGCAACTTATGCAGCGTTTACACCGCTGAGTGCTACGTCATATTGAGAGCATTGCGAGCAACAAAGTGCTCTGACGGATCACATTTCCTGATTTGTACTGAATCGCTAAGTGCCCTTCAAGCAATCCAGAATATGTATCCAGTTGATAAGCTGATCCAAAACATCCGGGATTTGCTTTTCTTACTGCAAAGTGATGGAAAGAACATAATGTTTTAATGGATTCCCGGACACGTGGGTATCAGAGGAAATGAAGAAGCAGACGATTCCGCAAAGACGGCATGCCTTCAGATTCGCATGGATTTCTCCACGGTTCCTAAAGTAGATCTCCTAAATTCCGTCAAGTTGAGGATTTTGCGTGAATGGAGCAATGAGTGGTTAGCNTGTTAAGTCATGGAGCAGTTCCTGTAGGCCAGCCCGGCGCGACGAGGTCTTGCTGACCCGCCTGCGCATAGGACATTGTCCTCTCACTCATAGGTATCTCTTACTACTTGATGATGAACCCGTTTGTGAGGAGTGTAGCTGTTCTCTGACAGTGCGTCACCTACTAACTGATTGCAGAAGATACTCAAGTATACGGAGACAAATTGGTCTGGCTGCAGATTTACCAACAATTCTCGGAAATGAAACGGTTAATGTTAAAAAACTATTGAATTTTATGAGTATATCGGGGCTCTTCCCACAAGTTCTCGGGAGGGTTTTAAATTTTCATTCCCTTTTCATATTTACTGTCTTCTTTGTTTTCATCGTTCGTTTCTGTAATTCGAAAATATAGTATTTCAAAAATTTTTTACCCTTCTTTTTTGGTGATATAATGTAATTTTATTCTGTTTTTTTTCTTTTCTTTCATCTTTCTATTTGGATGTTTGATGATTTCAGGAGGGTTTTTTAGTGGGTATGGTCGAGATATTCGGCGAGTTCCACACACGGGGAAGAGTCACTGCGGCTCTTCTCTCTGGTGCGAAACTGCATTTTTCCCTACTTGCATGGGCTCTAATGACCTTGGATGTTGACGAGCCCTAAAGCCCCACAAAAAAAACATTTGCTATATTTTGTTCATCACAGTGTCACAGGTGCGGAGCGACAAATCCAACTCGTCCTTAATAGATTATACCACTGGTCGAAAATGACATGTTTCTGTTTCTCTGCTGAGAAAACACGCTGTGTTCTTTTCAGTACGAAACCAAGTCTGCTGGCAGAACCTCACCTCGCCCTGGAAAACAACGTTCTCAAATTTTATCGTTTTGTAAAATTCTTATGTATAATCAGTCTTAATCAGAGACTGAAATGGATTGATCATCTGCCAGACCTAAGAGCAAGAACATTAAAATCTCTGAATTTATTGAAGTGCCTCAGTAGCAGGGAATGGGGCGCTGATCGCTACTCCCTGCACCAGTTTTATCGAGCATTCATAAGATCTCGGCTCGATTATGGCTGCGTTGTATATAGCTCTGCTCGTGCAAGCTATTTAAAGAAGTTGGATAGTGTCCACCATGCCGGAATGCGACTAGTTTCGGGAGCCGACCGCACTAGTCTCATTCCGAGTTTGTATGCCGAGAGTGGCGAACCATCTTTTTACCTCCGGCATCAACTACTCATGCTAGGACACTTTTGCCGCGTGCTAACTTTACCCGACAATCTGGTGCACAACGCGGATTTTCACCGTTCCTCTTCTTCCATCCGTTTCTACAAAAACAGATTAAAATCAACCAAACCTTTTGGATATCGCTCCAAACAAATTTTGGAAACCTTAAATATACGTATACCTAATGTCTTACATCAAGGTTTTAGAAAGTCTCCCCCTTGGGCTTTGCACAAGCCGAAGATTATTTTCGATCTTCTGCATTATGACAAAAAGAACACTCCAGCTCCGATTTTGCGGGTATACTTTCACCTAATCCTCGACAAACACCGGGTCCATATCCCTGTGTTTATCGACTGGTCGCAGAACGCTGATGGTGTCGGCTGCTGTGTGGTATTTCCTCGTGAGACCTGTGCCTACCGTCTAGGCAACTTATGCAGCGTTTACACCGCTGAGTGCTACGTCATATTGAGAGCATTGCGAGCAACAAAGTGCTCTGACGGATCACATTACCTGATTTGTACTAAATCGCTAAGTGCCCTTCAAGCAATCCAGAATATGTATCCAGTTGATAAGCTGATCCAGAACATCCGGGATTTGATTTTCTTACTGCAAAGTGATGGAAAGAACATAATGTTTTAATGGATTCCCGGACACGTGGGTATCAGAGGAAATGAGGAAGCAGACGATTCCGCAAAGACGGCATGCCTTCAGATTCGCATGGATTTCTCCACGATTCCAAAGCGATATCTCCTAAATTCCGTCAAGATAAGGATTCTGAGTGAATGGAGCAATGTGTGGTTAGCTGTTGACAGGAATAAGCTCTGACTTATTAAATCTTCTGTTAAGTCATGGAGCAGTTCCTGTAGGCCATCCCGGCGCGACGAGGTCTTGCTAACCCGCCTGCGCATAGGACATTGTCCTCTCACTCATAGGTATCTCTTACTACTTGATGATGAACCCGTTTGTGAGGAGTGTAGCCGTTCTCTGACGGTGTATCACCTACTAACTGATTGCAGAAGATATTCGAGTATACGGAGACAAATTGGTCTGGCTGCAGATTTACCAACAATTCTCGGAAATGAAACGGTTAATTTTTAAAAATTATTGAATTTTATGTGTAGATCGGGTCTCTTCCCACAAGTTCTCGGGAGGGTTTAAAATTTGCATTCCCTTTTCAACTTTACTGTCTTCTTTGTTTTCATCGTTCGTTTCTGTAATTCGAAAATATAGTATTTAAAAATTGTTTACCCTTCTTTTTTGGTGATGTAATGTAATTTTATTCTGTTTTCTTTGCTTTTCTTTCATCTTTCTATTTGGATATTTGATAATTTCAGGAGGGTTTTTTAGTGGGTATGGTCGAGATATTCGGCGAGTCCCACACACGGGGAAGAGTCACTACGGCTTTTCTCTATGGTGCAAAACTGCATTTTTCCCCATCTGCATGGGCTCTAATAACCTCGATATTGACGAGCCATGAAGCTCCACAAAAAAAAAGATTTAAATCTTTTCCTTCCCCCTTTGTTTTTAATTTACATTTTCTCTCTCTCTCTCTAAATTTATTGGTTTTTTTACATTAGGTTTTAATAATGTTTTTTAGGATATTTTTTCTCTCTATTATATATATGTTTGGATATATTGTAATTCAGGAGGGTTTTTTGGAGGGTATCGTTGTGTCTTGGGCGAACCCCACACGGGGGGAGAGTCAAATTTGCTCACCTTAGTGCGTAACTGCTTTTTCTATACCTGTACAAATTTTTAGGTCTCTAATCTCTATTTCGGCCAGTTGTGATGCCCCACAAAAAAAAAAACTTAAGAAAAAGCTAGTCCCATTCCGAGTATGTATGACGAGAGTGGCGAACCATCACTTTACCTCCGGCGGCAACTCCTCATGCTACGACATTTTTGCAACGTGCTAACTTCATCCGATAATTTTTGTGAAGATTAGAGGAAAGAACAGATAACAGTGAATTAATATATAATATGAAAATACATGCTAAAATCTGAAAATCTTAAAACTTTTAAAGACAAGACGAAAGGAAGAATAAAAGAAATGAAAAGAAAGAAAGTGAAAACAATTAAATTAAAACCCTCTCTAGAACTTGCTTAAAGAGCACCGATCTATTTTTTTCAACTTTATTAATTGTAGTAGATCATGAAATTTGTCACATTTCGATTTGACTGTTAAAACTATACTTACTGTCTTAATGAGTTCTCTGTAAACTGCTCTCCCCTATTTCCTACCACGTAATACATACTTTTGGTACCACATAAGGAAATATCATGCACTTGGGGTTCATTAACTTCACTCTTGATGTTCTGACGACTTCACAGCTATCCATTATTTCATTTATTATGGTTTAAAGGATAAGAACAGGATATGGATTGCGAAGAAAGTGATATGTTTAAATAATCCGAAAAACAACACGAATATCGATTTCAAAGTTTTCAAATTCATTGAGACTAACAGTAACATTTCTGCAAAAACAATTCATTTTCCCGCAGGATTCATTTAATAAGTAAACTATATATAATTCAATTTTGTTTCGATTATCTGCATCAGTTATACTAATCTACACAACGATGAGGAACTGAATGAATAATATTGCAATTTGTAGTTCAGTGAGCTTTTGAATCGCTTCTGTTCAAGGGCGTTTAATCATGTTAGGTGATGTAAGATTTAGTGCTTTATCTTAATTTTGTATCTCTAATCTTTGAAGAATATATATTGCTGAAATGGGATAATAAGCTTTTGGATTAACGTATGTTAAACTTGTTTCAATACGAAATGATTTTTTTCAAAAATATTGTTTTTACTGTATTTGTGTTTCTGATGTACAAGTTTTATCTGATCAATCATGAATGTACAGTTGAATTTACTCCTAAGAACTGTTTATACCAGACATTTCTAGATAATATTTTAATGGTATTGTTCGTTTGTGTTATTGTTCACAAATAACTATTCTGTCAGTCGAATGACTGATACCAGTAAAAATAGAGCGAATAATAGTACACCAGTTTGGATTGGGGCACGAACTTATTTGCAAATAGATTTCCAAATCCTACGTTATCGCGAAAGTGCGCATGATCTATCCATCTGTTATCGTAGTTTTTACGCGCGGAAAAGTGTTGTTTGGATTTCTCCAGTTGCAGAGACGAGAAATACAACATTCCTTTCTCTATGACGGAGCTGACCTCTGTCCTTGCGTCTTTGAAAAATACAGCCCCTGGTCCTGATCAAACACATAATGCGATGCTAAATCATCTCCCAGAGATAGGCATAAAATTCCTTCTGAAGTTATATAACTCTATTTGGAATGAGCATACCGTCCCTGCTCAATGGCGTGCGGCCATAATTATTCCACTTCGNCTTTCGACCGATTTCTCTGACAAGCTGCGTTTGCAAATTGTTAGAAAAAATGATAAATCGTCGCCTTGTTTGGTCTCTGGAATCGCGGAACCTTCTGTCCACTATCCAATGTGGTTTCAGAAAACAGCGGTCAACGCTAGACCACCTTATTGCGTTGTCATCTACCATCTCATCAGCTTTTGTATTAAGAGAACACCTCGTGGCTGTATTTTTTGACTTGGACAAGGCTTATGATACAACCTGGAGATACGGAATCTTACGCACATTGCATACGTGGGGATTCCGTGGTTGTCTTCCTCTGTTCCTGGAGAGCTTCCTATCGCAACGCTCTTTCCGCGTTCGCCGCAATTCTTATTTGTCATCAAATCATCCTTTGGAATATGGTGTTCCACAGGGTTCATATTGAGCGGCACTCTGAATGCGATAGGAAGCTCTCCAGGAACAGAGGAAGACAACCACGGAATCCCCACGTATGCAATGTGCGTAAGATTCCGTATCTCCAGGTTGTATCATAAGCCTTGTC
>NNCF01129933.1:33044-118506 GCA_002313205.1 Laupala kohalensis | reverse complement strand
TGATGGAAAGAACATAATGTTTTGCTGGGTTCCCGGACACGTGGGTATCAGAGGAAATGAGGAAGCAGACGATTCCGCAAAGACGGCATGCCTCAGGAATCGCGTGGATTTCTCCACGATTCCTAAAGTAGATCTCTTAAATTTCGTCAAGTTGAGGATTCTGAGTGAATGGAGCAATGAGTGGTTAGCTGTTGAAAGGAATTAGCTCCGACTTATCAAATCTTCTGTTAAGTCATGGAGCAGTTCCTGTAGGCCAGCCCGGCGCGACGAGGTCTTGCTGACTCGCCTGCGCATAGGACATTGTCCTCTCACTCATAGGTATCTTTTACTACTTGATGATGAACCCGTTTGTGAGGAGTGTAGCTGTTCTCTGACATTGCGTCACCTACTAACTGATTGCAGAAGATACTCAAGTATACGGAGACAAATTGGTCTGGTTGCAGATTTACCAACAATTCTCGGAAATGAAACGGTTAATGTTAACAAACTATTGAATTTTATGAGTAGATCGGGGCTCCTCCCACAAGTTCTCGGGTGGGTTTAATGAAAAAAAAATTTCATTCCCTTTTCATCTTTACTGTCTTTTTGTTTTCAGTCGTTTCTGTAATTCGAAAATGTAATATTTAAAAAATTGTTTTCCCTTTTTCTTTGTGATATAATGTATTTTTATTCTGTTTTCTTTTCTTTCATCTTTCTATTTAGATATTTGATGATTTCAGGAGGATTTTTAGTGGGTATGGTCGAGATATTCGGCGAGTCCCACACACGGGGAAGAGTCACTACAGCTCTTCTCTATGGTGCGAAACTGCATTTTTCCCTACTTGCAAGGGCTCTAATGTCCTCGATGTTGACGAGCCCAAAAGCTCCAACAAAAAAAAATGTTCTGCCATTCTGATCAATAGATTGTAAGCTTCAGAGGTTTGAAATCGTTAACTATGTACCCTGTAATTTCTATTTTTCGTCTTGTTTTATAGTTGGTCATTTTGCATGTAGTTTTTACTCAATTGGGCCACGTGTACTGAGTACCGATTTAACCCATGCTTAGGAAAGTCAAAGGGAAGACGGAGAAGGAAATTCCTTTCAAGGACAACACCTAAAGAAACAACGATGATATTATGTAAATCGCAAGCATAAACGTGAAAAAATTTAACCAAGGATTAGCACTAGCTTTAAAGTTGCTTCGCCTGGGAAAAAGTGATAAATGTAACCCTGAAACCACTTACCACTTTTACGTTAAAGGTATTTCACTAACGCTTAAAAAACAAGATTATTTTGAATAATACTGAAATAGTTCCACAGCTCGCTATTTATGTGTATTTCTTGATAATTTTGTTTCGAAGTGCTTCCATGGTCTTCATATGACGCTGTTTATGTGAATTTCTCAACCATATTTTATTTTATATTAAGTGCTTCGCCAGTATTTATGGACACAATACAGTAAAACATTATATTCTTGACGTCTACCATTCTATTTATAATTAATTAGTCTTATGACCTTTTTTGCAGAGTTTCTTTTATAAATATTATAATATCTTCAGTTTATAATACCACTTTTGCTTAAGTCTTCCTCAGGAGATAATAAACTTTGATCTTGACACAATGACTGTTATACGATACAAAACGGAAACAATGAACAAAAAATCAGACATTGGTATTATAATATGACATTATAAACATGTGGTGTACTGTCGGTATCAGACCTATTCAAAACATCTCTATCGGATAGTAGATTTAAAATTACATTTTCCCCTCTCAATTGTCATCTTTCTTTGTTTTTATAATGTTTTGGGAAACTGTTGTTTCTCTTTTCCTGTCTTTTTTGTTTGGATACGTGGTATTTCATGAGGGATTTTAGTGAGTATAGTCGAGTCATTCGGCGAGTCCCACACGCGGGGATGTTGGCTCTCCTTAGTGCGTAACAGCATTTTCCCAACCCTTTCAAAAATTTTAGGGCTCTAATGATCTCGATGTCGGCGAGTCGTAAAGCCCTTCCCTCCAAATAAAACGCCTGTCATATTTTTAATAAGTAACATTTCCGAAATGCAACGCTTCCAATAATTTTTCTCCTTATCCAATTAACTGTAAAGCCACGTTCTTTCAAAATAGTTCGCGAAATATCGTCTTTCGTCTGGAAAAAGACAAATGGGAAAGGTCGTCGCTCGTGGCGTGTGTGTCTGCGCACAGCAGCGTGACGGATCACGCTTTAACACCTAGCGACTCAACTGACGTTCCGCGCGTGCCCAGCCTTCGTCGCGTAGACACGCCTCGACGCGTACGGGTGTGTGTACATGCGTCCGATTGCTTCGTTGGAAAACGAGGAAACAAAGAAAGAGGAAGACGATATCCGGTGTTACGTGCGCAATGTGTGCAGCTTGAAGGAGAATTCTTCTTTGGTTTAATGGTTTCTCGCGGAACAAATCGAGAAAGTAATTTTTGTAGCCTTTTATCCTTCATCTCAACAAGCTGCTTGCTTACATCGACTACGGTTTGGTGTAAATGGCGGTACACCGGGACTCGAATCCGAGACCTCCTCCTCTATTTATTTTCGGTCATCTTAATTTGTAACCTCTCTGCCTGCGAACTCAATCTTACAAAATAACTTTATTTTACTTTTTGTTTTTGACTTTTAGTCAGATCCTCTTAGCGAACTTGCTACCGCAGCTATATCCATCCCCGTCACGGGCAGGTAGGTGCATTTTTCATACATATTTGCTACATTTTGTCATCTTTGTCGTGTGTGTCTTGTACATTCCTTTTATGCGGATCGCTTATCTGCTGTCTCTCATTCCTCGTTCTGCTTTTTCTCGATCTTCTTCCAAACAAAGTCTCAAAGAAGTTGCAGCTGTAAATCACTCGTACTGTGGAACTACGACCTACGACCTCGTATATGGTTCAGAAAAACAAGTTATATAAATATATATAACTTGTAATGTTATAATTTCTAGAAATAACGTTGCAATTATTTTTCAATTACCGATATAAACTTACAATTATTGTACATATAATTGCAGTAAGATTACAGTGTCCTGCCAATAAGTCAATTACAGATTATACGAGTATTTTAGCACGTGCGATCATAGACATGGAAATACTTAGAGCGGATATTTCGATGTGGGGACAGGGAAAAGATAATTTTAAATGTATTTAAGAAAAATGACAAATGTTTGTAATCCTCGCTGTGAAAGAAATGTTCTGAGGTACTTATACTTCTCTTAGAAAGTCCTTAAAAGAAATACAGAAGTTGATGAAAAACTTTTCATCGCTGATTCGAATATATTATTGTCATCTTTCCTCCTATAAACATAATTTTAATAACAAAATTGATCATAAGGATTTTTATATTTTAGTCTTTGAAGTGAGTCGGTCCACGTCCTGACGGTGGGATACAGAGAAGATTCTCTAGTATTTCTTTTCCGTTTTCTTTTCTCCTATATTCCTCCCCCAGGGGTCTTACATCTAGTAAGTACGTGTTTGGCAAACACGGGGCCCCGAGCTGAGTCTGGCATTGCTTCCACTTACTTGTGCTAGGCTCCTTCCTTTCTCTTTCCTGATCTTCCTTAGTCACCTCTTGTCTTTTCGATCCCAACACTATTAGGGCTAGGGTATATTTCATTTTCCTCATTTTTTGTCCTGAATGTTTTGAGATAAGTTTTGATATATTGTAATTCAGGAGGGTTTGAGTGGGTATGGTTGAGTCATTCGGCGAGTCCCACGCGCGGGGAGAGTCATGTTGGCTCTCCTTAGTGCGTAACTGCATTTTCCCTACCTGTACAGAATTTTAGGGCTCTAATGATCTCAATATCGACGAGCCGTGAAGTCCTACAAAAAAAGAACGGGAAAGAGTCACTACGGCTGTATCCTATGGTGCGAAACTGCATTTTCCCCCACCTGCAAGGACTGTAATGACCTTGACGTTCGCGAGTCCTAAAGTCCCAAGAAAAAGAATTGGAGAAAATGTGAAATTTGTACTGCACTAATCAAGTTTTTCAACTTTTTTTTGCAAAATACCTATCTTCCCACGAAACACTGGTGTTCCGCGGAACACACATTGGGAAACCTGGTCTAGAAATATATTCAATCCAGATAAGCTTCGAGAAGTGTTTTGGATAGGTGCAGGTCGACCGCGCATGCTCCCATTCGATGGTCGCTCTTTCACGGCGCCTGCTTTCGCCGCGATCCACTTCCACTCTCCGTGTTAGGTAACAAAACTTTGCGGTTTCCTGACACGGCAATCAGCGCTAATGAGGCGTGACTGAGAATCAGGCTGCACCCACGCACCATGGTGCTTAAGCATCCGAGTGTTGTATAAGTGATGGTGCAACCTCTGTGTGTCATCTCACTGTTCTAGGAATCTCTTTGCGAGACTGTGTCGAATTCTGAGGGAATTCAATCTATTTGGGGCACGAAGAATTGTTCTCGGATTTGAAAGAGAATATTTATCTTTTTCAAGTGAAAGGGAATAAAACTGTGATAAATTCAGACAGAATATCTCCCCTTGATATGATCTATGAATGTTATGTTACCCAAGAATAACAAGAACAGAAAATCTCAGCCCAGAATGTTGGGTTTAAGCTATTAATGTTGCCCTAGAATAACATTGGCAATTCTTGGCAATACATTAAGCTTTTTATCAGATAACTATGTCTACATTTTCATCGAAGAAAACTGTTTTATTAATGAACAAAATATTCTTAGGTCGGTCGCGACCCAAATATTAGTACAATAATTAGATGAATAAAAATTCCTTGTCTTTGCTGTGATAGGACGCACCGAAATCAGGGGCAATAGTCTTTTTTTTCTTTCTGTGAGGCATTAGAGCTCGTCAAGGGCAAGGTAAGTAGAGACCTTAATACAGTCCTATTAAGCAAAGTAAAACATAAAATAGTTTCCTCGCTTTACTTTTATAATCCGTGCTTTGTTAATGTGATATTTTAATCTCTTATTCCTCACAATTTAAATATGAAGTTTAATTTCAGTGAAAGATGACGAAAAATAGAAATATTAATGACTTGCGATTTGAATACTAAGATCACACGTCGAAATATCTACATATCTCATAATAATACCCGAAAGTGTAATAGTCTGGCATTACTTCCACTCACTTGTGAAGGCTCCTTCCTTTCTCTATCCTAACCTCCGTTGGTCACCTCTTGTTCTTTTCGATCCTGACGCTAGCGTATCTTTCATTTTTCTCTTTCTTCTTCTCCTTTTTTATAATGATATATGTAATGTTTTGAGATATGTTGATATTTGAATTTTGAGTTGTAGTTCAGGAGGGTTTTTAGTGGGTTTGGTTGATTATTTCGGCGAGTCCCACACGCGGGGAGAGTTATGATGGCTCTCCCTAGCGCGTAACTGCATTTTCCCGACAAGTTTTTAATGCTCTAATGACCTCGATGTCGACGAGCCGTAAAGCTCCACAAAAAAAAAGTATAATACTCCAATAAAAATTCACTAATAATCCAAAGAATAAAAATCAAACTGTCTTTACAATAAGTTCTTGTTCATTTTTGTACGTATTGTTCTTGAACTTGTGTGTCAATTTCCCATTCATATATCAGTGGTAATGTTTTGATGGAAAGTGAGTTGCAAAAAATGTTTTCTTGCGTTTGGGTTTAAATTAATATTAAAGATTGATAGAACATGATATAGAAATACTTTTAAAAAATATTTTGAAACTGAACGCGGTGTATGGTGTGGGAAGCTAGTTGTCATCTAAAAGAGTGGCTAATGCTTGGACCTCACTAATAGATCGGAAGTTCGCAAAGAATATTGTGACTTGAGGAATAGATAAATCGATGGATATAAAGAAACACTACAGATTTCAAAATAATTCAATACACGCAGAATCATAATAATCTTATTTTAACTCCTACCATGTGAATGACTCTCGAATGACCTTATCATTCGTCCACTCAAACACGCAGTATCTGGGAGAAAGTTGTTTCGAACACATTCGGATCATGGACGCCAAGACTAATTGGATCACAGTTTCCAAGGTTGCACAAATGCATTATTTACGAAACGAATAGAAAAAATATATAATTCTAGGGTTAAATACACGTTCTTTGGAGTGATTTGTTTCTGCTCCAGAAGAAAGCGTTGGGGAATAGGTTGATTGGAACAGAAACCCTTTCTTCCTTTGGCCGAGTGCCTGTATTTGCCGGAGGAAAGTTCCCGCGAGGTAGTCATGCTCGTGAGTAGCATTTCATACGAACGACCGACGAAGCAAAACTCTTTTCGTTTCACGTTTCTGAAGAAATCCGATGTTGCGGTATCGTAGAGAAGAACTGCGGCCATTTTTCGCATGATGTTCAATGCGTAAAATATATTCGAAGATAATATACGTTCGTTGCAAATAGACGTGAATATAGTCTGTGATGATGAAGAGCTTCTTCTAACTCAACAAGTTAACATGTTTCGATCACTTCGTTCATAAGACTTGAATGTTGTGTAATTGATATTAATAAATAATTGCTTCTGTTGTTCCAAAAACGTTCTTATAATCGACAAGTCTCAGATAAAGAATACTTTCACATGAAATTTTCGTGAACACCACACTAGTGTAGATCTGTACAAAAATAGTTATTTACAGAAATAAATAAAAATTCAATTTATTTTTAAAATAATTTGTCTTGGCATAGCTCTTCCTCTTCATCCTTTGTGGAAAAGGTTCGTTCCCTTGTGCTAGTTGAAATGGACATGACGCTACGATTTAAAACTATTCGCCACGCAGTTCGTTTCGGAGGTAACTTTTCTTGACGTTTCTCATTTGTGAGAGAGAAAGCTCAAGTGAGTGTGATCATAAGCCTTCGATCCCTCCGCCACTTTCACTCATGTTAATAGTAAAGGAATGTAAAGGCCGAAATGGCGCGCGCGTATCACAAAGAATATTATGAAGCGGACTTTAAAAAAGTTTTATAGAAGAAGTTTTATATTTGAGAGTTTTATAGAATGGTTACGTACTTACCACCTCTTGAACTCGTTTATCTCAGTTGCCAAACGCCTTCTTTTCCGCAAATCGAAACACTGGTGTACAAATCCTTCGCCCCAATCACGAAACAAATCAAGAATACTGGTTATAAACTGTGGACGCACTCGCGAAAAAAACACGCATAAATGAATCGGTTGCGACGACGTGTGTGGTGGAAGCGTGCGAGCCGCGCGGTGGGGGAAAGGGGAGGGGACGTTCTTGAACGAGACCTCCGCGCCCCTTCTCGCGCGAGGGCGACCTCCTCGGCGGCGCTTCCGGCGAGCGACGCGCAGCCGTCGAACGCGGCGGCCGCGGCGGCGTCTTGCAGGCGCACCGGCCGGCGAGTGGCGGACGCGCGCGACGCAGACGCCTCGACCCCCACTCGACACCTCGCGCTTTCCCGCCGAGGGGCGCCACCCCACCTCTCCCCACGGTTCCGCTTTGTCACACTGCTAGCGGCACTGATCACCAAATAAGAAATACGAGGTACTCCTTAGGAGGGGGGGGTGCCTTCAGTGACGGTTAATATTATTTTATTTTTACCAAATCTAGAAAATCGTCACCCAACAGATTGGAAAAAACGTTGAGAAAAAAGAATATACATTTTTATGTCTTTTACGATTCCTACAGGAATGTCATTTTCGACACGTAATCTGATTTTTTCAATATCAGGTAGCTATCTTTCCGACGATTTATTAAACTCTCAATATTAAAGTAAATTATTATTTGTGACCTAGTAGACTTTCTCTATTTTACATTTTAATGTGTCGTGAATATGGTGTAGGTACGAATGTGTCTTATAGTTGTTTTTCTCTTATGTAGTTATGAATATGATTTTGTGTACATACCTTTTTTTATAGTGTCGTAATGTATTAAGTACCTTGTCTGTTTTAAGCCTTTTAAAAAGGATCTTCAATATCTTTCGAAGTCTAGACGTCCTTAAGCTCAATTCGCAGTGCCCTAAGAAATGAAACCCTTAAGGTAACCTTCCTCTGATTATGGTTTATTAAGATTTCTTTGCTACCCAATCGATAATTTTAAAATTACGGGAAAATATTACTTACTTTGTCATGTTTCCGAACAAGAGAAAGTGTGCCTCAAGGAAAATGTAGGATTAAGAGTTAATTTGCGATAAATAATTATTGATAAATTATCGTCAATAGTTCTTGAAGAAAAATACACGAAAAGAGTTTTGATTTATAAAATGATAAATAAAATTATTTAAATGATAAATAAAATTATTGTCTCATTATTTAAAGCCCCGATTAAAAAAAATCATTTAAATCTAATTTTTTCATTAAATATTATTTTTTCATGAAGCTTATTTTTGATTTTCTACGTCCAACTTTTATATATATAAACAAGCAATGAAATCGTTTAGTACTTGTAGTTACTTCATAGGCCCTCTGATTGGCAGGGGGAGATAGAAAACGGAGGTGAAGACCCCAGAACCAAAATCTTCCTGGGTCTCCCTAATCACGGCGTTCCTCCTAACACGTCAAATCAGAATACTAGTCCAACTCATGTGACTCGAGAAAAGATAGTTTTTGGTGTAATGTAACACTGAATTGGTAATGTCTGAAAAAACTTTATTATTAATAAAATTTGTAGAATTTAACACTATAGAATTAAGGAAATATTTTTCTCTGTTTAACTTCTGGGTAAATGACGAGTTTATATTTGATGAAATTCGCTTCGTTTCATTCATCTCCTCTTATATCATCTCAACACGAGAGTAATTCAGAGAAAAAAATATGAATTTGCGCATGCAAGTGTTCGCCGCCATGAACTAACGAGGCAAATGAAGGGATTTACATATATAACACGGTCGTCTATAAAAATAATTTAACGCTGATAATAATAAATGTGTTGATTTGTCATTGTTGTTTCGTAATATTTGTACAGTTGGTGATGTTTGTTTCGTATTAGGTGACAAAACACATTAGGTCATATCAATGGTATTTTACGCCTCAAAATGTTTCTATTTCTCATTAAAATATACGCATATTTTCAGCCTTTTGTGACGCGCGAACGAACGGTATTTCAAATGATTTTCGGACCTGTTATCAATATTTTCTCTATTATTGTAAATTTTATGTTGTATTTTTGATGACCTAAAATCATTTCCACATGTGTAAGTCTTCTTCCTTCTTCTTTCCTTACCTTCCTTGGTCACCTCTTGTTCTTTTCGATCCCGACGCTAGTAAGTTGCGAGGGCTAGGGTATCTTTCATTATCCTCGTTCTAATGTTTTGATGTGATGATATATGTTTTGATATGTTCTAATTCAGGAGGGTATTTAGTGGGTATGGTTAAGTCATTCGGCGAGTCCCACACGCAGGGAGAGACATGTTGGCTCTCACTAGTGCGTAACTGCATTTTCGCTACCTGTATAACTTTTTAGGGTTCTAGTGACCTCCACGTTGGCGAGCCGTAAAGCTCCAAGAAAAAAAATACGCATCATCGTCGACACTCATAATCCTTAAGAGTATCCATTATGCAGGAGTCCGCATTGCAACTGGAGGTTTCCGCACTAGTCGAATAGAATGCTTACTAGTAGACGCAGGCGAACGGTCTCTTTACAAGAGACGTGATATTCTACTTGGATCTTACAGAGTGAAACAATAATATTAATAAATTTATTGTCAAAAATCAGTACAAACTGCGTATGACCACGTGGAGGACAATAAACTAATTTACTCTCCGGAAGCAAGGAGAGGACCATCCCATCAATTCTGATCAAGGGCTCTAAGGCAGAGGCGGATTCAAAAATTTCAGCAAAAGTTCCTAGATAAGATAAAAAGTTAGCAGCGAGTTATAATTCTAATAGAATGTCAATATGTTTGTAATTTTACGCAAAAAATTTACATGTACAAGTTCTTGTCGAACTATAGATAATTCTGAGTATAGTGTTTAAAAATCATAAGAGTTGAAAAAACACTAAATTCACGATTTATTGTTACAATAAACACGCCCCTAGACAAAGCCTAGAGAACCTGTATACGAAATCCGCCTCTACCCGAAGGAAAAACGGAGAAAAACCCGGACCAGGATGGGGCTACAGAATTTATGTAATCAACCGTGCCAAAGTTGAGTACACATAAAACTAAATTAATATGAGCCATAAGACAACACAATCATGCAAGAAAATAGTTTTAGAAATTGTTATAAGTTATTTTAAAAGTTCTACAGAAATGGCGTGATAAAGTACAAGACGAATTTAACTTTTATTAAAATCAATAAATTCTTTTACAGAGTAGAAGCACTGGTGCAAGAGGTAGTTTTTAACCGTGGATTTGAAGATATTCAATTTCATAATGTCTTTTATATCCTTGGGCAGGGAATTATATAGAACGATTCCCGAATGATATGGTCCTTTTTGGCAAAGAGTGGTTGAAACTCTAGGGCGATGAATGTTACTACTATTGCGTGTATAGTGTTCGTGAACGAGACTGTTTCGTATAAAGAAAGGGTGGAACTTCAGTAATTCGGTCTTAACAAACACGAACGTCCCCCCAGGGGACTTACATCTAGTAAGTACGTGTTTGGCAAACAAGGGGCCCCGAGCTGAGTCTGGCATTACTCCCACTTACTTGTGCCATGCTCCTTTTTTTTCTTTTCTGACCTCCCTTGGTCACCTCTTGTTCTTTTCGATCTCGACGCTATTAGGGCTAGGGTATCTTTCATTTTCCTCTTTCCTCTTCTTTTTATTATAATGTTTTTAGTAAAGTCTTGTGATATGTTGGAATTTGTGAATTTGAGTTGTAATGCAGGAGGGTTTTCAGTGGGTATGGCTGAGTTATTCGGCGAGTCCCACACGCGGGGAGAGTCATGTTGGCTCTCCCTAGTGCGTAACTGCATTTTCCCTACCTGTACAAGTTTTAATGGCTCTAATGACCTCGATGTTGACGAGTCCTAAAGCCCCACAAAGAAAAGCTATAGAACAATTCATAGCGAACTAAATTTAAATGTGTGTTCAACACATCTTCCTTCGTAATGAGATTTCTCGGAGACTTTCCTCTGGGATTTAATTCACCATCTCCCTCGATCCTCCTCCTCCTTGGAGATTTCAACGCTTACAGTGTATTGTGGGGTTCATCGAGCGATTGCCCCACGGGCAGACTGCTGAATTGTCTCTTCGAGCGTGAAGATTTAAGTATAATGAACAACGAAGAGATGACCCACTTTGCGTTTGCCACGGGGTCAGGGTTTCCCATAGACCTATCCATTTGCTCTCCTCAAGTTTTTGATATCTTCCAATGGAAGGTAGAAGAAGATCTGCATGGTAGCGACCATCATACTATCTGGTTGTCCTTGCAGTAACGTGCGACTATTCCCGAATGCAAGCCACACAAAAGGTTTCTCAGGAACACTAACTGGACACTGCACCAGAGAAACGGGAAGTGTCCTAGAAAGGGTCGATCATCTGACGCAGGTGATTTATCACGCCGCTGAAGAATCCATTCCGAGTACATCTATATTTCCGCGAAGACCTCATGTCCCCTGGTGGAACGACGCATGTCGGTCCGCCATTGAGGAAAGGCGTAGAACATTGCGGAAATTTAAAGGTAGTCCATCTCCGGAAAACCTCGCCGCATATCGGATTGCTAGAGCAAAAGCGCGCAGAACTATCAAAGAATCCAGATCCACGTCCTGGAAAGACTATCTAAGCACCATTAAGAGAACAACATCGTCCACTAAAGTATAGGAGTCAATCCGGAAGATATCTGGAAGTTATTCTCGAGTCCCCATAACTGGACTTAATTATCAGAGTCAGGTTCTCACCAAGAACAGGAAACTGGTAACGGTGATGGCTGAATACTTTGCTGACCTAACATCTACAGTAAACTGCGATCAATTTGTGAGAAAAAGGGAAATAGAAGAGAGCGCATTGTTTGACTTTTGTTCTACCAACTGGGAACCCTACAACTCTTCCTTTTAAGTGTGGGAACTTGAGTCAGCTCTAGCGACAGCCTACAACACTGCTCCTGGCCCTGATTCTATTCATTATGAAATGCTCAGACAACTCACTCAAGAATCGAAAAAACAACTTCTGGCTATTTTTAATATTTCATGGTCCGAGGCAGTATTCCCTAATTCCTGGAAAAAGCAACGCTTATCCCTTTACTAAAACTCAGAAAGGACAAAACGATCATCAGTAGTTATCGAAGCATTGCCTTGACGAGTTGTTTCGGTAAAACTCTGGAGAGAATTATCAATCGACTTCCCGTCTGATATTTTGAATGGCAAAACTTGTGGAGTCGATGTTAGTGTCGTTTCAAGAATGTTCAATTCCACCCTGAAAAACGTTTCCTGAAAATAGGAATTCAAGATGCTTTCACCCGAAGACAACATGTCGTCGGAATATTCTTTGACATCGAGAAGGCTTATGATACTACTTGGCGTCATGGCATTTTAAAACAACTCTATACCTGGGGATTTAGAGGACATCTTCAGATGTTAGAGTCCTTTTTGGGTCAGGGTTCCTTCCGCTACAGAATTGGAAGGGACTCCTCGGATTTCTTTCTTCAAGAGATCGGTACTCCTCAGGGCTCAGTCCTGAGTATCACCTTATTTGCAGTGGTCATAAACAGCGTAACGTACGCTGTAAAGAATCCTGTCCTACACTCTCTTTATGTCGACGACTTTGCCATCTTTTGTTCATCACAGAGTGTCAAAGGTGCGGAGCGACAAATCCAACTCGTCCTTAATATATTGTACCCGTGGTCAAAGATGACTGGTTTTTTTTCTCTGCTGAGAAAACACGCTGTGTTCTTTTCAGTAAGAGACCAAGCCTCGTGCCGGAACGTCACCTCGCCATGTTGGACAGCGTTCTAAAATTCTATCAGTCTGTAAAATTCTTAGGTCTAATCTTCGATCAGAAATTTAATTGGATTGAACATCTGGCAGACCTAAGAGCGGAAACATTTAAGTCTCTAAATGTATTAAAGTGCTTTAGTAACAGGGTAAATTAAAAAATATATATTTTTGATTATTTGTTTTTTATTTTTGATATAATGTATTTGCAACTGTTTCCTTTTCTTTCCTCTTATCTTTGTATTTAGATATTTGTTGAATTCAGTATGGATTTTTAATGGGTATGGTCGAGTTATTTTGAGTCTCACACACGGGGAAGAGTTACTAAGGCTCTTTTCTTTGGTGCGAAACTGCATTTTCCCTCTCATGCAAAAGTTCTAATGACCTTGAAGTTGAGGAGCCCTAAAACCTCACGAAAAATATTCCTAATTGGATAAAATTACACATGTATAGATTATAAATTAATATCACTCCTTATTATCTTTGTGTTAAAAATTATGACTGATTTTCATTTTAAATTGCTATTTTGGTTTTTGAAATACTCACAATTTATATAGTCAGATACTGTGCAATTTGTTTTATAATTTTTGCGAAATTTTTCATTTGATCGTTTGCAATTTATACGAATAGTTTTAACAGAATCGCAACCTCGGCTATCATGGATACCTAAGCACTTTTCACAAGAAATAGGATTTTGACACTTACTGTGACTCTGTGCATAACCATTACTAGTGAAACATCTTTTAAGGTTCAGATCTTCGAAAACCCTGGAACTCTCGCAACCAATCTTAATTTTTTTGTCGTTCAGTATACAGTGGAAAGATAATGGATCTAATTCAATAAAGGCAGTATACCTTACAGCAGTAGTTGTGTTTCTTGTGCTCTTGTACCTAGCTGTAGTAGAAGTTTTTAATTGCCTATGTATTGTTTTCCCAGATGCCAATATTTCTTTAATATATTTTACCTTAACCATTACTTTCTCGTGATATAAATCATTTTGTGTTTTTATTACTTCTTCCAACTCAGTTTCAGTATATTTTTGATTTATATCCACAATTTTCATCATTGGATTTACTAATGAAGCTTGATGAACCTCATGTTTATCTTCAGTTCTATCAACAAGTAGTTGTTTGACCTTGGAAAAATCCTCTCTTTTCTCACATAATACTTTTACATGGTATTTTGATTCAGACAATTTTGCAGTGAAGCCTTCACTCCCTGGATCTAATTTATCATTTATAGTTTTAATTATGGTATCTAGCGTTTCATTTATTTATTTTCATAATAAGTGGAGGTAAGAACTTATCAACTGGGGCATGTATACCTTTGGTGTTAGGACCTGCGTTACATACACTAACATATACACTATAATTTTTCACAATTTTATGAGTTTTCAAAGACTTAATTTTGTTCTTTTAAAAGACTATTCACATTGTCCAATAAAGCATTTTTTCAATCAATAGGTCATTTTCTTTTTTGGTTTCTTCAGCATGACATTTTATTTACTTTATTTTGATGAAGTAATTCTTTCAACAATTCGTTTTTTTCGTGAAGTTTATTTAACTGTTTTAATCATGAATTTTCAATTCTCATACATTCCAGGTCATGTTTATTCTCTGTTACACGAGGTAAGTTATTCAATGTTTCTTTAATTAATTCTTTGTCTCTTGTTTTATTTGTGCAATGATGCTTCTCGCCGACTCATCCAGTTCCACTTGCTCAGCTTTTGAGTTTATTTTCAAGTTCATATGTTCAGGACATATCTCTAATGTCTCGCCCACAAATTTAGTGCCACTTAATTGTTTAAACACACTTATGTGGTATACACTTTCACAAATAATACACACTACGGTTGTCACCTTTTTCTTTGAATGACACAACGTATTTTTCTCTCTGCTTATCGGGAGGTTCATCCTCTCCCGACGCCATCTTGTCCCTTTTGAATCTTGAGTTGTCAGAAGACACCGCCAGCAACGTGGCCTACACCATCCAACGCACCACCTTCTTATCCTCCAAATCTCCGAACCTCGGACGACAGCACACACCAAAGCAATCANCACCATCCAACGCACCACCTTCTTATCCTCCAAATCTCCGAACCTCGGACGACAGCACACACCAAAGCAATCATAAATTTTGACACTTCTATGTCGACGTATATCGCAAGAACTACACGATGAATGGAGAGTCCACATGATTAAATGCCATACGATGAATTTCAACTTCCTTCTTGTTTCGAGTTCCGTGTTTCTTCATAACCACTTTCACCATTTTCTTTTTCTTGGTGTCGCGATTCTCACATTACGTTTTAAATCTCCAGAATGAAGTTGTGCGTTGCTTCTATTTCCTGCGTCTTCGGTAGTAATTGTGCAGCTTTCTAACAGTAACACAAAGGATTTAATGCCCAACGAGGTACTATAAAACGAAAAAAATCGTATAACAGTATTGTATAATCTGGAGTTGATCTAGAGTCTATTTTCACGACATTGGAACTCCTATTCAAAAAGTTGGTGCATTTTCTGCTCATTGACGTTACCAAGCATACAAGTAAATAGCGTTATTTTCAATGAAAATGCCAATTAAAGTCGTAACAGAAGTAAGGAAAAGAAGCATTTTCAAAAATACAATTTTGACGTTTATGTTCGGATGTATGATGTTGCCCATATCCAAAGACGTAGCCAATGGGGATTACAGGGGTCCGCCCCTTCCCCTTAAAAAATACGAGAATATACTGCATCATAAAACATTTAGGTTTAATTTATACATAGAATTGCTGATTTAATGCGTCTAATCACGATTGAGTTTACCCCAAGTTCATAATAAGGTAAATATATATTTTTTAATGAAATGTCTTGTAAGAAATAATTTCATCACGCCTCTTCCGCCTCTTTTATAAGGTTCCTCTTTAAGTTCCTGCGGAATCAGCACTACAACATACAGGTTCTAAATAAGTTTCTATAAAATTCGTCGAACCGTAATCTACTCTAGACGCATATTAAAGTTAATATGTTGTAAATAGTATATTCGTTATGCAACACGTACAAACGTTAAGCGTTATATGACACAAAGATATATTTGTCTTACAATAATTGTAAAAACAATAATTGTCTTAAAACGATTACTTATATGATGTTTACAAAACCGACAAACGATGTATATTTATTATTTGTTTGTGTCTGTTGGATAGTACACGAAGTTAGCGACACAAGTTAAATATTTTCTCGTCTATAGTTCTGTATTTCGACTTTATTTTGGGGACGGTCTATCTGAACCTCTGAAAGCAGAAGGGCACAATCTTTGAATTTCCTTAATATTGTTGAAGTGACAAGAACGTACTTACTCCCCAGGGGACTTACATCTAGTAAGTACGTGTTTGGCGAACACGGTGCCCCGAGCTGAGTCTGGCATTACTTCCACTTACTTGTACCATGCTCCTTCCTTTCTCTTTCCTGACCTCCCTTGGTCACATCTTGTTCTTTTCGATCCCGACGCTATTAAGGCTAGGGTATCTTTCATTTTCCTCATTCCTCTCATTTTCTGTCCTACCCCTCATTTTTTGTCCCCCCTTATTTTTTGTCCCCCCTCATGTTATGTATCTCCTTCATTTTAGCCACCCCTCGATTTGATGTGTTTTGTGAGATATGTTTTGGTGTGCTGTAGTTCAGGAGGGTTTTTAGTGGGTAGGGTTGAATTATTCGACGAGTCCCACACGCGGGGAGAGTCATAGTGGCTCTTCCTAGTGCGTAACTGCATTTTCCCTACCTGTACAAGTTTTTCGGGCTCCAATGACCTTTGATGTTGACATGAGCCGTAAAGTCCCACAAAAAAAAGAAAAAAAAGAACGTACTTAAAAAGAACCAGTAAATGGAATACTGAAAGTGTTCCGATACTTGTGCTATCATAAGTACGAGATATCTTAAGTACATATGGTCTTTGTGTTTGGATATTTCATGAGGGTTTTTAGTGGGTATGGTCGAGTCATTCGGCGAGTCCCACACACGGGGAGAGTCATGTTAGCTCTCCCTAGTGCGTAATAGCATTTTCCCTACTGTCCAAAAATGTTTGGGCTCTAATGGCACCAGTGTCGGTGAGTCGTAATGCCCCCCAAAAAAGTGCAAGTATTCTTGCTTTGGTAAACGTTTCATTGAGTCACTCAACACCGTAATCGGAATAAACGGTAGTTCGTAAATATTGAACTGTAAAATTAGGATGTTGGTCTGGTCACCTTTCTGAAGACAGAACAATGAGTGGTTGACTATTGAAGGAAAGATTCCTTTTGTTGTGTTTACACCAGAATATGACGAAAGTACACCAGAATCTTGTGGAATATCGCTGTGGCTGCAGATTTACCAACTATTCCTCGACAATAAAACGTTGGTCAATTACAAAAATTAGGAAATGGATCGGGGTTCCTCCTACAAGTTCTCGGAAGGGTTTAGATTTACATTCTTCCTTCAATATTCTTTTCTTTTTCCCCCTTCAATTCTTCTTTCTCTTAAGTTTCGTTATTTTGGTTAAAAGATTAATATGCTCAGAATTTAGTATGATTCATATTTAACCTGTTAATCGACTGTTGTCTGAAGTTTCCTATTTTCTTACTACTTGTTTTGCAGCGTGTTCACTGCGTAGAAACGTGCAATACTTGGAAGTTACGAGGTTCATTCGGCTTAGAAACTGACAAACTAGATACGCAAAATAGCAGGTCTTACTGCTCATGCAGTTAAATATTGTCATTGACTTTTATGGGATGGGTTTCTCAGGAATCCCAGATGTCTGTGGTGCGAAAATTATGTTAAAAATATGCAAAATTTACGGCGATTAACGATTTTGTTAGAAAACCTATTAAGAACGTAATGCAAATACGCACTTCTTTATCAACATTTTTATTTCAAAATGTAATGAAATGATAATTTTTCTCACAAGTTTGAGGGGGTCTGAAAGCCCCCTTCTTCGAAACCCACCACCTACAATTGCTTATTTTCAACGTTTATAAGAAAGCCATTCGTCGAATACTGTAATTTGTCTTGACTTCGCTTAATGTAATATCCGGGCAAATAGTGATATACAAGTGAAACCTTACAATCCATTAATTGTTGTTGTATTTGTAAATGGGAAATATAGCATGCTATTGAAGCGCACCTACATGGAGCGAAAGGAGTTAGGTGGTAGTTCATTGTTAGTAGGTGGGTTAACCAAAATCTTGGCCTACGTGGAGGGGTTAGTAGAATTAGTTAGAAATTCTCAAGAGTTATTGATACTAGGAGGAATTTGATAGATGAAGGTGGTTTTCTTTACAGTTATCACAGCTATATGAAATGGGACATTAATGTGAAAAGCTACAAATTTTCTGGCTCCATCGGGAACCGAACCCGGAATGACTTGGTGATGAGCGACAACACTATCACCTCACCCACGGGTGGGGCATCCATTATTGAATCAAAAATGAACGGAATCAGACCATAATATCCGCTAAAGAAAACGAAGATAGTACACTAAAGCATTGTATAGACTGCGTTTTTACAACAGCATCTACTATATTAGCAAATTTTATACGCTCCAGCATGTTATTTCCAAATAACATGTTGACATTTTATGTTTATATTTTTCGTTTAGGATTTTACAAGAACTGGTTGTGGATCCTCCGTTCATTTATAAGGTGGTCGACATGCTTAGTACTTTCTCCAAGCAGTCTTATAGTAAAACACTCGTCGAAATACTACATTTCAAACAAACTATTTTGTAGATCAACAAGAACGGGTGTAATGTCATCTTGCTCCTCATGAGCTAGAGTCAAGACTGAAATTCTACAATGGCCGACACCATTCAGGATGTGTCCATAATTATGAACACAATATCGACTAAAATATATGTGATGCAAATTGGGAAATACAAAGAGCACTCTTGTCGTTTCAACATTTCAAGCCAGACAATAAACTTTCAGTAATATTCTCTATTTTTAAGGTAAGGCACATCGATTGGGAAAATTTCGCCTTCAAGTTGCGTAAAATTAAGGACTCCGTAATGACCTATAGTCACCTCCCTCCCGTGCGAACAGACGTGAAGAAGCGGTCCTTACACGTCTTCGTCTTGATCACTGCTATCTTACTCATGGTGAACAGCACCTCATCAGTGAGACTTGCAACGCAATACTTCACTGAGGAACACTTCTTTTGGAGTGTACCAATATATCGCAGCTAACTTTTTATCTTATCTAGTAATTTTTGCTGAAATTTTTGAATCCGCCTCTGCCTTAGGGCCCTTGATCGGAATTGATGGGATGGTCCCTTGCTTGCTTCCGGAGAGTAAATTAGTTTTTTTCCCTCCACGTGGTCGTACGCAGTTTGTACTGTTTTTTGACAATAAATTTATTATATTGTACAAACCGAAGGAGTCACAATTTGCCCGATAGATTGGACAATATATTTGGGGGAAAAATATAACTCCACCTCTTACGTTTCCTACAGGAATGTACACTTCGGTACACGATCTGATTTTTATTTATATCTGGTAAGTGTCTGTCAACGTGTGTATTTTGTGTTAATCCTCTCATTACAATAGTAATCTGCCCTGCATTTTCCCCTACTAAAAAGGGTATATGTAGAATGCGACACTTATAATCTGGATAGCTCTTAAAGGACCGTTTATAATTGGGGATATAGGACTCTAGTGATCTGGATGTTCGCGAGCCCTATATCCCCAATTTAAAAAAATCAAAGGACCGCTATTTGCTAAGTCTCTCTGAAAAGAAATGTGAAAAAAGTGGTTGTCAATCAAAGCACTCATACTAAAAACGAACTAAATATAAATTGAAAGTACATTTCTTGCATTTACATAAAGATTATAATCTGTTTTGCGAATCGTTTTCTGATGTATAATTCTGAACGTGAGTCATTTAAGTTAAAATTAAGAAGAAGAAAGTATTTCCTCTTAAAAACAAACAAAGGAAAAAATAGTACAGGTTATAATTGCTGGTGATGCAAATGGTGGGGTTTTGCAGCAGCTCATAATCTAGAAAATTCTCGCCGTGTCTCTATTCGTATCACGGCACTCTTTCTCTGGGACAAATGTATTTTTCTGAACATAAATTCCACCTGACCTATTAGCATGTACTTTACTTTAGTAGTCGTTGATAGATAACGTCATGGACCAATTTAACATTATGGTGACATCCTAACCTTTTTCATCGTATATCCTGCCGCGAGTGCTGCTGCCTCCATCATCGCCTCCATCTTCGCACTTAAAAAGATTTTCTTAAAACGGGATCACCGGGACTAACAAAAAAAATCCCAGTGTCAAATGCTGCTGTGAAATACGGTTAGCGGAACTGAAGCGATATTATGATGAATACTAACTAACGACGGTTACCAATGCACAGGTCAGGTTAAAAAACCAGCTTGGCCCTTCCAATGTATGTTGCATCTATATGATAGTTTGATTTACTTTCTATTCACCTTAGTTTTGCTTTCTTTTACTATTACATGCAAATGTTAATGTATCAGATGACAAATATTGAGACAATGAAATTATGATGAAGATTGACGAAGAAATAGTATTCCGTGGTTTAGGTGCACTTTCGCCAATAAAGTCACTTGGATTAACAAGTCTTTGTAATTTCGTTGAATAACCATTGTCAGTTATATATTTATAGATCCTCCAGGTAAGATAAGAATAAACGAGGCACATCGTGTGTTATAGAGCGATCAGCTTTATATAGCCGAGCATAGCACGTAGATAGACGGTTGACTGGTGGTTTATTTCTAATTACAGTAGAGGTTCTTTCACTTGGAATTATATACGAGAAATTGTTGACGAATAACCTAGCAGGCGATTTTTACAACGATGTTTTGTTCTTTTGCCATGTTGAGATACATTAAGCGTTAAAAACTAAACTAATGCGTATGAATTAAATTCCCTTCATGGAAGTAAACGTAGTGACGAATCATTTATTGTTCATCTCAACATACGAATAAACGATCTATTTCTCCCATTATAAATATTTGAATTATTTATGGTCTTAAATGTTTATTGACATTTATGCATTAGTTGATAAGAAACACAAGACGGTACTACTAATGCTGATTAAATGCTTAATTCGTCAGGAAAACATGAAAATTCTGGAAAAAAGACTTTGACAAAGTTTTGGTTTATTTTTTAATATTTCGTTTTTATTTGAGTAGACATGGTGGTTCATCTGTATCAGGGTTTTGCTCTTAATATTCTGTGTTCGGTTCTCGGATTAGGAGAGGGTAGATTCATTACCTTGCCAGGTGGATAGCGAGGGAAAACAGCAACTTCAGGATGCATTTAAACATGCACTTCTCTCAACCTCAGAGATACTGTGTAAAACTGTCACATTGTGATCATTTGTACACACTAAGAACTACTTACTTCCTCTGATCTTATTAATAAATGATAATATATCTCCTCTCATTTCTGTGGTCAATATATTATTTTCTCCGAAAGCAAAACTTTGCAATTTCGTATCATATTACTATACTTCTTCATTTTTCCTTTCTTCATTTATACCCGGGGAAACTATTTTGTTTGCTTTTTCCCTATTATGAGGAAAGCTTGACCTTCTGATTTTATTACGATTTTCTGTATTATTTAATATTGTCATTTTAAGAGTTCTTTCAAAAAGACGTTAAAAAATTCCACAGAACTTACTATTATATTAAGTTTAAAGAAACTTTAATGGCATCCATTCAGAATATTCACCACTTTCAAGACTTGAAACCGGTTAAGAAACGTTCAAAATAAGCAATGAAATGTTTCAATCATAAATTTCAATGCGCAGGTAGGAAAGATGACAATGGGGCGCGGAAAAGTCTTCAGATTTACTAATAGCAAGTTAGTAATGATATCCGTAATATGAAGTTTTCTAACAATATTAATGAGGAGATATATGCTATTACGTAAAGAAGCAGCACCGTATTAGACTGAATATCATGTTGGTTTATGTATATCTTTAATCAATGGCTTCATTGTATTCTTCATGTTTTGGGTTAGGTTGTTACCTGCGTAGTTTCATAATTAGGAAATTAATTTTTTTCGTACGTTGTTAATTTCATGAATTTTTTAAAACAAAACTATTATTTCAATTGAAAAAATAACACATTTTAAGTCCTATTTGTTAATATTACGTGCCTTCATTGTTTTATCTTTTTATTATGCCTGAATAATTATATTTCTGTGTTTACTTTATTCCTGACTAGTTCACAGTGAAATGTGTTACGTCAAATAAAGAAGCTGTAGTTTCTCCTGTGTGTTCATTAGCAAAAAAACCCTCGAATTTTTTAACATGGCACGTGTGCGAACTAGCTCTTCCGCGAGAGAGGCGTTGGGAGAGACAGTAGAGCCATCTGTCAGTGTGTCGATGAACTACGACGACTCCTTGCGGGAACGACTCGTGTCGCTAGGTCATGGAAACAACATATCCTTCAGTCAAATATTTAAAAGAAACTGACGAAAGTTGCATGCACATGTTACTAATTAAATATGCACTCTTGCTTGTTCTGTTACGAAAGGAGGTCTGTAATAAGAGACTGAAGAGTGAGATAGATGTATATTCAACGACAAAAAATATAGTACTGTAATAAGCTATTTTGTAATGACCCATCAGATGTAACTGATAGTTTTTTGCTACCCATTGCAAGTGAAAGTAGGTGAAAAGGAGTTCCCACTACGAACGCTCATTGTCTCCTGTGGCGTGCGCAAAAAGCTAACCTCTTGACTTCAAGTGGAGTCCACATGGTGACAAAAAATGCCACTTCGACATAAGTTACGCAACGAAATGAAGTTTCACTAGTTAACTCTTCACTTCCTTCTCGTTTAGAAATACGAGTTACTGAGTCAGTTTGTGATATATGGAGGACCTGTAGTACTATGAATATCGTTTTAGCTGTAGAATGCAACAGTAAAAAATGCTTTTTATAGCTTCCGTACAAAATATAAGTTTAATTTTCCAGAACAGTTGAAAGTAGCACATTTTGCCCTCAAGAAGATTAGATCTATATTTCCCTCCCCCGAAGGTGAGCCGGTAAAATTTTGTTTGTATTATGTTGCCTCAAATTTATTTCCTGTGATATGGTGGATCTCAAATATATTTTTTTAGCCACTTCCTCTTATACAATTGTTTCTTTTGCTTCAAAACCCATTCTAAAACCCTACATTTCAACCAGAGAAACTATAAAGAAGAAATAACGCGAGAAGAACAACTCGGGCAATGATCCAGGGTTAAGGAATCGGATTGAAGAAGGAAATGAAAGTAAATACTGATAATTTTAAAAAAATAATAAAACATTTTGTCCAGTAATAAAAGATATGCCCGTACATTCATACGTTTTTTGTTTTTGTTTTTGTTTTTTCGTTTATAAAGGGAATGGATGTTGGGAAATTACGAATTTAAGATTGGTGTGAATTATTTATACGTGGTTTACGTAATCAACATTTCATGTGTGCAAACATTTGCGCATAGTAGGAACATGAGATTGAAGAAACATACCAATTTTATTTAATTGAAATTCAGAAACGAAAAGACAGGAAGCATGTAATGAGTCCCGTCCTTCTGAAGAATGTCACAAAGTTTTAAGGCTTCGGATTATTACTGTGAAATTTGGTAGGCGTATGGTAAGTATTTTAGTAAAAAAACCAACAAGGTCGAAATCTATAAATAATAAACATAATAATTTGACTTGTATAGTATTTCTACATTACACCTTTGAAGTGCTAGAACATGTGCATTGACCCCCGAGGGGACTAACATCTAGTAAGTACGTGTTTGGCGAACACGGGGCCCCGAGTTGAGTCTGACATTACTTCCACTTGTGCCATGTTCCTTCCTTTCTCTTTCCTGACCTCCCTTGGTCACCTCTTGTTGTTTTCGATCCCGACGCTATTAAGGCTAGGGTATCTTTCATTTTCCTCATTCCTCTCATTTTCTGTCCTACCCCTCATTTTTTGTCCCCCCTTATTCTTTGTCCCCCCTCATGTTATGTACCTCCTTCATTTTAGCCCCACCCCTCGATTTGATGTGTTTTGTGAGATATGTTTTGGTGTGTTGTAGATCAGGAGGGTTTTTAGTGGGTAGGGTTGAATTATTCGACGAGTCCCAACTGCATTTTTCCTACCTGTACAAGTTTTTCGGGCTCCAATGACCTTTGATGTCGACATGAGCCGTAAAGCTCCACAAAAAAAAAGTGCATTGAAAATGTTAGCTACTTTTGAACATTATTCACTTTGGAAATCTAAGTTACTTTTCTGTAGTAATAAAGGTGAGTAGGGTGCCGAGAATAATAAAATTGCGTTTTCGTAGACCATGTGATGTATATGTATAGACCACTATTTGGAAGGTAGTTCTAGATCAATGAATTCATTTTTTTTAAAATTAACACGCATTATCCAGGAACATTGTATTGTTTTATTGCTGCAGAACATACTAAGAGAAAAGTATAAAGGAAGTTCACGTAGCTCATTCATCGGTCGCCAGTGAAATACCATTTATTCCAAAGCCGAATCTGTAAGAATAGAGGAGAATTATGTTTTTAGAGACGATTGGAAAGTGAGACAATTTCTGAACATTTACTGCCTTACATCAATATATTTATGTTTCTGTAAATAAACAAAAATGTTGTATTTAATAGAAATACACGAAATTTTTTAACGACTTTCATTTTGCATATTTACATATGCATACTGACTAATCCGTACTTAGACAAGTATAATACACATGTATGAATATATCCAACACACACACAAATATGTGTGCGTGCGGGTTTTAGTTTTTTTATGATTTCTAGTCTGATAACTAACGGGGTACGTTTAGCGCAGCACAAGTTCTCAGTAAAGACTGATTGTGCCGATTTGCTAATGCCGTAGTTTGGTCTCTGTGGTGGATCCGTCTGCTGTGCTTGTAAGACCATGATGACATCAGCTGCGGTGCCTAAGCATGGTATCTCCTCAAACGCGTTGTGTGTCTCTGCGTTTATAGCTGGAGCATGGTATCCTCCGAAACCTCCCGCTCGGTTGATTGGTAATGGTGGAATCTCAAGTTCCGTTGTTTTGCCACCTTTATCTGTTACGTTTCCTATCTGATTTAGATAGACGTAGATTGGCTGTGTCACGTTGAACTTGTCCTCCATTGTCGCAACTTGAACTATTTAGTTGTGTAGAAAGTACTATGAAAGTATTTTTTAATTCATTAAAATTCAGTGTTTTAATATAAATCAATATCAAGATATTTTGAATTAATACAATAAAAGAATAAGTGAAATTACCTAAGACTTTATTCATTTATTGCTATCATTATACATAACTTAAATAAAATTATTAAAAATTGTTTACCATGAATCAGGTTTACAAGAGCTACTATATTGTATACGAGGTATCCAATAAAACGTATTTAATTTCGATATTTCGTATGTTGAAGGTACGTCATATCGACCATAAAATCCGAGATAAATTATCACGGTAAGGTTCTCACCAAAACAGAGAAAGTACAACAGTGAACGCTAAATACTTCTCCACGATTCCAAAACGAGATCTCTTAAATTCCATCAAGGTGAGGATTCTGAGTGAATGGAACAAAGAGTGGTTAGCTGTCGAAAGGAATAAGCTCCGACTTATCAAATCTTCTGTTAAGTCATGGAGCAGTTCCTGTAGGTCAGGTAGGCGCGAGGTCTTGCTACCCCGCCTGCGCATTAGACATTGTTCTCTCTCTCATCGGTATCTCTTGCTACTTGATGATGAACCAGTTTGTGAGGAGTGTAGCTGTTCTCTGACAGTGCGTCACCTACTAACTGATTGCAGAAGATACACGAGAATACGGAGACAAATTGGTCTGGCTGCAGATTTACCAACAATTCTAGGAAATGAGGCGAATGATGTTAATAAGCTATTGAATTTTATAAGTAGATCGGGGCTCCTCCCACAAGTTCTCAGGAGGGTTTAAAAATTTGCATTCCTTTTTCATATTTCCTGTCATCTTTCTTTTCATCGTCCCACACACGGGGAAGAGTCACTACGGTTCTTCTCTATGGTGCGAAACTGCATGGGCTCTAATGACCTCGATGTTGACGAGCGTTGAAGCCCCACAAAAAATAAAGAAATAATAAATAAATAAATGAAAAATTAAATCCAGCAACTGCACACAACACAGCTCCTGACCCTGATTCCATTTACCATAGGATCCTCAGACAACGCAATTTAAAATCGTAAGAATAACTTATAGATATCTTTAATCCTTCTTGGTCCGAGGAAGTATACCATAATTCCTGGATGAAACCAACGCAAACACCCCTACTAAAACCGGGAAAGGACAAGACAGCCATCAGTAGTTATCGTAGCATCGTCTTGACAAGTTGCGCCGGTAAAACTCTGGACAGAATTATTAACCGACGTCTCGTCTGTTATCTTGAAACGCTTAACCTACTGAGTCGATCTCAGTGTAGTTTCAGGAAGTTCCATTCAACTCTGGACAACTGACTTCTTCTGGAAACAGCAATTCAAGATGCTTTCGTCCGAAGACAACATGTCGACGGAATATTATATGTTATCGAATACCTCGCACGGGGCTCAGTTTCGACTAAGTATGGATTTGGCGAACCCACGGTTCCGACTGGTATTGCGCCACCAGTCCTCGGACACCGTAAGCTTTGGACATGCTTCAACGACCACCATTGTCGCGATGGTGGAAAGTTGCGTGTTGCTATGGGCGGAGATCTTGCCTACATCGGCCGGGTCGCGAGGAAGTATTAAACCTCTATAAAAAAACCCTCAAGCTCAAGGTGTGTTACGCGCCGATGTGGTGAATGGGTGTTGAGGATCAACACTAGCTAGCGGACAACGTCTGAGGCAAATGCCAAACATCCGTGAAATGAGACTTAGTGGCATAATGCAGGGGCTCTATATCACCACACGGGGCCCCGAGCTGAGTCTGGCATTACTTCCACTTACTTGTGCCATGCTCCTTTCTTTCTCTTTTCTGACCTCCCTTGGTCACCTCTTGTTCTTTTCGATCTCGACGCTATTAGGGCTAGGGTATCTTTCATTTTCCTCTTTCCTCTTCTTTTTTTTTATAAAATGTTTCTAGTAAAAATCATGTGATATGTTGGAATTTGTGTTTTCAGTTGTAATGCAGGAGGGTTTTAGTGGGTATGGCTGAGTCTTTCGGCGAGTCCCACACGCGGGGAGAGTCATGTTGGCTCTCCCTAGTGCGTAACTGCATTTTCCCTACCTGTACAAGTTTTAAGGGCTCTAATGACCTCGCTGTTGACGAGCCCTAAAGCCCCACAAAAAAAAATCTATATCATCAGACATATTTTCCTCCGAACTCGTGGGACAAAATGACAGATGTCTCGGTTTTCTCGCCTTGCGGAGTGGGTGTGTCGCAAGGTCTGTATCATACCCAAGTGACTTCGATACGGCCGAATGTTCAGAGCCCTCCAACTTCGAAAAAAAAAAGAAAAAAAAAGAAGCAGTTACAGAGTATTCCGTATGAGAATGCTTTTGTTTTAATGAATAGAAAAAAATGGTAGTGTCGAAACGTGTCACCCTTTTAAATCTTCTAGGGTTTAGAAGGTCTTGTTGACTCTCTAAAGAACATTAAACGTTTAAAAAAATGGAGCAATGCTGTTAGAAACGAAAACAAGCAAGCAAGCTTTGAAGCTGCTACAATGGACACTGCTTGGAGAATACCCTCCGCTGCTGTGTACCAACAGCACTTCGGAGAACTAAAAAACCTCTATTTGGATCAAATGTTCATATACACTGATGGGTCAACAATGAATAATTCCGTTGGTGCTGCTTTCCACTGTCATAGTGCCACCCGTTCTTTTCGCCTCCATTCCTTTTGCAGCGTTTACACTGCTGAAAAATTTGCAATCCATGAGGTGCTGAAGTTCATTCAGCTATCATCAATACGGCGTGTGGTTCTCTGCAGTGACAATAAGTGCTCTGTAGTCAGTGTCTTCACTGTACACTTTTGACACCCTTACGCTGACAATTCAGAATCTAATAAGCCATCTAGTATTTCAAAATTTTGAAACAGGCCTTTGTTGGGTTCCTGGGCACATGGGTATAATGGGCAATGAAGAAGATGATGAGGCAGCGAAACTGGGAACACAGAGGACAATCCTTGACTTCTTATCTGTTCCTACATCAGATTCAAATGTTGCCATACGATCGTCTCTTCTTGGGACATGGCAAGCCAAATGGTAAACTTGCGCCTTTAAGCTGAGGAAGATAAAAGACTGCGTTAACACTTGGGTGTCATCCTCCCGTGCGAACAGACGTGAAGAAGTAATCCTTACACGCCTTCGTATTGGCCACTTCTTTCTTACCCATGCTTATCTCTTTACGTCGTGAACCTCCCACCATCTGCGAAACTTGAAATACAACACCGTGGAACACGTTATTCTGAAGTACCAGCCGACGGCGACACAATCTACCCAACTGTTTGAACGTTATGCTGGGACAAAATGACCCGAAATGCGTCTTTTTAGATTCCTTCAGGAATGTGACCTCTGAAATAGTATCTGATCTTTTTTCGTATGTCATTACGGAAATACACACACGAAAAGGGGCTTCTCCCACAAGTTCTCGAGAGGGTTTGTATTTAAATCTTTTTTTCCTTTACTTTGAATTAACATTTTCTTTCTCTGTATTTAATATTTTCCCTTGATTTCGGTTTTTACTTTTTTTATTATCATTATTATTTTTATATTTGGACATACTGTAATTGAGGAGGGTTTTTAGTGGGTGTGGTCGAGTCATTTGGCGAGTTCCACACGCGGGGAGAGATATGTTTTCTCTCCTTAGTGCGTAACTACTTTTTTCCATACCTGTACATAAATTTGTTCCTAAATTTACCTTTTTCCTTGCTTTCAGTTTTTATAATGTTTTAGGATTCTTTTGTCTCTTTTTCCTCGTTTAAAAAAAATGTTTTGATATATTGTAATTCAGGAGCGGTTTTAGTTGGCATGGTTGAATCATTCAGCGAGTCCCACACGCGGAAGAAGAATATTTGCAAATTGGGAAATAAAGCTACTTACAAAGCAAACGGTACGGTAAACAATGATCGGAATTCAATGAAACTATGGGTAAGCAAATTAATGGTCAGGTATTATACTTGATAGCAAGCTTGTGAGTTAAAGTTGCAGATTTGTAAATACTGTACCTAATCGTGTATAGCATATTACATTCTAGAGTCAGGAATCGTGTTGTATGTTCAACTTTGTGAGAATCCTTTTAAATGGAGATAAGGATTCTATTTCACAAAGCAATACTGCACACGAATTGAGCTAGTGTCAACCTTTCGTGAGAAAGCCTGAAAGGAACGATCTTTATATGAAGGATTCCGTGTGTGTTTAATTGATGAATGACAGTGCGAGTCATACTTAACATATATGCAGCCCTCGTGTTACATGTCGATGACTGTATTTTGGAGCAACAGTAGATTTCTCTAGTGCCGTAGAGACTTTTTCGCTAGTATTATCGCTAGTAATGCTCACGTCGCTTTCGTTACATTGGCGAAACAAGTGGAGTCAGTTTACAAATGATATCGATGTTACCGCACCTTAATGTTACTTTCCGATGGAACACGTATCTCATACGAAGTGTTAAGTCTTCCGCGACTAGTTACCATGATGTCCTAGCTTCCGGGTGTCTGCCTCGTAGTTATTCGCATATTGGTCTTCCTTCTTGGTCTTGCAGTATGCAAAACGAAGAAGACCAAATATTTTATGCAAGACCAAGACTGGAATAGCAATAACAAGACGAAAGAACAATAACTTATAAAAGCAAGATTCTTACAAAAATTACATTTTTGTACTAAATTGTTGCATGTATCTAAAATACCACCAAGAGATGTTGATGTAAAAACAGAGATGTAATAATTTGAAAGGGATTTTAATTATAATTTTTCATAGTCATTATTTAATCGCAAAGAACCGTATGTACAGAAAATAAGAACTAGACCCATTCGTACAAGATCAATACCTAGACAAACCTGATCCACGAGGTCAGACTCGATGTACAATACCTAACTTATTCTAAGATTTCTATACAAAGATAGAGAATACAAGATAAAGACTATGCTTGTCCTAGTCGTAGTCTTGCGTTGCGAATCACTACTGCCACGTCATGAGTCGAGTAAGATCTGGTTTTTTTCTTAAGGGAAAATACCAACTTGCGAAATAAATTTGCCTCGAAGAAGTCTAGAATATGACGATAATCCTATTGCAGAGACGATGTCGTGTCAGAATTANCACATCTAGATGTGTATAAGAGACAGGCCCTGGTCGTTGCGCACGACCCCCGCCTGTTTTCAGACGATCTTCTAATGACTGGGATGACAAGAATGACATTCGAATTGGTTAAATGATGAGTGAATGTTGGCTAGAACGTACTCGCCTTCTCGTATCTCAGAATTGTAGATCGCCCGTATCCAGAGATGGGAGAGAACAACTCGAGAATCTTTCGGATCTAATATTTGAATTACTGTGTATCTAGTTCAACTAACTTTAGATTAAACTTTAGATGAAAGGGAAGACTAGGGAAACCTGCGTTCATTTTCCTTTTCACTGTAACATGCGAGGGAATGAGCAAATGAGATATAAATATTTTATCATTAGATTTAAAGAGTGAGTAATGTAATTTACGTTTTGTGATACCTGAAGCCGAAGTTTGCCTGTTTCCCGACGGTGAAAACTACCGTTGTTTTCAAAGGATTAGTACAATACAAATGTTTTGCTCCTCAAATTATCCATAAAGCTTTATTACCAAGAATTAGTAAAAAGAATGAAATTCTTAATAGGTATAAAAGACAGACCGTATTAGGTAAAACTTGCAATTGTTACTACTTACTCTGACGTAATTTTTAAGAGTAAATCAATATTATCTATTTCTCGCTCCATATTTTTTAGTTTTGAATATTTCTTTGAATCAAAATTTATTAGATTCAGTTTCAGCAGATTATATTTCCGCTATATTTATATAGTTACTCGCCAAATTTCAAAATACGAATATTGACATTTGTAATAATTTTAAAGTAAGATACTTTAATAACATACTGTTTTCAGCTGTTTTTATGAATTACACGAAATATTCGAAGTTAATATCTGTGAACCTTAAATCTTCTTTATCTCAATATGATTCTCAAGTAAAAAAAATGATTCATTATTTAAAATACAAAAAATTATGTCACTTTCTCATCGTTTCCTTATGTACATTCTTTCTTATGTAATCAAGGAAATATAAGCTTTTGTATTTACTTGTTGCGGAGGAAAAAATGAGAAATTTCCATTTTGTTAAAGTGAAAATTTACTTTTTTTGAAGCTATGACTTGAAATATTACTTAAATTTTTATTTTATTTCAATAAATTCTTGGGGAAAAAGTTCTCGGGATTTGCTCATTAGTGGCTGTCTTAATTATGTTTCGTAGTTTCTGAATGCTTCTTAATTGTACTAACTATCGAATATTGTACATTAATGAAGTTCGTTTTTAGCTTTCCATGATCGAAGCGGATTGAATTCATCTTTCGAGAGACCTTTTGACCAAAGACCCTCATGAACACGGTGTTACTTCTGTAATCGTACAATATTTTAACAAAATACATTGTTATTTTTTTATAACAACTGTTAGAAAAACCTTACTTATCGTACTTAGCATACTTATTGTAGGCTGTATGCATGTAAAATTTATCTACACCATACGGTAAGTATGCAATAGATACATTTTGCTTAAACTCTTGGTAATGGAGCATTTAGAAATGTTTATTTCATATTCTATTACTAGTTACTATGAGAATGAAGAATTATTCAAAAGTGGTACATAAACCTGGCCAAAAAGAAAAATACTGTGGGCCATCGCATTCATTTCAATATAACGTGTAGTCTCCGCTTCATTTCAGACTAAAAGGTCGTTTTCTGAAAGTGTAGAGTGTTCCTGAGTGATTTATTGATATCATTACGAAATATTTTAGAATTATATCGAAAAAAATGGAGAATTTTTAATTGGTGCTGCAAAATTAAGTGTTCTTTCATTTGGTAAATAACATTAGTGATTGGCTTTGACATAATTCTATTACTAGATCTTATCACCAGCGAAGAAAAAATACAGAGAAAAAATATCTTCTAAGTTATTAGATATTATTGTATGAATCATTTTCTTGAACAATTTTATATCGCAAGTTTCATATTTCCATTAATAATAAACAAACATTTTGATGTTCACAAAAAAAAAAAAAAAAGACCGTTTGCAGGGAGTGGAGATCAAATGCTTTTCAATCCTGTTGATTGAATATCGCGTTTTAAAGATTGAAAAACATTTTAAATCTTCAAAAAAGATAGAATTTATTACTTTATGAAACTTTATTTGTGAGCGAGAGCTTTTCTAAGAATATGAGATATCTTCGGGTTAACCGTGCCAATAACGTGGTATTGTAATAAGATAAATGTTTTAATTTGTACTTAATTAGGTCAAAAATAGCAAAATTAGTTTTAGATTAAGTTCTATGGCTACAGATTTGCTGCGTTATTGCAAAGTTTCAAACGTTTTATCTTCATGGTACATTAAATTGAACTCCAATGTAGGAAAAAAAACTCATAGCTGCAACNTTTTTTTTTTTTTTTTTTTTTTTTCAGGATTCCTGTCAAAAGTTGACATGACAAAATGTGTATCTTTGTATACTCAGTCATATAACTTTACCGAAAATAATGCAGTATAACAGCCTAACACGAATTGCCAACTTCTACGAATTGAAGACAGTTTCTGTAAAGGGGAGAATGCGCAAGCGCCATGTTTGATCTCACTTGACATATACAGTTCATGAGACGCACGCATTCACGTCGAGTTGTTCATAATTATGAGTTTAGTACATAAAGTTGCTATTTATATAATATCAACTTGAGAATTTTATTATATAGTGAAAACACAGTTGAAATCCTATTTTCGGATATTGATTTTCTACACATAAAACAAGTGGTTGGAAAATATGTAAGTGTACTCTGCAGGTTATGTTGTATGAATGAAATCAACTAGCATTTGTTATAAAAATCTTGAGTTTTGCCCACAATTTTTTATAAATATGCAATAAATGTGTTATAAATTAGAAATATATCTTATTATTTTTTCTTTGTGTAGCACACATCAAAAGTGTCATGTCAAGTCAAAACAACAAGAAAACAGTCAACAAAAGAGAAGTACGTTTATTATTAATTTATTTGCTTCAATAAACAATTACCCAATCATGACTAAATAATGTTATAAATATTACACCATATAGAAGGGAAAATGTAATCTCTTGTACTCATTTAGAGCACTTCAGAATTAGTAATTCAAAATATTATTACCTTCATAAACATTGAATATTTGAACAATGCGATTACTCAATATGTAATGACACCACCAACACGGAAAATCCACTTAATTTTTATTAAATCAATTAATTTTTTTTTTCAAATATTCTGCTCCTATTTAGCGTGTGTTATATGTAGTCGCCATGTACTAGGCCCTTTGCTAAGATCAAAGATGGAGCTTGCACATACCTATCTCTTCAGAGCTCTAATTTAAGAAATGTCCGAATAAATATTAATAGTAGTAAAAATACGAATATTTTCTGTAAAAAATACAAGTTAATTACACATCACACTAAAATAATCGTTCCACACGCTTGATGCAGAAAGAACAGAATACCACCATGAGAGGAAGAGAATCGAATTGATTGCCAATGTTGGCAACAGATTTAAGTTTAAAGAAATCCGAAAGAAGTGGCAACATTACGAGAGGTACACTTATCATTACCCTTATGAACGACCCCCCAGGGGGCTAACATCTAGTTAGTACGTGTTTGGCGAACACGGGACCCCGAGCTGAGTCTGGCATTGCTCCCACTTACTTGTGCCATGCTCCTTCCTTTCTCTTTTCTGACCTCCCTTGGTCACCTCTTGTTCTTTTCGATCCCGAAGCTATTAAGGCTAGGGTATCTTTCATTTTCCTCTTTCCTCTTCTTTTTTTTATAAAGTTTTTAGTAAAGTCATGTGATATATTGGGATTTGAGTTTTGAGTTGTAATGCAGGAGGGTTTTTAGTGGGTATGGCTGAGTCTTTCGGCGAGTCCCACACGCGGGGAGAGTCATGTTGGCTCTCCCTAGTGCGTAACTGCATTTTCCCTACCTGTACAAGTTTTAAGGGCTCTAATGACCTCGCTGTTGACGAGCCCTAAAGCCCCAAAAAAAAAAAAAAAAAAACTTATGAACGATTGCGAAGTGAAAGCGTTGACTACATTGTGTACAAACCCTGTACCAACATCAAGCCAGTTGGACTTCCAAGATGTAAATAAATAGATCAATTAATAATTTATTCTTAACAGAGCAGTGAAAAAAGGGCTCTAATGATTTTGGCGTTAGCGAGCCATAAAGCTCCAAGTAAAAAGAGCAGTGAAAAATTTCCTATAACCACATCGATGACAATAAAATAATTTATTGCTACTACTCAACTAGAAATTAATAAATCTGGCGCGTTTCCGTTCAAGGTACAAGACTCTGAGTATAATTCATGTCATTCCACGTGTCTTTTTGTTCATTTCAAATAATATAAGAATAGAACTAAAATTTTAAAGAAATTTTTAAGGCTATTTACCTATGTCAAGCCTATTAAAACTAGTCTAGTTACGTGGCAAATCGTTATTAGTGTAGGATGATAATATGCCGCTGAGATAGTGTGTAAAGAATTCTTGACTTTCACGTCACCAAAAAATGTGAGGGTATATTTAATTCTCCAAGGTATGCTTAAATACAATACCCATTTCAATTACCATAAAAAAAATTCCGTAGAATTGGGAAAGAGACATAAATGAAAAACTGGATTACTGTTAAAGAAAAAAAAAGAATTCGGGAACGATCAAGGGGCTAAAATTTAAGAAAATCAGTGCCCTCTGTAACTTTTTGGCATTTGGGGGGTTCTTTGGGATTTGGGAGATGAGGTGTCACCCTGGTGCGACATTTGGCATGAAATATTAGTTGAAGTAAAATTTATACAGATTTGAAATTCGTGTATCAAAAACCCAACAATCATTATGTGTATGAAGATTTTCTAACTCATTCTTCTATTTCCTTGGTTTAAATTTTTTTCAGAATTTAGCATTTTTTTTGATGTATTAATCAACTGTTGTCTGTCCTTTCCAATTGTCTTTGTATTTATATATATCAGGATCTAATGACCTAGTTGTTGGTGAGCCCTAAAATCCCATTAATAAGAATAATAATAATTTGTGAAACATTAGGTTAAAAGATCTTTAATTTTTGAAGTTATAGTAAAGCAGTGTTTTTTAATCCCTGGAAAAAAATTCTCCTATATAATCGTAAATATTTCATCGGGTCATTTTTAAGTATTTTTTATTTTGTAGAGCCTCGTGGTTTTGTTGAACTGCGTAAGGTTAATATTTTAATCTTCCACGCAAAAGTAGTTTTTTCGTCTTGAAATACTTTTTTTTATTAAATTATGGTAGTATTTTTATGTCTTTCTGAGATTTTCAAGTAATAAAAATATCTCTGCTGCATATTTGCAAATTTTTCTTGAGTCCGGGAGTTAGGGATGTAAGAAACTGATTACGGGACAATTAACGAATGAATTACTTAAGCAAATATGCCTAAAACAAGGCAATTTATAAGACGACAATGCCACTTTATTTTTAAATTCTGATCTGTGAGATTTAATATCATAGGTTAATTAAGTAAGCTAAGGACGAGGGCAGTGAATTTTTCCTGTTGGATCACAATGGGTAGGAAGCTTTGGAAAAAAAAAAATTTTTATTGTCTCATTGTTGAAGTATATTATAACAGCAATTACTAAAAAAAGGGGGGGATCATAAAAAAGAAAAACACAAAATTATTTTATCTTTTTTAATCAAATAGGCAAAAACAATGAAATGACAATATACAATATAAGGAACAGTAACACAATCGGCACTGAATTCTTTGCTCTATGCAGAGCGGAATAATTTATTTACATAAAGGAAAGATTCTTCACTAATTGTCATAGTTATAGTCGATGAATTGTTGTGTATTCATCCAGTAGATTTAAATTGAACGATCCTATTCTTCCATTAATTCTCAAAGACATTGTGTATCTTCCTTATTTATTTCTTATGTTTATTCATAAATAAATACGTTAAGAAGTGTTGATTGGGATAGTTTTGAGTGCAAGCAATTAAGAAATTGTATAAAAATAAATTGAAATATATTTTTTCTGGATCATATAATTACCTTCTTGAGTAATTTGATTTCAAAAGTAAGATAGTATTTTATTTATGAGGATATTATGTACATTCTGCAAAAACTAACATAAATGTTTCTTCGTTGAAAAGTGTCAGAACGCTCATCTTCAAATCTCATTTTCTTTGGGGGTGGGGGTGGAGTTTGACTTCTTAATAGATAAATTGTAAATTGAGCTTAATAATATTTTTCCAATACCAAAGATGCAAGTAATAAGAACATTCAAATTTTGAACTTGCTGAATTTTTGTTTAATTAATGTTTAATGTGCTCCATAAAACAGTTCTTCCTTAATTTCTGACGTGAACGGAATTAATACCTCCAGGGTTAATTGATGTGATACGAAGCAAAAATTTCATTGACATACGTATGAAGTTATCGAATTTAAAGTAATGGCATAAAAACTAACTGTTATAGGACCACACTGCTATTTCAATATGGGAAAGCGAAATTAGAAATAACAATTTTTATCTATAATGAGCTCTGTAACTGGAAATAATAATTCAATGGAAGGGAGTTATAATATTTTTGCATACACATTAAAACCATTTTGTTATTATAGAATATTACATCGAACTTCCTCGAAAAATAAGAATGGCTGATGCATATGTCATGATTCTTCGGGGATCTCTTGAGAATTGAGGGGTTGAAGATTTGATGCAATGGAAGGAGTAATCCCATTTACGTCTTATGATCAATAAAAGAGAAGTAGCTACATTGTTTCTCTTCGTACTTGCGCAATGATGGTTCTTAATTACTTCGTGAAGAACGAGAGATCATGAAGCTCCGTTTAAGATGGCAGTGGTGACCTTGGAGAAAGAGAATGTAGGAGGGATTCTTAGGGATGTCTCCTTCCAAGCTGAAAGCGTTCAGTCCGCCCAGGAACGTTGGCTTCGCCGACGATCACGATTTCGAAAGTGATGCCGCGACTCCGAGGCCTTCGCCGCCGCCACCGCCGCCGCCGCCGCTGGACGCTCCGAGCACGCTCGTCAAGACGGAGAACAGCGAGTTGAAAACGTTGAACTTAGTCTGCAACCAAAGAATAGGAGCGTACAGGGATGCAGTGCTATGACCAACTGGCGGCCCGAAGACCGTATGCTGCCGCGAAGTTTTCTTTCTACGCCCCGCGAGGAATAGTACACTTTACATAAAATTTGTTATCGAGCGTTAAAAGGCACAACATTGTGTTATAAATTTGTTCCAACACAATCAATATTTGACGTGTCAAGTCCGGTCAGGGGAAAGAGAAAATTGTATCCGGAATTACTCCGTCATTCATTACAACAATAAAATAGTTTATAATACAAAACATTAAAAATATTTCTTACAAATAAATAAACATACTATTTAATATTTCCTCCTTGAAAGAGTATAAAATTGTGGATGAGAATCGAAATATCGCTTTAGAAATAAATAAATATAATGTATTAGTTTTATTCGGCCGACAACATTTTACCGAATCCCATCCCGCGCCGGTCCGATCCAAAGTGAATGTAGAACAACCCACGTGATAAGATAAAATTTGCTGCGCAGTTATAGAATTTACGAGTATTCAAAATTCAGAGCTACTAAGGCTCTTTTAGCTTCCCCTCCACCCATGCTACATGCCTGAACTTAAAGTTCTTGGGAAACATTTGATTTGCAAGAACAATACTTAATACGGACATTCAAATTTTCTCAGTAGTAATGAAATGCACCCACTGTTGGTCCTCACACTTTTTAGAAAAACCCATTGTTCTAACGTAATTTTTATGTTATGATGCCTATCAATGAAGTTTTTGTTTTACATACCCTTATAGCGCCTCCAAGGTTGCTACTGAAAACAGCTACGGGGTCGTATCCAGTTAAACCTTTGCCAATCAGGTCATCATACTGAAACAATTCAAGTAAAGTTTGGTTGATGAAGTGTATTTACATCATTGTTCTGACTAAATATCAAATAATAATTTCTTTGCAGTTACAGTGTGGCTAAATAGTTTTAATACTAATGTAACAATTGAAAAATGTAGCGCTAGCAGTTTACACCGAGCGAAAACATAAATTCCAGAGTTTTCTTAATACTGTCAAGTAACATCAGCTTCTACTTAGCCTTCACCAAGATACCAGGTTTTTCGTGACATTTGTTATTTACAATGTTGGGTGAAGTTCACAATAGAGCAAAATAAGTTTTATCTCTACAGTGCCAAATCCTTTACCGCATGATGTAAAACACTTACTATGATAATTGTTCAAACAACTGTTTCTTTTGTTAGGGAAAATTTGAGTCTTTGGGAGGGGGGCAGGGACCTCCACGAGGGTCCTATGTGACTTCGACGTTGAAGGTCTTCGCGCTACATCGATAGGTGACCATAGATTAACGATTAGACTGCTTGTCGAGCATTTCAACATCAGTGAAGAAATTGCCTATTTGATAAATGGTAGATCTCGGGAAAATAAAAATAAGCATATTTTGTTCCATTTAATTACGTGGGTCTGCTAGGCGAGATCTGCTTCAATGCAATACGAATTTTAAAAAGAAGCAACTGGTGACGATTCGTGGGGATTTGTAAGGCACTCCAGCCGATGTTCTAGCAGGATCTGGGGTGACTCGCCAACCAATGTTCAACTGTAGTACGTGGGTCACATGTAGAATAATCGATACAAAGAATGTATAACCTGCATTTTGTGTTTTTTTTTATATGAGCTCAGTTTGAACCAACACGTTAATACTTGACGTCGTGTTTTTGATTTAATTAAAAAATTGAAATAAATAAAATATTTGATTTAATTTCGATTTCTGCGATGTCTTACGCCACCTTATTATTTAACAGAAACAGGTGTTTTGAAAATATTTTCTGACGTACAAAACAATTACACACACATTGGAAATGGAGGGCAAAATGAATTTTAATTTTTTTTTCTGAATTGTATATTGGCCACATCCATTAAAAAGTGATTCTTCGGATATGTAGAAAATGATGAATTTCCCTCAATTAACAAGAGAAGATATTTCAACAAAAATGGATGAATGGACAATGCAGTACGATTTTACAATTTAGAAAGTAAAGAACGCTATACATAACACCTTATAGTATATGTGAACATTCCAGAAACATGGAAAAACTTCGCAAATATACATATATTTCTTCCGTGTACCAATACATGGAAAGGATATGTGATATATTTCGACCAGGTGAAAGCCAGGTTAGGTCTGGGTGGAAATGTAGATGGCGAATGGGTTTAGTGGTCAACACCTCTGCGATCCAAGTAGCAACCCGCGTTTGATTCCAGGTTCGTCGCCATTTTCATCTGGTCGAAACTTATCACAGTTTTACAGGAAAAGTAATATAATAAATTTATTATCAAAAAAGCAGTACAAACTGCGTGTGTCCACGTGGAGGACTATAAACTAATTTACTCTCCGGAAGCAAGCAAGGGACCATCCCATCAATTCCGATCAAGGGCCCTAAGGCAGAGGCGGATTGAAAACTTTCAACAAAAATTCCAGATAAGATAAAAAGTTATAATACTAATAGAATACCTACGAGTTATAATACTAATAGAATATTAACATGTTTGAAATTTAACACATACGAATTATTATCAAACTATAGATTATTCTGAGTATAGTGTTTACAAACCATAAGAATTGAAATAACATTAAATTCACGATTTCTTGTTTCAATAAACGCGCCCCTAGACAAAGCCTAGAGAACCTGTATAAGAAATAAGCCTCTTCCCGAAGGAAAACCAGAGCAAAACCCGGGCCAGGATAGGACTAGAGAATTAATGTACACAACCGTGCCAAAGTTGAGTATTCATGAAACTAAATTAATATGAATCATAAGACACAACACAATCATGCAAGAAAGTATTCACTTTGTCCGTACGAAATAATACGCCATTTTAGATGTGCGTTCTTCTGGATAGTATTTCTTTACAATTGGTATATACTGTTCATTAAGTAATAAAGACTCCACCAGATGATTTACGTTTGAACAAATGTCAGTGTGTTTTATAGTGTAAATTAACAGTACCCCGGGAAAGAGAGAATTTAATTGCTAATTCTGTTGGGAAAGTTAAAATTGTCCGCATTTGCGAGTCTTGAGCCATCCTACATGAGCCATCCTGGTGGTTTGAGTTTTAACGTCATCTCATAATCACTTGCACTAAGGTAATTTGTACACTGCATTATGGTAATGACAAAGTACGCTGAATACGGTAGAAGTGTTCTCTGAAGCTTGCTTTTTACGCAATACCCTTTTCACTTTTCAATAGTTCTTGGGGTGACACAAATTATTCTTAGATCGTCAATATACTGAGTTGAAAAATCCAGGCATTCACTTTTTATAAATAGTTTATACCTGCTCTGACGGCTGTTTATACCTGTTTATATCTGAGATCTTGAAAAACTACGTATTTTATTAAGGGTTACTATGTAGGTTCAAATTTTTCAACACTTGAATAAAATTCTGATTTTCATCATGTGTACATATTTGTACAAATTATATTGGTATATGACACGAAGGAAGGAACATTGCAGCTTCTTTCATACTTACACATTCGAATGTTTCGATATTTCATGTTCCCGGTGTTTTAAATTTATACACATTATAAAAAAAACATTGACGTAAAAATTGTGCTGAAAATCTACAATTAAAGCTTACCGTTCCGGGCTCCGGTTTCACCGTCGACGTAGGTGCGATCTTGTCCAGAACCAATCCTTTGAAGCCTCTACTGGACTCACCTCCACCCTGGAAGCATGCCAATGAAGCAGTTTTTTTATTTTTTTATTTACGGCTTTTATAATGTTTTAGGCAACTGTCGTCTTTCTTTTCCTGTCATCTTTGAGATTGGATATATGGTATTTAAGGAAGGTGTTTAGTGGGTATGGTCAAGTCATTCAGCGAGTGTCACACGATGGGAGAGTCGTGTTGGCTCTCCCTAGTGNCCCCCCCCCCCCCCACACACACACAAAAAAAAATTATGTTGGAATCCATTGGTCAGTTTTACGGCTCTACGAAATTGCCAGTAATCCTAGAAAATAGAGTCGGGAAACCATGTTGTACCTCCCAAGGACTAACTTTAGGCGAGTCTGATAATGCACACAAACAAATTGCTGATGAAATCTACGAAACTGGTTGTCTAGAATTATGCGATAGTGAAGAACGGAGGAAAGAAAATATGTAGTGGTAATATAATACGGTTTTGTTGAAACATTGTTGGGTGGGTAAACCTATATTAAAGCGAGATGTCCGCAGTGTTTAGAGGTTAAAAACAAAATAATTAAAGAATTTGAGAATGGAGGAGCTTCGAGAAACCTAGTAACAAAAGAATAAAAAAGGTTACGTATATTAGATCTTCTTTAATTCATGCCCTGGTGGATAAAAAGAATCCATTATTACACTGTTGTGCGGGATTTTTTAATGGATTTATGAATGTCACTAAACCAAGATAATACTTGATTATAAGAGGAGGTCATTTATTGCCGAAAACCCAACTAAAAATTTGTTTGATGACTTGGACGACAAAAAAAATAAATTATTCTCTGATAGCAAGAAATGGACCATCCTATCAATTCTGATGGAAGCTTCTCTTCTTCATTTTTCAATATATTATCTTATCACTTAAATGATTCATTTAGAAATAAACGTCAATGGCCTAAACTGTAGAAACTTCCATTAAACCTAACTAATGGAAGTGAAAAAACAAAATAAAAAACGAATTGTTATTTTCACTGAACATGTATTTAAATTTGCAATACCGCCTACAAAATCAACGATTACGTTTATAATTTTTATGACTGTTATTTCTATAAGTTCTGGGATAAATTTCAAAATTGTAGTGATCTCCAGGGGTTGCCACCTTAAACAAACGAGTTAAGTTGGCTTCAGAAAGCTCGAAATGCTATAGAATAGTAGAATTGGATCTCAAAGAAGCATACAGTACTTATGAACGGATTTTACGTGTTTAACGTAACAATATAAAATTAAAAATGAAATCACGAAAGTGAAAGAAATTCTAAAGAGCTTTTAATGTACATTAGTTAAGATACTATAAACACATTTTTTATTTTACACAAAAGAACGTAAGGGCTCTAATGACCTTTGATGTTGACGAGCCCTAAAGCCCCACACAAAAAAAAAAAAGAAAAAGAAAAAAGAACGTATTGTGTAAATCCACATACTTTTCGGAAAATGCAGTCAATTGAGGAGAGGTAGTCCGCTGATTTCTTTCCTTATTTTCCAATGAATGAATTTATAAATATATTTGCATGAATGACGGCGTATTTCATACTAATTTTACTGAACTAAATTACTTATTTATAACCACCGCGGCGAATTCAAAGTCAAGTTGCGATGAATATTTAGCATTAGAAGCAAACTAGTGGAATACCGTGGTAAAAACATCTCAACCTCTTTGAGTTGTAGATATTTAAAAAGACCGTAAAATTTGCGTTACTTCATCCAATATGGGTGACCGCATATCTGCTTGTTTATTCTACGGAATAAAAACTTAGTCGCATAGAACCGTAGAAGTGATTTCTTGAAAATGTTCCATCACATTTCACTTTTTTTATTGGGACTTTACATTTGTGTTGAAGCACAGATTTTGGAGCCGGACGACAGACGAATACACTGAATTTTCTGTATTCGAAATATCTGCTCGTCATAGTATAATGAAAACAAAAAAAAGGGTAATGAAGACGGATTGGACTAAGAAGGTTTATACATATATACTGAAGTAAAAATTGACTGTACAAAGACCTTACGTATTCGTCGATAGATTGTTTCAATTTCCCAAACATTGTCATTGTGTCAACCAATTGAATCAAGGCAAAAAGTACCCCGGAAAATTTGATTATGAAGTTTAATGCATAAGTTAAGTACAAAAGAGGTAGAGAAATTAGATTCGTATTACTATGTGTTCAGTTTTATGAATGACAAAATATTTTTTTTCATTCTAGAATTGGACATCTCCGCTTGCATTATGGTTGTGATTCATGTTCGTAAATGAGAAATGTCGAATACGAAATGGAAGTTTCTTCGCTAAAGTCACTCGAGTAATAAACCATATAGAGTAATTTTTTATATTGTAGTACTTGTAACTGGGAAATGTAGCGTGCTACAGAAAATTATTTGCATGGGGTGTTACGAGGTAGGAGGAGGGTGGTAGGGACTGTTGTTAGAAGGTGGGCCCCTTAGCTGGGTCCCCCAACAACTCGGCCCACGTGGATGTGATAGTAAAATTAGTTAGTAATAGTATTAGTGATACAAGGAGTGGTAGCAGGCGTATAGAAGAAAGAAGGTTCACTTTTGAATCACCACAGCTGGGACATTGAAGTGAAAATGCAACAATTTTTTTCTGGCCCTGCTGGGAATTTAACCCGAGGTGACTCAGTGGTGAGCAAGGGTGCTAGCCCGTGAGTCAGCGGAAAGGCTCCTATATCTGGTGTAACGCGTTATAGCAAAAGGATTCTCACGTGACATTTCGCCCGTTCTGTGAATTGCTATTGACACTGTAACATTACGACACTGTTAGTAGGATGGACAATTTCTATGCTATATAATCCATTTCGGAAAACCTGATGACAAGTAGTGATTCAGGTCCCTTAAGTCTTCGAATAAAGATTATAAGATTGTTACGTTAACAATAGCGAAGACCTTCCCCACACTTAAATAATGAATGTATGTTTATTTATGTTTATCCGGCATGGACACCAGTGGTCAATCACATTTTTGTCGCAAATAATGAGGGATATAATTTAAGGAAATATCCTGAATGGGTTGAAGATCCAAAAAGCGTCAGGGAGTGAATCGCAACGAGTCAATTGAATAAAATAAAATTTAAAACGAACAATAAAATATATAAATATCATGAAGAGCTAATAAGAGATTAATGGCCAATTTCTGTAATATATATGTTTAATTAATTCACTAATTATGTTTCATTAATGTCGAAAAATGTTCATTGAAGATGAATTCAAGATTTAAAATTAAAAATGTCTAAAAAAAAGACATTCTAATGTCGAGTACTCGGACCTGCTCGTAAATATTAATGGCTGACAAAACTTAAATAATACTTACGCCGCTGCTGGCTCCCAATAATCCGCTGACGAGACTCAGAAAATTGGAGCCTTCTCCACCACCACCTTCTCCATCTCCTCCTCCTCCGCCGCCGCCTCCACCCTGTCACATGGATCGAAGAAGATGAGGAGAGAGAAGAGAAAAGGAAAAATAAAAAGATAAAACGTATTAGAAAATTAATAGTATATGAAATGGCTTAAGATGCAGACACGCCGATGAAAAAAATCTATTTATGTACACTCAAGTGAATAAATGTAAAAATTAAAAATGTCACATGAATCGAATTCATTAGCATTACTTATGAAGTATGCTTCATTTACATGATTTCATTTACAATTAAACTGGAACTACCAAAACATGTGTAAAATGTTTCTTAACTTTTCTATCCTCATCGAAATTTATCATTTTCGCTAAAATATTTTTTGTTAAAATGACGAAGAGCTAGTAATTTTTTTTTAGTTTGGGTATGGTGTTTGTTAAATACCCACCAAAATTTGAAACACGATAATTTAACCACTGTTGGCTGGTCGAATAATCTGAGGCGAAATGGATTAGAAAGTTACAGTGAAGTTGGGCGTTCATAAATACGCAACATTGGTAACATAAGTTAACCTGGTTAATTGTGATGCAACGAGTGCAAGATGATTTCCTCCCCGAGGACTATAATGTGTTCTCCGTTAAAGTTGAGTAATATTGAAGTGAACACACGAAAGTATCAAATTTAAGTGTCAATTTCTGTCTGCTTCAGTCGTAATCATTTGCTAATTTTTTTCGCCTTCAACAGCTATCGTAATTAAATATTCAGGATTTAGAATACATACGAATATATTATTCAAGCAAAGTGACTATTATAAACCCTATTTGTCCGAAATGATACACATAAAAACCACTAACTTACGCAATTCAAATTTCAAACTGTTCAATTCAATCTTACGTGGGGATTCAGAGATGCTATCGGGTATTCATTGATCAATATTATGATACTTTTGTGTATAGTTTCCTATTTTTGTTTTGTATCGGTATTTTCTGTTATATATTATGTAATTACACTCATTACTAGTATATTGTACTATTTACGTATCACCTGTCGAAGGTCATAACCCTGACAGAAACGTTGTCACTGAAATATAGTTCTTTGTTTCAAAAACGTCGTAACAGTTTATTATCTTATAATATATGAATAATGACAAGAAAAAGCTCGTTCTGTAGACACGTTTTCTTCTTCCGCATGTGAACCTACGCTTGCTTTATGTAAAAGAGGTGACTACAGTGAAGCAACATTAATACATTACTCCGCGCAGATTCAACCACTCCCTGTATTCCTGTTATGTCATCGATATTGATGAAGTGAACAAAGATCGTTCACGATCAGAGACAAGATCAGAGGCAGGTGTGGTAGAAAGTGTCCGCGTGTCACTGGTAAAGCTTAGCTCACGAAATATGTTATTAATCACTATTTGTGTCAAACAGTCCAGGAACTGTATCAAAAGTGCACAAGAAGTCAAGGAACTGTATCGTTTATTCCTTTTCAATGGTTCAATGGTTGAATTAGAAAGTCGAACATACATAAAAAGCAGCAGAAGGAACAGGAAATGAAGCAAATGGACGGTATACTTTGAATATGAGGCTCGTAGTCATTGAGTGAAGGGTCAAGTAATTACTGAAGAATCTTGGTTAATTAGAAACGCAAATCGCAATGAAAAATGTATTTGTTTTTAGTGGATTATCTATAATTAATTCATCATGTACGTTAGTGGTTGTCAAATACTAATATTAAAATGAAAGAGTTCTTAACAAATTAAGAAGCATCAAAATTTGCGACTGTTGTGAGTAAAATCAATTTGTGGAGGATAGGTCTCTAAAATTATTTACAACCTGAAAAATACTTTGCAGAAATATTAAATCTACGATACAGTCTCTCAGCTTAACCGAATTATAATCCTAAATATTTGGTTTGCTGAAGTTAAAAAAGTTAAATAGAAAGTAAAGAAGTTTTGGAATTCGTCGATGTCTTATTGTTAGCTTTAGTGCATTTCGTGTGAATACATTGATAATGTTAAATGAGAACTTTAATAAATATATCCGCAACTATTTTATTGACTAATGGTGATAAGTATTAAATGGTATTAACTAGATAAACTAGATTATTCACCACGCAAACATAAAATATTCTAAACTTTTATACATGATTTGTTGTTGGCGAGCCCTAAATCCCCAACAATGATAATGATAATAATATTTTTTTTAAATAATAGTTATACTAATACGGAAATAATACAGGATATGCTACATATTGCTATTTTTGCCTTTCCTATTAAACTGAAGTGTGGTGGTAAAAATCGAATTAGATTGAAAAGTAAAAATAATTGAAAAGAAAAAAGTTATATCATTATTAAAAATATATTTATAGCTGAACATAGTCGAGAGAATTCATAAATTAAATCGTGAGAAGCGTGAGACATATACTCACGTGAAAGCGTCTTACGGAGTCGTTGTTGGGTAAGGTCAGTTCTATTCATTTCAATGTTCCTGTAGACCTTGCAAGTGTCGAACTTGTAAGCAACACATCGACCCGCAACCAGAGCAAACTCTTTAGATTCACGCAAAAGCGAGAGAACTCACCCCACTGCTGGCGCCGAAGAGCCCTGACACGAGGCTCAGCACATTGGAGCCGCCGCCTCCGGAGTCACCAGTGCCTCCGCTCTGTGGACGGCGCATGCGCGTCAGTTACGGGGGATTAGCGGCAGCGCGAAGCCGACCGACCGACAGCGAGTCTTGAATCGCTTTGGGGGTCGACATGATGGGATGATGAGGGGAAGGAACCATCTTTCCGTCATCCGAGCTCCGCTTTAAGTGCCATTTTAATACGAATCTTATTTTCGTTATTTAAATTCATGAAAGAACACGTGGTTTCCGTGTTTTATTTTACGTGAGAATCTTACTCTTGGTGTACCATAGCTTGTAACAACCGAAATTTGGAAGGAAAAAATTCTTTTCCCTGACGGCTGTGAATTTTTTTGACCAATACATTATTTAGCACTTTAATATTATTCCGTATTTGTTTTGGAGGGCGAAATAAAAAGTTTTTAATACTAGATGAAGTTATATTCTATTATCAATTGTAATTTATTATAATGATATTAATATTATAATTTGATTTGTTTTTCCGGAAAATAAAGGAAGAAAAACTTGATGTAATTGCAGTTCTGGGATAAACGGAATATAATTGATTCAAAATACTATTTCGGAAGCTTAGTTTTTATACCTTCAGTTGTTTTTGATTTTCATTGCTTCAGTTTCTTCTGACATTGTTGATATATTTCGCTTTAATTTTTTTTAGTGTGTTTCATCAATTCGAATTTTGGAAAAATGTATTTTTCTAAAAGTGAATATTAATTTTAAATAATTCAATAAAGTCGTTCTTGAAACGATGTCCTCGAAATGACGAAAAAAAGTTGATAATATTCATGCACTTGGAATATGAGTATAGAAGTATGAACGACTTTGTCGTTCAGCGAAAAAGAATCAATATGATTTGCTGTTAAGGAGTGATGTGATGTGATGTGTCGTTACGGTTAATCACTGATACAAGAGAGCAGAATATTCACTCATTAAGAGTGATGTCATTTAAAGAGGTCACTACGAAAACATGCACAAAAAACAAACAAACATGCAAAGCCGTTATAAGAACTACGATACCTACTAGAATGAGGAGTTTTACACCTTCCATCTGGTTATTTCAGGTCATGCATTATTACCTTTTTGAAGCGTTAACATAAACCAACCCCCCACCCATGCCTATTGTCCAACATTCATCCCACCACAAGAAGCAGCCTACGTCGGCTCACACTTCATGTCTGATCTGCTACCACCTCAAGCTGACTGTTGTCGCCATTGATCACCTGTGAAATTTTGCACACTTATGCATTTCCCTAGAAAGTATTAGAAAACATAAGTAAAACAATGTTAATTAGTAAATCTAGGTTACATAAAGACCTCACGCACTCTTTCATCATATTTTCTTGTTTGAAGATCTTTCTATTTTTCCTTTCGTGAATTCAAACTATTTCATCTACATTACACTGAGCTGAATGTTAAAGCCCAATCAAATGAGGCTAAATAGCTAAATAGGCTAAATACTTTGAGGCTAAATTAACGGCTGAAAATAACTAAACAACGAATACCTCAACTAAACTATCTCTAAAACACGTTTTCCAGTTGCTGTAATTTAATTATTAGATTTAATTGATCAAACAGATTAGTTAATGAATTTGATTTCGATTAGCCAAACATTTTGGTAGCGATTAAAGAAATTATCAAGAGCTTAGTCTAGATCCCGGATTAATTTTCATGTTATAATTTTTGTCCACGTCTCGTCGGAATTTGTTTTTGCGAGACTCCGTTAGTTAGTGCCTTGGATTTTCTGTGAACCTGTAAGTGCAACATATTGATGGTTCAGTATAAGGATTGATTTCTGAAAAAAACCTGCTAACAACTTTCTGTCCGTTATACAATCATCAATCAAATTGCAAGACAATATTAAATTATGGTATAATTCATATGTCTTGCAGAGATGCTTTTTCTCTTGAAAATAGTTTTTTAAGAAATCAATCCCTGACATAAACAGTTCTCTCTAAAAAACGTAAATGCGCAATTGAAAGTTTGGAGGATTGGTATCAAAAAAATAGTAAACAGAATTTTATGTTACGCTTTCAACATAATCGCGTAAAACTAATGTTTCTGTTCATATAATTTACAATTAATTGATTCAAGATTTATGTAGATGTCATAAAAACAATTCTCAAAACATTCAATGGCTCAATCCAATTTCCTGTGAAAATGACTTATTAGTTGTGGGTGTACTCCACGACATAGGTGCTATGCTTTTGTGCGTGCTGGAGACAAAAAATACAGTAAAAATGTGATTACCCCGGCGCTGAGACCTCCCAATACACTTGGGAGAAGCTGCAAGATGTCACCACTACCGCCTTCCCCGCCGCCTGTCTAGGATGTGAACAGTTCAAATTGAAAAATTTATCCGTCATAAGATCATATAATACTGCATTTCAGCAATAATGAAGTAATTACCCCACTGGATGCTCCTAGTACAGAGGGTAGGAGTGGCAGAAGAATGCTCGTAATGTCACTTTCCTTGCCTTGAATATCGCCCTCTCCGCCTCCCTATTTGTGATCATTCCACTTTAGGCATTGTTTATATCACGTGTAAAGAAACGAAAAAATAAAAAAATTAATATTACCCTACTGATAGCACTTAAAAGTCCAGGCAGAAGTTTTAAAATGGCACCGGCGTCAATGTCTCCGCCTCCGCCTCCGCCTCCGCCTCCGCCTCCGCCTCCCCCTCCGCCACCCTCTCCCTGGGACGAAAACCAATATCAATAGTGTACAATCAATTAATTTATTTATAGGATACTCAATTTCACGCCACGATTTACCAAGTGGAGAGCTCCGATGACCCCAGGGAGTGCTTGAAGAAGTGCTGCGTAGTCGATGCCTCTACTGCCTTCACCTCCCTATTTGTGATCATTCCACTTTACGTATTGTTTATATCACGTGTAAAGAAACGAAAAAATAAAAAAATTAATATTACCCTACTGATAGCACTTAAAAGTCCAGGCAGAAGTTTTAAAATGGCACCGGCGTCAATGTCTCCCCCTCCCCCTCCGCCTCCGCCTCCGCCTCCGCCTCCGCCTCCGCCTCCGCCTCCCCCTCCGCCACCCTCTCCCTGGGACGAAAACCAATATCAATAGTGTACAATCAATTAATTTATTTATAGGATACTCAATTTCACGCCACGATTTACCAAGTTGAGAGCTCCGATGACCACAGGGAGTGCTTTAAGAAGTGCTGCATATTCGATGACTCTACTGCCTTCACCTCCCTGGATCAAGCATTATTTAATTAGATATTTAATTGGCGAAGAAGCTGCATCTTTTATTCGAACCTGGAATCGTCAGAATGAAGAAAAACTAATCCTTACCGGGACGGACCTAGTACCGAATGTCTATATCAGTGAATCTACCCTGTGAATAAGTGACCACATTTTTGTGCAAATAGGAATAGCTCAAAGAAGAAGAAAAACCTTGTATTGGGACTAACGTCGTACTCATTCATCACGAATGTTTTTCCTAACATTTCTTGTATATACAATTGAGTATTTTATTGATATACGAGTAATCTACAGAACAAGATTGTTACATTCTGAAANCGCAAATGATTCTGTAATCTTTTTTTTTCCCTCTTGATACTAATAATTGGTGTTGGCCATATATATATATATATATATATATATATATATATATATATATATATATATATAAAACTAGTATTCGCGTATTGAGATTAATTCAGAAAAAAAAGAAACATTTCCGGTCTCATTAGAAGTACTACAGGACACTGAAATTGAATATTTGCTGAGGAGTTTGGGCAATTAAGAATTTCGTGTCTTCGATGGTCTTATTTCTTATCATGATCGTTCATCGTTTGTAAGATTGCAAAATAATGACGTCGGACAGAAGTAAGGAAAATAAACCTTGTTTTAGAAGTGCGGCCGACTCCAAAAATAATAGTTGAGAAAATTCACGTAATTGCATCCGAATCCGATAATTAGTTGTGTGTTAGGTACGATTGCGATAACTTCCATTAAGATATGATCGTAGGTTCCAGCACAATACTCGAGAAAATATGAACGAGGTTCAATACCCTACCACATGTTCCAGGTCTGAATAAAAGAATTTTTTAAGAAAATTAGTTGTATAGTAAAATCGAGAAGTCTCACTCATCGGTTTTCAATATATTGATTTAGTATATCGTTAAAGATGAAGTTTTGCTCCAAATCATAATTTAGGAGAATGATGATTTCGAAATTAGTCTGAAATTTCGTAAAATATAATTATTTGATTAATTTCGTGTTGTAACTTACGACTAAATGTAATTTGCTTTCGACAAACTCATTAATTTATTTACGATTTCTTAGTGTTATTTTTTATTGATCCAACGCACAGAATCGAGTACAGAGGTATTATTGAGAATTGTATTACCATGCTAAGGCCGCCCAGGAGGCTTGGCAGAGAGGTGAGGATCGCATCAATGTCAAAATCAGCTCCATCTTCACCTCCCTACGAGACAAAAACATGAGAATATCCCTTTTGTGTTGCACAAATATCGAAGCAACGCAGACGACTGTTTTGATATTAGTACTTGCTGATGGCTGATTGGTTAGCGTAAGGGTCTCTTCAGCCCCAAGGTGCGGGAGCAAATCGGTCGAGGTTAGCGGATATTTCGGGAGCGAATATCCACTCATGTCTCGCCATATGATTGAATCCCTTAATCAGTGAAATTAATTTTTGGCAAAAAAGGCACCAAGTAGAGTTCCGGCTTGCACCAAGGGCTCTAACGACCTAGATGTTGTCGACCCCTAAAGTCCCATTAAATAAAGCACCCAAATAGAGTTCCGGCTTGCATTGCCATCTGGTAGTCGAAGACAGAACCTCTAAATTGGCACTTTGGTTTCGCCAGTAGGGCTGCCAACTGTGAATGTGCCATGGTAATTGGTATCCGATCACCATACACTAAATAAAAATCGAAACGAACTTCAGAAATAATTTAAGTAGCTTAGAAATCTGTGGCCAAATACAATTAAATGAATAAAATATTAATTGCATTAAAAGAATTGTGCAGTTTGAGACGTATTTCTGAGAAGTTTTGTTACCCTGCTGACACTTTCGAGGATGGAAGGAAGAAGGGCCGCGATGTCGAGTCCACCTTCGCCGTCTTCACCGTCGCCACCTCCCTAAAGAGGATGGGTCGCATTCATTAATTCAAAACTCAGTCATTATGTATCACTACGTGCGTGAGGAAAGTGCAGATGGATCGGGAATCATCGATGAGAATTCTTTTTAAAGAGACTTGTCCTCAAACCTTATAAAAGTGGTAAGTGAACCGATTCAACCATTACTCTGGTCTGATAAGAAAAATAATATGTGTCGAAGGATTATTGAAATTTTTTGTATAAACCAAAGATCTTATGATGTAACCGTGTAGTTGAAACAAAACACTTGCAACGTTTTACCTAATTTCCTACTGCTAGAACAATAATTTCATAGTTGAATATCGATGAGGCGATATTAGTATTCATTTCTGACAATAAATGACGTATGTGGTGTTGTCTATTAGTACAATATTTATTCAAAGGAAAGTATTTTACATTTTTGTTTCATTTTATTTTAGGCTGAAAATGCCAGCAAAGCTGGCGAAAGTACTTTCTTTGGAAGAAATATTGTACTAGTATAACAACACTAAATCTGTCATTTATTCTCAAACAATAATTTTAATCAAAGAAAGCTAATACCCGGTGAAAGAGTGTCGAACCAAGGGAAAATAATCAGTATAAGGGCTGTATCAGAAGCCAATGACATCTGAGCACATGAGAAAATATTGAATGCGTAATTAAAGTATGTGTGAACGTTATTTCCTAAACTGCTTGAAAGGTCTGAATGAATGAGAATTAGAGTTGACACCAAAATGAAACTTGAACAAGTCGACATGATAGTAGCTGTAACAATTAATCTACTAAGGGATGAAAGAGCAAGCGCAATCAATACTTTTCAGAGCAGATTTACCTTCAATACGTTTTAAATTATCGTAAATACGGGGAATCGTAGTATAGATCATGGAAGATTGATGTTTATAAAATGACAGTTCATGAAGAGATGATTCATAAGGTTAATAAGTGATGAATCACTTATTTGGTACATATTCGAGTAATACAGAAGAAATTATATTTTTGTCTCATACAAGACACTTTCGTTTGTTCCTACAGTTCTGATTTATGAATTATGACGTGGAGCGGAATGGGACAGTGAAAGCGCGGATAGAAAAAGGAATGTGCAAAATAATATTGTGTATTGTAATAATGTACCAAATGCTTCACATTTAGACAGAATTTCATGTTTACCCCAGATATTCCTCCCAGAAGGCCGGGAAGCAATTCCAGCAATGCGCCACTGTCCGGAGCTTCACCATCTTCATCGTTTCCCTGCACATATTCTCGTTTTTAAAGGGCTACTACAACTAACAATACTGTGCTATTCAAATTATATTTCTATGAAAATTATTTTATACTATCAAGTACTTCTTCCGCAATTACAGAAACGAATTGTTACAAAACAAAAACTTTTCGGGTGAATTTATGTGTTTTGCCTTGTTTTAGAAACACATGTAGATGATAAAAGGACTTTTATTGATTAGTTTAGTGTTAATCTAAACCCAGTATCTCTAAATGTTTTGAAATCCTCGTGATCCAAGCCGTCTTTTTACTCCATCTAGAATAGTATTTTATTCGGAGAAGGAGAATGAGTCACCACGCCTTATTAAGTCCGTAGGCACAAAATATATTCGATTAGATTTAGCCTTAAGGCGTTATGACCTACTATTGTCTACCATTATATCTATTAAAATATAATCATGCTGTAAATACAACTTAAATACAAATAAGAATGAATAAAAACGAAATCCGAAATCGAAGTAATCTGGCGTGCACAGCGATTGACTTTATTTTTTCAGTTGTGCAAGTGAAAATGTTTTGTGCTTCAGTTCCCTGTAGAAGTTTAATCCTGCGAGTGAAAATGTTTACTGCTTCAGTTCTCTCCTGCAAAAAGAAATAGCGGCTATTAGAAAAAAAATTGTTTACACCTACGAGTCCGCCAAGTAGTGCCGGTAGCTGCCCCAAGAGCGCACCACTGTCAGATCCAGCGCCGTCGCCGCTGCCTCCATCGCCGCCGCCCTGTGATTAGTTAAGAGTTATTAAGGCAACGAGCGAGTCAGCAAGCGGTCAGGCACATAAAGAGATCAAGGAAGCATAGCCTCTCCACCATGCAATCCCGTTGCAGACAGCATCCATTTGAATCTGGAAGAGGTTTTACCCCGCTAGAACCGCCCAGGACTGCAGGGATCAGCTGCAAGATACTGCCACTGTCGCTCCCGCCGCCGCCGCCGCCGCCGCCGCCGTCATCGTCGTCGTCGTCGTCGTCACCACCTCCATTGCCCTACATTTGTACAAGAGACCCCACCTTATAAGCCCACCCAAGCCAACACCCTGGGGAACTCCACCTGTATGTTCGTTTTTACACATGTGTGGATCGTGTGGTTAGGCGGAACACCTCGCTTCAGAATAAAGACATCTTCTGTCATTATAAATATAATACTAGAAGGATCAGCTCTTGGCTGAGCAGAGATGAGCGAGATTTAAGCTAAACAGTCCTTTAATTAAAAAATAAAGACTTATAGAAATTCTGGACTTTATTATTTTGGTTGACTATTAAACCTTGTTGAGTCTATGTGTCACAATTTTAGACAATCAATTTCATTCACCAATTACTTATCACTTCACCTCCATTAGATTTTAAATAAATAAGACATCTTTCATTATTATATTGTTTATCTTTCATTATTATATGAAAGATGACGTACTTATTTAAAATCTAATGAAGGTGAAGTGATAAGTAATTGGTGAATGAAATTGATCGTCTAAAATTGTGACAAATAGACTCAACAAGGTTTAATAGTGAATTTTATTATTTTGGATTTCATTAAAATTGCGGAAAGAATAATTCCCATCTTTTTTGTTTGTTTGTTTGTTTTTACTACCAGAATTATTAATGTGAATCACTTTAAGCATTTTACATACATTTATTCCTGTACCCCTTTTGTGTTGCTATAATAATAATTATTATTATCCGTAACTTCGATATAAAATAACATTTTTCTCATACAAGATTGTATATGAGTCTTTTTATTTTATGTTTTATAATTTGAGTGATTGCATGACTGTTTCCGGTGTGTATAACGAGAAAATATAATCCGTTATCTGTTAATTACATTTGAAAACCCGTACATTATTAAACTATGATATGAGAAAATTCTCTAATCCCTTATCTGACATTTTGAAAAGAAATTGTAAGTAAACCTCATGTCCTCACGTAGAAACCTCGCGTCGAAATAAAAATTATTTGTAATTAATAAGCGATATAAATCGCTGTTACACCAGTACATTGAGGGTCATTCTTAACATAAAATATTAGAATTCTTCCTAATGACTTGTATTGGCATCATTTCTTCCGCGCAGCAATTAATATCTTTCATTGGTAGTAATTACATATATTTTTTTCTTCTGTAGAAAAGACTTTGGAGTTGTTTTATGAAAGAAAAAAAAACTTATGCAATGAATATATCAGTCAAGAATAATATTAATGAATCTTTCAAGGAATTACGATGCGTTTTAAAACATTCACATAGTGAATTCATGACCACCTATGTATTTTTAAAGTCAATAAATAATGCGAGAATAAAAGGTTTTCTTCGATTTGTCAAATAAATCCAAAAGTAATTAGTTTAGTGTTATTTGGCCCTATGACATTCTTTCCTTTATCTTTCTCCGATTGCAAGGTTTCATTTGAAAGATTTTTTTCGTTCTTTTTTACCTTCTCAAAAAGCTCCACTTTTTTTTTCAAATAGATATTCTACAACCTTGCACATCAATTTTTCGAATTCATAAGTGGTTGAACAAATTTTCTCCGAAAATCTCACATATATTTTTGCCGCCACCGCAATGGGTTCGCTTTTTTACCCTTTAATAATATTGAATTTATTGTTACCGTAGTCGTATAGGAATACAACGAAATAGTATGATTGATATGTTTTTTCCCACGATATTGGTAATAATTTTATTTTACCATACCAATCAACCGTAAACTGCATACCTGAAAATATGATAATTCGTTTCAACATGTAAAGTTGAGAAAATATTTCAGCCAGAGTAAAATATACATTGCAGTATACAATCGTGAACGTTAAAAGTACTTGTTTGCTATGATGACCGTATAGTAAAATTGATTCAAATCTCTGATCGCGCTTCTCACTATCACTGTGCAAGGCCGGAGAAACGAGAGAAGAGCTTTGGATGTGAGGTCCAATTTTTATTGGAAGAAATTGGTTTCTCCGATCTTTCGAAAGTGATATCCCAGTATTTGTGTGTGACATCCCAACCTTGTAGTATCCAAACTATATGGTTGGGATATCATATCTGAAGGTTGGGAGAAATCCTCTGAATATGGATCTCATATCTAATACTCGCGTGCTCATATCCATAGCCTTTTCTGAGAGGATGATTACAATGTATCGCCTAATACATCATCCTTGCACATTCGTGAATCTCGGTCCCTCATCACGTGGACATTAACCGGGATTTAGTCTTCCTCCTCTGTTTCTATGTGTTAAAGTCTTTCTTTCTATCACGAGGTTTCTATCAGAGACCATCCAATTGTCGTGTACCGACTCCGTTGATCGAATGCGAGACTTCGTGACACAGTGGGAGATACTCACCCCACTGGAGCCACCTAAGAGCGTGGGTAAGAGACTGAGGATGCTGCCACTATCACTGCCCGCACTGGCGGACGCTGAAGCACCTCCTTCCGCTTGGCGAGGCGCTCGCAGTACAGCGCTCAATATCTCCACTTGTGCTTGGTCCTGCGCCACCAGCTCCTTCAGTTGGCGCACGTCGCGACGTAGTTGTTCGGGGTCCCCGCGATCGCGCACCAGCGTCGCCACCGTGTCTTTCATGATGTCGTTCTCGAAGGTTTGCTGCTCGCGGACGGCGCGCGCCGCGGCCGCCAGCAACGCTGTGCGAGAGATGTCTTCTTCCAAAGACTGCAAAACAAGAGAAGAAGGTGGTGGAGAACTGGGTCGTCTTCCAACCCCAGGGTCTCGCAAAAGGACACCAAAGATTGGATTTTAGCCTTCCTGATATCCTCTAGGTTCGGGAAATATGAACCTTGGCAACGGTATCTAGTTTGGGCAAGAGCTTCACACAAACAGCGTACATGCATGGAGATCTCCTCCTCCAGACGCATCTCCTACACATTGGATCTTCACTGATCCCCAAAATGTGGAAATGTCTCCGTAGGGTATTATGACCTGTTAGTAGACCTACTACTTTCCTTATACGACTCCTAAGTTTAGTAGGACCGCACCACATGTGCGAAAATTGCAACACACTTACTGCGGAACACTTTCTTTTGGAGTGTCTCAAATATAGTACCAACTGATGGAGACATAATCTGTTCAATGGACTGAACGATAAGCTTGGGGGGAAAATCGACTTTGTCATGCCTTTTTAGTTTCCTACAGGAAACTAACTATCAGTTCGTCCGTGTTCGAATTGTCATGTTAAATTTTCGAAGTCACCCTTCTTAAATCAAATTTGTCATTAAATCATAGCTCACGAATTATTGCAATAGTAGTCTTCCTTCAATGGTGATCTTCAGAGTATATATCAGTTAAAAAACGAAACAAGTACGTATCTTTCAGGATATATTCTGACAATTTTTATTTTGTTCATAATATAAATTATTCAATATTATCGACTCCGAAGTCGGCGAGATTATATTGAACTTTTTACTTGATATAGTACTTTCATTGAGATATTTCATTTGCTTTAAAAAATTGCATGATACATTTCGAATTTGTTACTAAATTTTTTGAAATTAGAGTTTTATTCAGATCATCGTGAAATGTGACAAATTGATTTAGTTTTGTCATAGAAGCAGCTAGTAGTTTAGGTCTGTGCTCGTAGTTTAATCACAGTATTTCAACACAATGGAGACGTATTCCAGTTTTGTCTCATCTTCATATCATGACGTCTTTGGAGAACACGGGCGTCCCTGATAACCAGGGAGTCTTCCACTGTAAGACATTTGGAAGAACAAATTTTATAACATAACATAATCATTTTACTCTATTATGTGAAAGGCGCTCGTAATTCATTTGTAAATAAGTATTCAGAACTTAAAACTTTTATCAAGACACTCGGATTTTTAAAAAATTGGCACTAAAGCTTAAGCGGTAATTCTATTTCGTCCCAAGTGTTATCACTGAATGTACGACAGATCATGTTGACATGAAACTAGCTTCTATAGTAGATAATTAAGGATTGTAATTTTGTCGTCCCATTCGCCCTGAGCGCGCGTAGCATTAAGATCATAAGTTTTCTTTGGTCCTGTTATTGGTTGGTCCATTGCTGTATTCTTTGTTTTCATCGTTCGTTTCTGTAATTTGAAAATATAGTATTTAAAAATTGTTTACCCTTCTTTTTTGGTGATATAATGTAATTTTATTCTGTTTTCTTTTCTATCATCTTTCTATTTGGATATTTGATGTTTTCAGGAGGGTTTTTTAGTGGGTATGGTCGAGATATTCGGCGAGTCCCACACACGGGGAAGAGTCTCTGCGGCTCTTCTCTATGGTGCGAAACTGCATTTTTCCCTACTTGCATGGGCTCTAATGACCTTGGATGTTGACGAGCCCTAAAGCCCCACAAAAAAAAAAAAACAAAAAAAAAAACTGTTATTGGTTGGTCCATTGCATTGAGGTTAAAAAATATAAACACTAAAAATATGTAAAAAGGCGACTCGTGTTCATTGAATTTTGGCATGCAAATTTTACATCTATTTTCATTATGTATCCCGTATGTTGATTTTTTTTTCATACATGAAGAAAGAAATTATAAACAGTTCGAGGTTTTCCAAGTATTGAACTTTCTAAAAGAATATTACAAGAAATTGTCATTTATGGCTGGTATCTTATTGTTTTTATTGTAATCCAAGAACATGATGTAATTTGTCTATTGGTTATTAATGATCGACGTGTTCCATTACTATATAAATTTTAATAAAATGTATTAAACTAACTTCTTAAAATTTTATTTATCCAATACTTTGAAATAGGGCGCGCAATACATACCGCCTCACTTTTCCGAAGAAAACAAAATATTCCCTGATATTTTTACCTGAATCAGCTCGGGTCTTACGCAGATTAAAATAAATTTCGAACATCCGATTTAACCCATACTGGAAGAGACATAGCCAGTCAAAATACTGATTAGACCTCGAAAAAGATTCTCACGCAGAAAATTGATAAGTAAGAGTTGGATACATGAGAATTTTTTTTATTTCATTTGAAAAATTGTTTTAAAGGTGAATAAAATTTTTAATGTGAAATGATGTTTTAAAGGTGAATAGAAAAGATTTACAAATCTTACAATTTGTGTACAATAAACAAACATTAGCAACGATTTTGCTTTTTATTAATTTGGACATTTCGTCATTTTTTTTGCTGTCATCCTCTTGGGAAACGTCTTAAATGAAGTTTGAATATTCATAAAAAATTGAATTCTTAATGTTTAAAAATAAGTTATTCTAATTTTATAGTGCCTAACTTGCATTCTATTGGTCGTAGAGAATTCTATATGCCACAAAAAATTGTGTTTTCAAATCAACCTTTTAATAACTATCGTGAAAACGACTAGCAAAAGGCAAAAAGAACAAATATATTCCACTTGTTTTTAAGACGAAAAGGGTGAACCATTTCCGTTTCATACATTTTGGTGGCAATTATCGAGTACCCTGTTTTCACATATTATATCATTACTTAAGTTTTATTTACTAATGTTTTAACGAAACTTATTTGGTATTTACCGCACTGGCATTATTTGTTTTCCGTTTACGCATTGTTATGAATAACTGGGAATAAACACAGTTGAATAACAGATCAGTATTGATCTGCTTTTCTAACAACCGACTTTTCTTTGAGAAACGTGGATCCTGATATATAAATGTTCCAGTTGTAACACTGATTACTGATTTTAAATACGCTGCTAGGCGTATTGGCGTTATATCATACTAATATAAAGAAAAATAATTTAACTTTGAGTTGTAGTTGCTAAAAAGTTAAGATTTTATTTATTTTACTGTTATAGAAACACTTGGAGTATATTAAACTTCAAATTGAATTGTTTAAATAATTTTTGGTAACCTATATGGAGGTTCCTTACAGGACGAGACCCAGGGTGGCTTCATTCCCGCCTTGGTACACCACAGACAATGATACCATTCATTATCTTACTACTTAACACAAATATTGTTCCAAAATATTATGAAACAAATTTAATTATGTTTTCATTTTTTTAAACTAGAAATTTAACATTGTGGTATTTTTAAACTTGTTCCCTTCCTTTCTAATAGTACAAAAATAATGAATCTTGTAAAGAAACACGATACATTTCCTATCAAACGCATGTAAAGGACGCAGATTTGAGGGGGGAAAAATCCTGAAAATATTAATAACTGGCATAATAGACATATAAGAAACAGGAGTAACACGATACATTTTATCTTATAATTTTATTCATGAGTATAAGAATCCGAAAAAAAATCAATGAGGAAGCTAAAGATCTCTGTACATGACAAAAAATTTGTTTAATTTTTTTGTTACTTCATTCTTATTTTATTACCCCATTCTCCCGTAAGTATAACATTTCTTTAAATTGAGTAAATAGAGATAAAGAACGCACACGTCTTAAAATAGTGGGGAGGCATACAAAAAATTAATACTCATTTACTTTCATTAATTACTTGTATAACTAAATTCGACTCTTCCTAACTGCATAAATAGTTATGTTAAGAATAAAATAGTAATGGATGCTCACCGATCCGTAATATCACTCCACGCGTTGGATGTTTCCCTTGAGGAATTCCATGCATCCAATATACACCTACATAGTATCTTTCTAAATACACGCAACGTTTTACTAAAATTTGAGCAAATTTCTAAGCAGAACAGGAACCTTTTCCTATAAATTTCCCGGACCCACTTCCCACCCAACGATTGAGCTATCAGATACTGAGTAATTTCATCGGTTCATGGTAATTCACACCATAGAATAAATAAAATCAAACACCAACAGCCTTCCCCCCCCTTAGGGGAATTTCATCTAGTAAGTACGTGTTTGGCAAATACGGGGCTGAGTCTGGCATTACTTCCACTTACTTATGCAAGGCTCCTTCCTTTCTCTTTCCTGATCTTCCAAGGTCACCTCTTGTTCTTTTCGATCCCGGCGCTATTAAGGCTAGGGTATCTTTCATTTTCCTCTTTCTTCTTTTTTAAAATAATATATGTAATGTTTTGAGATACGTTGATATTTGAATTTTGAGTTGTAATTCAGGAGGGTTTTTAGTGGGTATGGTTGAGTCATTCGGCGAGTCCCACACTCGGGGAGAGTCATGTTGGCTCTCCCTAGTGCGTAACTGCATTTTCCCTTTGGTGAAATGTTTTAATTTTGAAGGAATAATATATTTTTGCTTTTTAAGACCCTTCTATGAAATTATAGTGCCATAGGCCATATCGTACGAAGTCAAATCCTACATCGTATACATGGCAAAATTATCTTACAAAACAATAATTATCTTACATCTGGCAACTCTGCTCACCCGCACGTTTTATTCATTGTTGCGTCGAGGCAGCGTCGGGTTTGAAAATTTTTGATTTTCGTATACTCATTGAAACGACCGTTACTTCCCCAGGGTTCGTGTGGGAATTGTCGAGAAACCGACTCACCCCACACGAAAGAGTGATCTTTTTTAATCGCGATGGTTTCGACGCTTCTTTAATCGGGACGAGACAATTGTCATACTAACGTTTTTCATGCGTCCTTATTCTTTCTCCCGGGCAACACCGGGTAAGAAAAAATACAAACAGTCCTAATCCCACAATGATTACTTTATTATCGATAAATGATTACATAAGTTGGCAATTTTTTTCGTTTTTACTTGTCACCATTGCATCCGGCTTTCGGTCTGTTGCTCTGGATATTTCTTCAGGGGCGAGACGAATTTCCTTAAAAATTTGATTAACTACTCAAGTTCAGGGAAACGAATAAATATCCGTAGCCTTGAATGCTTTAAATTGGTAGATCAAAATTGCACCGTAAGATTCAAATGAGAAAGTGCGATTTCGAGCTTATCTGTGACGCAGAGCATTCATAAATTAGTTTCCGTTGTGCCTCTCAGATTTTCCCGCACCGTGATAACCTTCATGACTTTCGCCATCTGAATGAGCTATGTTATTCGTTGCTTAGCGGTAGATTTCTCTGTAACCTCTCTCCGTGAACTCACTGAAGTTATCGTACATCAGCTTGTTTAACGATCGTCAAAGATTTCAATGGAACTCACTTCATCTAGACAAGTGTTGAATTCAGGGAAGATTATTTGAAATTAACAGAGTGGATATAAAATCTCAAGATGAGAACAGGAAAAAGTGCGGAAAAGTTAAGACTTTTTTTGTTTAATAACTCGATCATAATCAATGATTCGCAAAGAGTTCGGGTCACATTACTGTTGACGGTGCTTCTTGAATTCCATTAGTATAGTATACTTGTTAGTGTACCTTGCGAGGAAATCGAGGAGTTTTCGTAAGATACTGGTTTTTGAACTTTTCGTCTACTTTACGCAAGGTACACATCAAATACTCATCGGGGGATTATTCACTCAACCATTTCTGAAAATGTCCAAGAGGCGAAATATATTCCAAACATGAAGTTAACATAATTTCAGTAAATAAACGTTTACTCAAAATTGTTTGATACTTGCATTTAACGGTTTGAAACAATTAAAATAAAATCAGTGATTTAATTTCAATTATGCGTAAAAAAAATATTTTTCAAATATTCAACTTCTTGACATTTCGGCATTGACTTTTTCGTATCATTCCAAAAAGTTCTCTGTATGAAATTCTTGATGATGTTATCTTATCATTTTTATTACTATATATTTGAACATGGTCGCAGTGGTCCAGTGGTAACGTCCTCACCTTAAGAACCAAAGTATCCTGGTTCGAATACCGGTGCTGCCGGACACCTGAAGATGGACGTTGACATAGAACGAAACGTTCCAAATGTAGACCTTCTGTTCGAAGATAAGTCAGGTAAAGACGTAAACAAGTAAAGATGATGGATAATGTCCAAAGAGATTGTAAAAAAATAGTGCTCAGAGGCAGACCTGTTAACGTCTTAGAGGGATCGTTTGGAAAATAGCGTTTGAGGAGCATATCGTTATCAATTCGGTGGCTTTTTCGCAAATTTTCGGGAGATTTCTCAAGAAGACAATCGTCGAATCGGAATGTTAAAGTTTCTAAGTTACGTAGTCTTCAGTACATGTGAACAAGGAAGTTGTGTGCAAGTGAACACAAGATAACAATATCCGCCGAAAAGAGGACCTTTGTGAATAGGTAGGGTAGGGTTGGACAAAAATCTGCACTTTACAGTTTTCCATATATTTAATATAGTTAAAGTTTCAGATATGTAGAAAGTTCAGGTTTTAAAATATTTTTGAATATCAAGATTGGCTGCAATATCTTTCTCCTTGCACATAAAAAACTTTTACCAGCCTTCCCATTGGTTTTTTGTACTCTTGTCCCATATGACTACAGCGCGCAGTTTTGCTCCTGTATGAGGTGGCAAGTTTCCCAACAAATTTATCAATTTAATGAAGCCTGCTATTCCACCTTACCCCGACGTGGGTGAGGGAATTGGGGAAGTTATAGTTTGGGTTGCTAGAGTACGTATGGTACCTCGCCGACATTTTTCCGGAGTAAATGTGGGGAACTGAAAACCTCACCTAGTTGAACCCATGCGCTACCGTTCATCGATAACGTTGATGCGAAGACGCTATAAACCACTGCAGTCGGACATTTAAGGATAACGGATACGAAAAATTTATTTGCAGAAAAATGATGAGAAATAGAATTGTTTTCGTCATTAAATCCCATCCTGCGTGTGGTTAAGTTAGTAATATATCCTGCGACACAACTATATAGACAGGCAAGAATATACCGAGGAATGCAACGCATTGAAGCATTTCGGGACGCAGTGTCTTCTCCGCTCTCTTCGGCATTTCGCCATCGAACTCGACCCTGCCCTCCGTCTCGCGTGTCCTTCACTTCCGCCTCGTCGTCGAGAAGCGAGTGAAAGGAGTCGCCCATTTCTCTTCGCTCGCGTCCGCAAATACGCGGCGGAAGACTTCCGCCGACAGACGCTACTGCCTCCGCTCCATGCACTTTCTTCACCACAGATCTCCAGGAGTTATTATACGAAGCACGGACTCACCGGACCGTGAACGACAGTGGCACTCCATTTAATGAAATAATTGTAAAATAGTGCCTCGAACAAATGAATTGCATTCCTCTTATTTATTATGATTCATTACCCTAAAATTACATTCCGCCTTTACTACCAGGAGTCACATTTTTCCAGAAATAAATATAAGGGGTGCTGAATGAATAGCAGTAGTCTGTAAGACTGGATTGCGGAAGTATAATATCTGTGACTTGCTCATTCATTCTTAGTAAGTGCCCAACACGCCGCCGGTATAACTTCTAAATACATTCGTTTCAGTTATGATCTGTGAAAGAGTCCATGTCGTTAAGTTCACGGTTATTGCACCTACCATTTGGTTCCGCCAAGTACAGGGTAATGTTTAGCGGTTTGGAATGTTCATTGAATAAATGCTTATTATTAAGTTCAAGGAGTAGAGATTACATTAAGAACCTAGCCGCTCCGTTTTACGAAAAATTACTCTATAAATAAAGTGAGTTTTACCGTAAAATGTGCATGGGTTTAATCAAGGGACTTGAGAATATGAAGGAATTATCTCCTCCCAAACCTCTTTCCATAGCGTTTTTTTTAAATTTAATTCTTGTTTTGGGAATGGTTAGGAAAATGTCCGGGTGTAAAAAGTTCAGAAATAATAATTATAAAACACAAGATCTGAACGAAAGAATACAAGTTCGAGCGCAGAAACAGATTAATGTAAATTTATAAGACACATTCCATCTTGGAGTGAATTCGACTGATGACAAGTATGAACCCAAAGAGTGTTGACTGCAAAAGAGGAGCCGGTCTGACTAACTTTTCTGTTCCTGTTCCTTGGAAAGTATGTCGAACAGTCAGTTGGGCATCAAGGACAACAATGATATAGAACAATGGGAGATCCATTTATAGAGTTAATGCAATTGATAGCATAATGTCACCGTAGTGAAGCATCTTTACGAACGTTTTCTGCCGCGTTGAGGCCTCAAAATGATATTGCTCTGCGTATAATGTTCTTGAATGAACATTTATTAGATTAAATTAGTTTAAAGGCAATAAATATTTATGATCATCAACTTCTTTCATTGTGTTGTAAAATTTCGGAGAGGTGCATTTAATACGAGAAATAACCATTACGAATATCCGTTGGTGTGCTCTCCGCATTTACAGTAATCCTACAGCTCATAAGAAAACTGATAATACATACCAGAGTTAATTATTGATTGATTTGAATAACTTTCTATTTGTTAATATCAAAATTATAGTGTAGGTCCTTTGCATTTGCCACGGGGTCATGGACTCCTAAAGACCTATCAATTTGTTCTCCTGAAGTTGCTGATATCTTCCAATGCAAGGTAGAAGATGCACGGTAGTGACCATGAACATATCTGGTTGTCCTTGCAGGAACGTGCGACTGTTCCCGAATCCAAACCTCAGAAATGGATTCTCAGTAAGGCTAACTGGACACTGGACCGTTTCTAGCTGTTTTTAAAGAAACAGGAAGTGTCCAAAAGAGGGTCGACCATCTGACCCAGGTGCTTCATTACGCCGCTGAAGAATCCATTCTGAAAACATCTATGTTTGCACGAAGACCTCATGCCCCTTGCGGAGAAACTCCTCCTCGGGTTTCGTATAAACCGAAGATTAATTTCGATCTTCTGTTTCATGACGAGAAGAACACTTAAACAGCGATGTTGAGAGTATACTTCCACCTAATCCTCGACAAACACCGGGTCCATATCCCTGTGTTTTCAGACGGGTCGAAGCAAGCTGATAGTGTCGGCTGCTCCGTGGTGTTCCCCGTAAGACCTGTGGCTGTCGTCTTCGCGACCTGTGCAACGTTTACACCGCTGAGTGCTAAGCCGTATTAAGAGCACTCCGATCAACAAAGTGCACCCGCGGATCAAATTTCTTCCTTTGCTCTTCTTATCTAAGTGCCCTTCAAGCAATCCAGACTATATATTCATCTGATAAGCTGATCCAGAACATCCAGGATGTACTTTTCTCGCTCCAAAGTGATAGAAAGAACATAATGTTTTGCTGGATTCCCAGACACGTGGGAATCAGAGGAAATGAGGAAGCAGACGTTTCTGCAAAGACGGTATGCCTCAAGAATCGCGTTGATTTCTCCACGATTCCAAAACGAGATCTCTTAAATTCCATCAAGGTGAGGATTCTGAGTAAATGGAACAAAGAGTGGTTAGCTGTCGAAAGGAATAAGCTCCGAATTATCAAATCTTCTGTTAAGTCATGGAGCAGTTCCTGTAGGTCAGCCAGGCGCGACGAGGTCTTGCTGACCCGCCTGCGCATTGGACGTTGTCCTCTCTCTCATAGGTATCTCTTGCTACTTGATGATGAACCCGCTTGTGAGGAGTGTAGCTCTTCTCGGACAGTGCGTCACATACTAACTGATTGCAGAAAATACAGAGATTTTTTTTTTAATTTACGTTTTTCTTTGTTTTTAAATTTTTATACTGTTTTAGGAACTTTCTTGACTCTTTTCCCTCGTTTTTAAGAATGTTTTGTTATTTTGTAACTCAGGAGAGTTTTTAGTGGGTATGGTTGAGTCATTCGGCGAGTCCCACACGCAGGGAGAGTCATGCTGGCTCTCACCTAGTGCGTAACTGCATTTTCCCTATCTGTACAAAATTTTAGGACTAACGACCTCGATGTCGGCGAGCCGTAAAGCCCCACAAACAAACGAGAATACGGAGAGAAATTGGTCTGGCTGCAGATTTACCAACAATTCTCGGAAATGAGGCGAATGATGTTAATAAACTATTGAATTTTATAAGTAGATCGGGGCTCCTCCCACAAGTTCTCAGGAGGGTTTAAAAATTTGCATTCCTTTTTCATCTTTCCTGTCTTCTTTCTTTTCATCGTTCGTTTCTGTAATTAGAAAATATAATATTTAGAAATAGTTTTCCTTTTTTTGTGATATAACGTATTGGTATACAGTTTTCTTTCATCTTTGCATTTAGATATTTGTTGAATTCAGGAGGGTTTTTTAGTGGGAATGGTCGAGATATTCGGCGAGTCCCACACACGGGGAAGAGTAAAAAAAAAAATACAAGTTCTCGGGAGGGTTTAAATTTGCATTCTTCTTTCCTCTTTCCTCTTTCCTCTTCCATTTCTTCTTTTTTTCTTTTTATCCTTCGTTTCCGTAATTAGAAAATTATAATTTTTAGAACTTGTTTCAATTTCGATATAATGTATTGGGCAACAGTTTTCTTTTCTTTTCTCTCATCTTTGTATTTAGATATTTGTTGAATTCTAGAGGTTTTTTTAGTAGGTATTGTCTAAATATTTGGCGAGTCCCGTACATGCGGAAGAGTCACTTCGGCTCTTCCCTACGGTGTGAAATATTTGGCGAGTCCCGTACATGCGGAAGAGTCACTTCGGCTCTTCCCTACGGTGTGAAACTGCATTTTCCCCCACCTGCAAGGGGTTCTAATGACCTTGATGTTGGCGTTCCCTAAAGCCTCAAGGAAAAAAAAATTGTATGTCTTCATACGATTTCACATTGAACACTATATCAAAATTAGTTAATTATAAAAGTATTTGTGGTCCTTCCATTTCACATATTGGCTTCGATTTACAGTGATACAGTTGGGGCTCTCCATTCACGACCAGAAATGTTTACTGTAATCAACTTCGCCAGGAAACGCGAATGAAATGCAAAAGTGGTGCAGAAGTCGACTTCTGGGTTCGCGCATACGCGTTGGGTAACTGAAATGCTTTTTGTTAGCTAAATAGTCACAAAATGCTTTATGAAGAATGAATTACTTGGCGATTCTTCTAATTCGAATATTCTGACTGGACTCAAGTCTCACCCAGAGCCCAGCGCGATTCTTCTCAGTCTTTGTGATACTATTGATTATTCTGACTGCGTTCAACTCTCCTCCTCAGCAAAATCAAACGAAGTTGACTACAGTAAACTTTTTGCATGAATGAAATGATTGCAATGTTGACTCTAAATTGACTACGGTCATCAGTTTGTCGTAACTAGGAAGTCCCACCTTTAAAAACACTCTCTTTAACTTTCTTGATCCAGCAAATAGAAATAGTCGGAGTATAGAATAAGAGCCAAGGGGAAACATTACTCTTTACCAGAGTAATTGTGACCCCATCGCGGAATGAATCAATCCCTCCTGAGGCGCATATGCCACGCGGATCGCGTTTTGAGGACGCGGATCGACGCGTGAGGTGGTGATGCACGCGTGCGTGTGGCCTCGTCGTTGCAATTTGGCGCTTCGCCCGATATCGCCACCTTTCGCGCACTCCTCTCACTGTTGGAATTCTCTCAGCTACATCGCTTGACAGTGATTCCCGTATGAGGAGGTCATCTGATTTGATAGAAATAATCTACAGAAATTGGGATATATATCCGAAACGCCATATCCAGTTTGCTTTAGGTTTTTAATTTTTTTTGTTGGCACAGCATATTGATACATAAATTAGGTCATTTAACAAAATCAGATTCAATGTGCATTACTCAGATAATAATTTATTTACAACTATTTCCTCAACACTTTGCCATTTTGTCACACTCCTTTGTCTTTCTTTTAAATTCACGCCTGTCATATCTAATGCTTCACATATTCAAAAACAAAGACCTTAGAAAATGTCTGACAACAGTTGACTATTACATCAAATAAAAAACTAAATTTTAAACATAATTTTATAACATAGGGTAAAAGGAAATAAAATGAAAATGATGTATGTAAAATAAGGGGAAAACAATGTGAACGTAAAATCTCCCGAGAACTTGGTGGAGCCCCCCATCCATTTATGAAGTTTTGTAATTTATTAACATGATAATAAATTTATTGTCAAAAACAGTACAAACTGCGTATTACCACGTGGAGGACAATAAACTAATTTACATGATCCGTCCCATTTCCGAGAATTGTTGGTAAATTGGTAGCCAGACGTATCTCTAGTAAAAATGACAAATGAGTGACCATCTGTTAAAGCCAAACGGTCATTCATTTCCAGCAACCGCCAATGGCGGATCATTGATGGCCATTAATTTCATTATGGTCGTTTGGCGATAACAGATGGCCACACCAACGGCCATTTTCACTAGTTATCTTTGCTATATTAATTGTTACTTTTCAGTAAGTATTGTATTTATTATATCCTGGCAGACAAAGCAGAGAAGTATGAGAGATTTTTTCTTATAATACTTTAGAAAAGAAAATCTGATAATACGTTAGAGCATAGTTTTGTACTCGACAGTTCTAAATAAAAGACTTAATGTGGTAATCAGACTGAACAAAATTGCGATCCACTTGTTGCACGAATCGTGGATTTACTGTGACAATTTTTTACGAATTTTTCCAAGAAAATATTTTACTGTTGTTTTAGGTCTGTGTGGAAGTGGTGTACTGTTGTGGAATGCGAACGGGTGTAGTAGTTGTTAGCACCCCAGAGATCAAAGCAGGGGTCCCGGGTTCGATTCCAGGCTCGCCATTTTCACCTGACCGAATGATATCAATATTTTATTGTTCATTATTAAGGGAAAATCCTCAGCGCTTTCAGCAGCAACTATTTTCTGATTTTCTAGTGGTTACACCTTCGACGTTTGAGTCCTGCATGGGGCAGTCCAATATTTGCTCCAACGTTTTATCATGATAACTAAACCGACTTCGTGTCGTAATTGATAAAAGGGCGTCAGCCATTAGTTTGTTCGAATCGTAAGGTGAAAGTAGACTTCGCCCTTAATAATATCAACTATCACCGCTACCATCACCATTTAATACCTGTCGTTCCGAAGATCATAATCACGGGCCGCTGACATTGTCATAACCAATTGCATGTGTTCACGATTCATTCCTTAATTAAATTTTGAATAACAAAACATAAAGTATAATTTGTTTAATTTGTAGTTACTCATTGGCAAACCTGTTTCTGGATTGTGATGTAGGTGCCAACCGAGACGATAATAATGAATACAATCGGAGAATAGACCTACTTCATGAACTACGGAAATTCGCACTATAGCAAAAGTATTCCGTAAGTACCAGAGGCGACATGGATGTTTGAATTATAAACAAGATTTGCGTCAACTAGTAGCAAGTGTTGAGTCCAAGTTAGAAACCAAACGCTTGTATCATTGGGAGGTGAAACAATAGATAAGTGTTTGATGGCTCAGCAATGAATAATTCCGTTGGTGCTGCTTTCCAATGCCATAGTACTACCCGTTCTTTTCGCCTCCATTCCTTTTGCAGCGTGTACACTGAGAAAAAAAATTTGCAATCCATAAGGCGCTGAAGTTCATTCAACTATCTTCAATACGGCGTGTGGTTCTCTGCGGTGACTATTAGTGCTCGGTGGTCAGTGTCTTCACTGTACACTTCTGACATCCTTACACTGAGAATTCAGAAGCTAATAAACCATCTAGTAGTTCAAAATTTTGAAATAGTCCTTTGTTGGGTTCCTTGGCACGTGCGTATTATGGGTAATGACGCTGATGATGCAGCGAAGCAGGGAACACAGAGGGCAGTCCTTGACCTTTCATCTGCTCCTACGTCTCTCCTAGGGCTCTAATGACCTCGATGTCGANAAAAAAAAAAAAAAAAAAAAAAAATACTATGATTATGTGCGTGGTTTTGTATGAACGTAATGTACGTGGGTCAAGTACTTGTCTGTTTTATGTTTTAAAATGGACTGCAATGGTCTTTGTATTTGAAGCTGCCCTAAAACCTTACTAACTTACTAGTTGAAAGGAAATATTTTGACAATTTCTAAATTCAGTCTATTAAATGATACTTGTGCCATGCTCCTTCCTTTCTCTTTTCTGACCTCCCTTGGTCACCTCTTGTTCTTTTCGATCCCGACGCTATTGGGGCTAGGGTATCTTTCATTTTCCTCTTCCCCCAGGGGACTTACATCTAGTAAGTACGTGTTTGGCGAACACGGGGCCGCGAGCTGAGTCTGGCATTGCTCCCACTTACTTGTGCCATGCTCCTTCCTTTCTCTTTTCTGACCTCCCTTGGTCACCTCTTGTTCTTTTCGATCCCGACGCTATTAGGGCTAGGGTATCTTTCATTTTCCTCTTCCCCCAGGGGACTTACATCTAGTAAGTACGTGTTTGGCGAACACGGGGCCGCGAGCTGAGTCTGGCATTGCTCCCACTTACTTGTGCCATGCTCCTTCCTTTCTCTTTTCTGACCTCCCTTGGTCACCTCTTGTTCTTTTCGATCCCGACGCTATTAGGGCTAGGGTATCTTTCATTTTCCTCTTTCCTCTTTTTTTTTTTTAATGTTTCTAGTAAAAGTCATGTGATATGTTGGAATTTGTGTTTAGAGTTGTAATGCAGGAGGGTTTTTAGTGGGTATGGCTGAGTCTTTCGGCGAGTCCCACACGCGGGGAGAGTCATGTCNTAGATGTGTATAAGAGACAGCTAAAGCCCCAAAAAAAAAAAAAAAAAAAAAATCTATTAAATGATTTAATTTGTAGCATGATACCTTGACTGTTCATTTACATGTATCGAGGTATATATTCCTCGAAATTCATAAATTATGCAACTACAAGTGCTTAAGAACATTCTCATATTACAAAATGAGGCAATGTTAAAGGTTTAAGATTAATAATCTCATTAATTATGTGACTATGTAGCATATGACGGGTTCCGAAATTTAAGCCAAAGTCAAAGTTATTTGCAACCTCATATAAGGTTTATTATTCTTTGTATTGATAAAATATGTTGTATCAAAATAAACAAAATAGGTCAAACATCTCACCAATAGAAATAAAACTCCTTGAGAAAGAAAAAAAGTATTTGATTTTTCATACCAATTGCTGACGTACTGAACCACAATACGAGGTTATATTCCCTCTTGTCCCATGGGACCGATCTATCTCGAGGAAAAGCGTACAGATAACATAGAGAGAATATGCACACCTCAATATTCATAGGCTTTTTGTCCTTTGTGGGGAGAGCGGTTATACCCTTCAAACCGTTCCCCTAGTGATCCGCCTACGATTTCATGAGAGCTTTCATTTGCTACTTTTAAAGAGATACGCGTTATGGACAACGAAGAATGTTATTTAGACAATGTTGTCTAAGTTTTAGACATTGAAGAGAATTATTATAAGAGAACAGTTTCTGAAAGCTTGCGTATCAAATGTAACAAATATATCATAAACCAGCAAATTGATAGAGAAAAGGTGCCTGGGATTTATGACATCATTTTTAATATTTAATTCCTCAAATTTGTCTCAATAATTGTTGGTTTTATTTTCATTCTGTGTGATGCATTATTTAGTTTTGAATTTATTTTAATGCTGACTGACCAATCACAGTGTTTTTCTTCGACTGACTAATCACAGTGTCAGTTGGTCAAATGTTTGTTTTGTTTTGTTTTTCTTTGCTCTGATGTATAAGTTGGCATTCCCTTGTCCATATCTAATGCCCGGCCGTACGCCATTCCGCGTATTATGTGAGCAGTGCTCACACGTTTTAAAATGTTTTTGTTATTGCACACCGGAAGATGGCACCAAACAGTATCGAAACGTTGAGTGATATTGCAATTGTGCTTTTAAAATTGACATTTAGTAAAGAAAACAGTCTGCTTAATTTGGCCAATTCAAAATTATCCATGAAAAATGTGTACTTATTTATGAGTCTAAACTATGAGTGTTGCGTGTTACGGAGTACGTAACAGGAGTGTATTTCTCACTGCGACCTCGTTTGTCAAATGTTGAGAGAGGCAGGTAGCGCTTCAGGTTAAACAAACGTGTTATTTAAATAGTCTCACTCATCTTCAACAGAGGCATGTTGCAGCATCCAATATACATCGGACCGAAGGCAGAATATAACTTAAATTCTCTTGCGTAATGTTTACATGTGTGTCAGTATTTTAGCTGTCTGTGAGAGCCGTATTACAGGCAAGTTGTTTTACACTCAGTAGAGTTAATACAGTAATCGTTTCCTGTGAGCACTTTCGAATTCAGAGTTTGTATAACCGAATATTATAAAATGTGAAACAATCTAATAAAATATTTTTGTGCGTTATATGGAAAGATTAAAATGTTGTAAATTTATAGGGTGTAGTAAATACCATTCATCTTCAAGGGTTTTCATCTATCCATACAGCCGTGTCTGCCGAATACTATGAATTCTATAAATTGTTCTAGAGTTTTGGAAAACTAAAAGAAAATTCTTCAGTTACGTAAGTGGATCAAGTCTACCGAGGCGGCAACGCAATTCTCGTTGTTCAAATACCTCGTAAAAGACGAGTGACTATGATGCAATGACACTAAAGACACATTATAGTGGTCGTAGAATCATTCATCTCGATAACGTAGACCGGGTGAGGTGAAATACGTCTAGAGAACTGCAATGATCCGTTGACTTCGCTCCACAGAGAAAGTGTTGGAACCTGTTAGATAAGGTTGCGCGCTCCCACTCCGAGACTCAGAGGTATTCAGAGAAGAATGAATGAGAGGAAGGGGAGACAAGTAAAATCATTTATCGATGTTTCATTGAGTGGAAATGGGTGATGGTCGAGAGTTCGAACCCGGGGTCTCAGTTTAACGCACTGACGCGCTACCACTTGCGGTGTAACACGTCAGTGTGCTAAACTGAAGGCCCCGGCATCGAACCTTGGTTCTGTCTCCCTTTTCATTCGGTGAAGTACAATTAATCTGCTTCCTTGCTGTGTGGTTAACCATCATTCAATTAGTTATGAGTGTTAGTAAAGTCTTCGTAGATTTTACAATGAAAGGAATCATATAGAGTTTTGAGCACAAATATGTAACTTAAATTTTCCAGCATAAAACGCAAAGATCTGTTCACTGAATAACACAGTAATTCTTATAAGAGACTTTTGTGGGAAAATGTTTAGAGCACAAAAAGACGTGCTTACTGACATTTTCATATCGATACAAAAAAATAAAATAAAAAATAATCGAATGACTAACCACGAAAAAGGTTCGTTACCACAGTAACACTGAGTTTTTACGAATGAATTTAATTTTGCGAATGAATTTCCGGAGAAATGTTTTCAACTAGAAGATTATATTTTACATGCAAGACATACCATTGTAGAGTTGTGTTTGTTCTGTAATACACATTTAGGTATAATAACTTAAAATATTTGATACAAACCAAATATTATCGCACTACGGTAAATATTCACAGTAGACGTAATACTTTTGACGAACTTCATATACTTTCTGTAAATTCTTTTAATTTTTTGTAATAACAGGTGTTCACCGTAGAGTTCGATTCCTGTTATTCATTGGTTATTCACAATACTTCATTTATTAAACATTTAATTCCTTCAATTTAGCGAGAAATTTCTCTAAATTCACCCACAAATTTGCAAATTAATGACAATGATTTCAACAGTCAGTATAGTATAGCAAAGTAAAGTGGTGGTATTTGAGAGGCAAACAAAAGTTAAGAAGCAAACAAAACAATGTCTAAAACTTGTGAAATATGAAAGTGTTTCTTGCTTAAGATTAAAAACTTTCGAATTATTATGCTGTCTTTCTGATTAAATATCTTATTGTAATGAAATTTGTTAATGTGAATTTAATCTGATCACATTTCGAACATTTGAAGGGAACTTTTTTTTAAAATTGGGGTTTTAGGTCAAAGTCAGTAGAACCCTTAATGGTACTATTATTTCCGTTTGAAACCGGTTTGTCTGGTCTGAAATTTCACTATTCCAGTAAAGACGCCTTGCTCTTCATATCATAATCAATCATAATTTTTTTTATCACAACTTCTGTGGTTCTTTCAGATATCATAGATTCTCCCACTGTGCACAGCAGCAATGTTGAAGTAGAACCGGCCCGCGGCTGGCTGTGTTGAAACGCGGTCGCGTTGTCTAACGAAAGAGAACACGTCTCTCGAGATCGAAATTGAAGACAAAAAAAAAGAAAAAGCGAAAACCTGCCTGTCAGGGCGCTTGCTTCATTGACACCCATGCAATAGTGTCTCCGGCACGTTCTTTGCGTTGATACGCCAACAATTGAATATCGAAGCCCGTGACTGTCGCAGTCATCTTGTATTATCAACTAATTTAAGGAGGTTGGCAAAATCAATTTTTATAGCCAATTAGTACAGTCGAGAAATGAATCCTTCAACCACTCATCATAATTGATCTCCAGTGCTTTCTTCCGTGTTTTGTACGTACAATGCGATACATGTTACCACGTGATGTTTGGGTATTTATAATACTAGTATAATATTTTGGAAAGACGTGCTGTTTTGAGTAGCTAAGGACAACTTTAACGAACGCTACTGAAGTGCACGGGGTTATTGATTTAGACATTCATAAATCTAGATATTATCGATTGCCTTACTCACGTTTTATCTATACATGTCGATGACACTATTTATACTCAATATTGGTAGATTTTTCGAACTATTTTTTTTCCATATTGCGAAGTAGTTAACACGTCTCAAATTGTTAATGATTTAATTGTTTCATGTGTCTATGTAAGATGGCAGAAGTGTAGTCGAAATTGTTTCCAAAAATACAATTATTTGTTGTTTGATAACTTCGTGCTTTAAGTGTGGGACAAACACATCACCAAATTTTAATTGTACAATGCATTAAATGGTGCGACTTATTCACCCATCTGTTACTGTTTATTGAACTTTTCTCAAAGGAAACTAATGAGAGGAGTGGTTAAATATCCTTCGGGCATTGGGTAAATTTGACTACAAACAGTGGAAATAAACATGAATTGGATCGTATTTGGAGGTAACCGACATGAATAATTCATTAGAATTTGTTCATGGGATGATTAATAGTCCGGCTAGTGTTGTTTCATCTTGTACAGTTAATCTTGAAAAAAGTCAATTAAACAAAAACACCTCAATTTACCATGCTCTCAAGATTACTGCTGTATTGTGTGGTCAAGTATCTAGAATATATTATTTCCTCATTTGATGAGCCAATTGTTCTCCAAGAAAAACAGAATAATTTTTAGTCTCGATGAAAATAATGTATGTTGGATGTACGTATCATAAGATTCATACTTCCCAGTTTTTAATATCCTACTGTTTTCTATTAAATAAATTGTTCTAAAGAGCAGTGAAGTGTTGCGCTTAACTGTGCAAAAGAAAACGTACAGTAATCTTAAGTAGTTGCTCGGTTTGGCAGTCGCCTTCTCTCAAAATTCTATTTTTATCTTGAATCCCGCAAAATGCACTGTATTTTCCCTGAAGTGTGTACTATGCAGTCGCAATTCTAGCGTAGATAAGCGTTGTAGAGAGCTTATCACAATTTTTTTTTTACAAAAAATATCCCTATGCAACTAATTAAAAAGATTAGGATAAATATTAATTAAAATCTTGGGATGTCTTTGTTTTAGTGTAATCAATGCCCTGGATTACTGAAGTGAAGACTAATGGGTAATCCGTATTATTTTCTAGATTTTATTTATCTCGGGATTAGATATTAATCAAACCCTGACGTTTAATTCAAAACTGAACATTTATATCGCATGATCTGCAGTTGTGCACAATCCTGTGAACGAAAATGAAATTTGTGGCATAATTATTAATTTGTATTACCGAATGACAAAAATGTTGTTCGAAATAATTTTGAAGTAAAATTCTTAAATTATTCATCTTGGCATGAGCATTTTCTTCTTGCTCGCAAACAATGTATTTTCCTATTTCAAATCTCAACACATTCACGTAGGCATGATCAACTTCATTATTCTGCTTGACACAAACTATTTTGTGACCTCGTCTTACGTATTAGAACTTACATATTCTAGAACGTTATTCGAATTGTGTTTATTTTACCTTATTGTGCCCTTTTTCCCATTCTTTGACAGTAGAAATAGATTAACATCAATCGGTTAACTATTCTGACCTTTCGCACATGAAATATTTATTGACGAATTCCTTTTAATCAAATGTTCAAAGGATAATATCATACTTTTAATTCAGTATGTACGTTTGTGTTGATCTCTTGAAATGTATTTATTAATTAAGTAATCAATAAGTCTTCGTTTGCAGTATTTAACTTTCTACATTTTCTCAATTTAAAAATTATTGAGCTGGAATTGTTAAAATTTCTTTAGAGTGATTCATAAATATCCCTGAAATTTCATTGGTTATTGTTAAAAAATAGAAACGTCATTTGCATAAATTATAACGTGCTTGGGAAGGTCAGACGTGCATAAAGCACAAAAAGATCTTCACGAAATCTAAGAACACACATCTGATTCTCTTCAAATTCGAAAGAAGAATGTCTCTGTTCTTCCTACCTCCGACTCGGAATGTGCATTGTCTGACGGTGACGCGGAAATGCACATTCATGAGCCTGACCCAGGAGGTTCCACAAAGTGATGGCTTCCATATTTCAGTGGAACCTTAATGGCTATAGAACACAACGTGAAGAGTTACAACTCTTAGCGCGTCGTAATCCGATCTGTATTTGCCTACAAGAGACACCTTTTACCAGAACACTCACCCTCTCTGCGAGGATACAGCAGCTTCAGATATGACGACACCACGGGCGATCGAGCAAGAGGAGGAGTTGCCGTGTTTGTTAGAAACACAATCCTCTGCTCAACTGTTCTCCTACAAACTCGAATCCAGGCTAAAGCAGTCAAAATTCAAAGCGTACCAGCTATGACCGTGTGTTCTATTTATCTTCCTCTGTCACGAGATTTCTCAGAGACTTCCCTCAAAGATTTAATTCACCAGCTCCCTCGATCATTCCTCCTCCTCGGAGATTTCAATGCCCACAGTGTACTGAGGGGCTCGTCGAGCGATTGCCCCAGGGGCCAACTGCAGAATTGTCTCTCTGAGCGAGAAGAAATACGCCTAATGAACACCGGGGAGATGAACCACTTCGCATTTGGCACGGTTTATGGACTGCTATAGACGAGTCAGTTTGCTCTCCTGAAGTCGCTGATATCTCTCAATGGAGGGTAGAAGTTGATCTGCATGATAGCGACCATCATCCATTCTGGTCGTCCTTACAGGAACGTGCGACTTTACGAATGCAAACCACAGAAATGGATTCTCAGTAAGGCTAATTAGAAACTGTGCCGTTCTCTGTCTGTCTACAGAGAAACGGGTAATGTCCAAGAGAGGGTCGACCATCTGACCCAGGTGATTCATCATGCCGCTGATGAATCCATTCCGAAAACATCTATATTTACGCGAAGACCTCATGTCCCCTGGTGGAACGACGCATGTCGCCCCGACATTCGGGCAAGGCGAAGAGCATTATAGAAATTTAAGGCTAGTCCATCTCCGGGAAACCTCGCTGCATATCGAATTGCTAGAGAAAAAGCGTGCAGAACTATCAAATAGTCCCGATCCACCTCCTGGAAAGAGTTTTTAAGCACCATTAAGAGAACAACATCGTCCACTAAAGTATGGGAGTCCATCCGAAAGATATCTGGAAGATATTCTCGAGTCCCAATATCTGGGCTCAATTATCAGGGTCGTGTTCTCACCACCAAGAGAGAAATGGCAACAGCAATGGCTGAATATTTTGCTGACCTAACATCTGCAGCAAACTGCGATCCTGATTTCGGGAGAAAAAGGGAAACAGCAGAGAGCACACCATTTGACTTTCGTTCTACCAACTGGGAACCCTACATCTCTTCTTTCTCTATGTGGGAACTTGAGTCACCTCTAGAAACAGTCCACAACACTGCTCCTGGACCTGATTCAATTCATTATGAAATGCTGTGACAACTAAGTCTCGAGTCGAAAGAATATCTTCTGGATATCTTTAACCTTTCTTGGTCCGAGGGAGTATCCCCTAATTCGTGGAAGGAAGCAACGCTTATCCCTTTATTAAAACCAGGTAAGGACAAAACAAACATCACTAGTTATCAACGCATTGCCTTGACGAGTTGTGTTGGTAAAACTCTGGAGAGAATTATCAACCAACGTCTCGTATGGTATCTTGAACGGCAAAACTTGCTGAGTCGATCTCAGTGTGATTTCAGGAAATTCCATTCCTCCCTGGACAACTTACTTTTCCTGAACACAGCATTCAAGATGCTTTTGTCCGAAGACAACATCGGAATATTCTTTGACATCGAGAAGACTTACGAAACTACTTGGCCTCATGGCATTTTAAACCATCTCTATGCCTGGGGATTTAGAGGACGTCTTCCTCTGATGCTCATGTCCTTTTTGGATTAGCGTTCCTTCCGCTAGAGAATTGGAAGAGACACCTCGGATCTTCTTCTTCAAGAGAACGGTGTTCCTCAGGGCTCAGTCTTGAGTGTGACCATATTTGCAGTGGCCATAAACAGCATAACTCTTTTTGTCGATTACTTTTCTATCTTTTGTTCATAACAGAGTGCCACAGGTGCGGAGCGACAAAAACAACTCGTCCTGAATAGATTATACCACTGGTCGAAAACGACAGGTTTTCGTTTCTCTGCTGAGAAAACACGCTGTGTTCTTTTCAGTAGGAGACCAAGCCTTCTGGCAGAACCTCACCTCGCCCTGGGAAACAACGTTCTCAAATTCTATCCTTTTGTGAAATTCCTAGGTCTGATTTTTGATCAGAGATTGAATTGGATTGAACATCTAACAGACCTAAGAGCAAGAACATTAAAATCTCTGAATTTATTGAAGTGCCTCAGTAGCAGGGAATGGGGCGCTGATCGCTACTCCCTGCACCAGTTTTATCGAGCATTCATAAGATCCCGGCTCGATTATGGCTGCGTTGTATATAGCTCTGCTCGTGCAAGCTATTTAAAGAAGTTGGATAGTGTCCACCATGCAGGAATTCGACTAGTAACGGGAGCCTACCGCTCTAGTTCCATTCCGAGTTTGTATGCCGGGAGTGGCGAACCTTCTCTTTACCTCTGGCGGCAACTCCTCGTGCTACGATACTTTTGCCACGTGCTAACTTTACCCTACAATCTGGTGCACTACGCGGTTTTTCATCCATCCTCTTCCATCCGTTTCTACAACAACAGACTGAGAGCAACCAAACCTTTTGGATATCGCTCTAAACAGATTTGGAAACCTTAAATATACGCACACATAATGTCTTACATCAAGGTTTTAGTAAGTCTCCTCCTTGGGCTTTGCGCAAGCCGAAGATTATTTTCGATCTTTCCCCCAGGGGACTTACATCTAGTAAGTACGTGTTTGGCGAACACGGGGCCCCGAGCTGAGTCTGGAATTACTCCCACTTACTTGTGCCATGCTCCTTCCTTTCTCTTTTCTGACCTACCTTGGTCACCTCTTGTTCTTTTCGATCTCGACGCCATTAGGGCTAGGGTATCTTTCATTTTCCTCTTTCCTCTTCTTTTTTTTTATTTTTAATCTTTTTAGTAAAAGTCATGTGATAAGTTGGAATTTGTGTTTTGAGTTGTAATGCAGGAGGGTTTTTAGTGGGTATGGCTGAGTCTTTCGGCGAGTCCCACACGCGGGGAGAGTCATGTTGGCTCTCCCTAGTGCGTAACTGCATTTTCCCTACCTGTACAAGTTTTAAGGGCTCTAATGACCTCGCTGTTGAGCCCTAAAGCCCCACAAAAAAAATTCGATCTTCTGCATCATGACACGAAGAACTCTCCAGCTCCGATGATGAGGGTATCCTTCACACAATCCTCGACAAACACCGGGTGCATATCCCTATGTTTACCGACGGGTCGGAGCAAGCTGATGGTGTCGGCTGCTCCGTGGTATTTCCCTGTGAGATCTGTGGCTACCGTCTAGGCGATAAGCTTATCCAGAACATCCAGGATGTGCTTTTCTTGCTGCAAAGTGATTGAAAGAATATAATGTTTCGCTGGATTCCCGGACACGCGGGAATAAGAGGAAATGATGAAGCAATGTCGGCATGCCTCAAGAATCGCGTGAATTTTCTCACGATTCCAAAACCATCAAGATGAATTCCATTTTAAATTCCATCAATACGAGAATTCTTAGTGAATGGAACAATGAGTGGTTAGCTCTTGAAAGGAATAAGCTCCGACTTATCAAATACTCTGTTAAGTCATGGAGCAGTTCCTGTAGACCAGCCCGGCGCGACGAGGTCTTGCTGACTCGCCTGCGCATAGTACATTGTCCTCTCACTCATAGGTATCTCTTACTACTTGATGATGAACCCGTTTGTGAGGAGTGTAGCTGTTCTCTGACGGTGTATCACCTACTAACTGATTGCAGAAGATACTCGAGTATACGGAGACAAATTGGTCTGGCTGCCGATTTACCAACAATTCTCGGAAATGAAACGGTTAATGTTAATAAATTATTGAATTTTATGAGTAGATCGGGTCTCCTCCCACAAGTTCTCGGGAGGGTTTAAAATTTGCATTCTTTATTGCTCTTCCTGTCTTCTTTCCTTGCATCTGATATAAGAAAAAATAATCTTTAGAATTTTTTTTCTTTTTTTATAATATAATGTATTGGGCTACTGTTTTCTTTTCATTCATTTTTGTATTTTAATGTTTGTTGAATTCAGGACGGTTTTTTAGTGGGTATGGTCGAGATATTCGGCGAGTCCCGCAGATGGGGAAGAGTCACTACGGCTCTTCTCTATGGTGCGAAACTGCATTTTTCCCCACCAGCAAGGGCTCTAATAATCTTTTTGTTGACGAGCCCTTATATCCCTACAAAAAACTCTTAAAATTAACGTGTTGGTCTGGTATCTGGTACAATTTTACGGACAATTTTTCGTCGAAATCTTGCTGGAGTGGAGTATGCAGACGAATTGTAGTAAATAAAATAAATAAACTTTATTTTCAAAATAGCAGTTACAAACTGCGTATGACCACGAAGAGGACAAACATCATGCCAGGATTACTGGTTGAATTTATGTGTGGGTTTTCATTTATTAACTAGCTAGGATTCTCTAATATTTTTGGAAACGTTCGTGATAATCATTTATCGCCTATTTTACGATACCAACAAGCTAACCAATATAGTTGGTTTCCATTGATCGGAAGACAATAGTTGGCTTCGAGAGGGCACCACTGGTGTGAAGTTTAACAATAAACACTTCCAATGGCTGGGAGACTGACTTTGAGTGGGCACCACGGGTGTGATTTTAGAAGCGAATGACCCTGACATTTGGCATGCGGATTAGACTCAACTATTTGTGTCCAGTACCTTCCCCTCCACCACTTCATGCAGCATTACTGGAGAACTGGCTTCGTGTTTCAGCTAATACGACTATACAGGTGGAGCCAATGCGCTTCATCGTGTGGACAGATCAAGGTCAATTTGAGAAGCCAACTCTCTTCTTCCATTCTTTCGAAGGCCACTGTTGGCTTGCTTATTGATGACCTGAATAAATGGCATTAACTCAGAACATCCGAATCTTTCGAACGGACGTGCTTTTATGGTTGATGATCCCCTTTTTCCTGTTCACCACACCCACCGAAAGAAAACACAAGACCTTTTCTTATGAGGTTATATTAAAGATTGTATCTACGTTCCCGCTTTATCACGTGTTTTGGTAGAATTGAAAAGAGTATGTTCAGTGTTGCAAAGTATGTTACAAGATCTAGATTTCACGGTTAATACATCCCACGCCACCAAGGGTTCACATTTTAAGCACTCGTAAGGTAAGTACATAACTTTGATATGTACATTTGAAGAGTATTAATTTTAGTTTTTTTAATATTTATCTTCCAAGCATACATCATCCTACATCTCTTCACTGGAATTCTTACAAATTTTACGGGAAGAATAGTCAAATAATAGGTTTATGAATTTATTACGGAAAATGATGTATTCTGAGTAGGCGATTTTTACTATTTCTTTTATCTAAACGGTTAATTATTTATTTTATTTTTTAATTTATCTAAATTTACTTCTAATAGTTTCCTATACTATTGACTCGTAAGAAGTGAATATCGTTTGTTTCAGAACCTGGAAAACTGTTCCCTTTTGAAATGACTACAGTAACTCAATCACTTGTCTGTTCACTTCTTGCATCGCAAGGCACTGCGAAGTCGTCACGATTGACTTGTGTATTCAGACACTGTACGCCTTCAGATCACATGTGCGTGGTACATCTAACGCTAGATTGTTTCTTCGGTTCGGTGACTCGTTTCTGCGAAAGCGCCGTTTCTAATACACGTATGAGAAACACTGAAAGATTAAACATGCCTATTGATGAACGAAATTAAATCTGCACAAAGGAAGTTAACCGTACTGGGAACTGCACAAAGGAAATTAACCGAGGTTTGCTGACCTGCTTATAGCGTAAGCAACTCTCGTTTTTGCGTTCTGTACATTTTTGAGTTTAATTATCTTCAATATTTTATTTTCTCGAGTTTTTGTAATTCTTTAAGTGTATTTAAGTATTTTCCTTAGTGTAGTGTTGTCAGGATTTTGTTTCCAGTGAGATAAAATATTTTTAAAAAATCGAAAAACTTCACTGCAGTTGAACTAGTCAAACAAACTTTACAAACTTCATTTTCTTGTGATTTTTTAGGGTTATTCTAAGGTGTGATAAAGTGTAGGACATCATTTATACTTTTCTGGATGCATAAAGGGAAAGCATAATCAATTTATTTTATGTATTACTTTCAAATTTCTTTAGGTATCAAACTCTAATTGTCGTAGTACTAGTTGAAATGGTTGCTTAAACTCGTCTCCCTAACATCAGTAAGATAAAAAATTTTTAATAGTCTTAACTAAAATTCATATTTCACTGTAATAATTAATTAACCCGATTTATTTGTGGGTGTCGACTTTCTTGTTTCGCATTTGCTTTTGTTCCAAGTTATTAACAAAGTCACAACAATGGACACGACCACATTTCTTAACGCATTCAAAATTGACCTCCAGAAGGCGTACGAACACTTTGTGCAATATAGATAGATACTCGCATCAGTGTTCTGGAGGAGGTCAATAAAAACACTTGCGGCGGTTGGACAACAGTAGGGATTTTCGCCGACCTTCCAACTGCTATCACCCGGTTCCATCAAAAACACTTGCACCCCCCTCTCTTGACACAAAATATGTTTAGCGTGTTAGAGGACATGTCCCATTTCCCCCCTCTACCCACTTATTTCATCCTATTCCGCAGACAAACCTGTTAACCCTCCTCCACGCACTTGTTGACACAGGCGCCCAAAAATACGTAAAATTGTGCTGCCCAACACTGTGAAAGACAACGCTTCCACGCAAAAATCTAGCGTTTTAATTTTAGCTGATTACCTTGGCCACCAAATGTCTTCTATTATGCGTGGAATTGTTCCTAGCCATTTCGCTGTATCCAGTTTCTTTAAGCCAAATGCTAGATTTAAGTTATCAGAGAACTGGACACCCTCACTGAAAAACTCACGGAGCGGGACACTGTAATTATTATTGATGGGCAAAGCAATTTAAATTTGGGTGGTCAATTCAACCCCAGTGAACATATGCAAAAATTCAAACAGGCCCCCCAACGCACTAAGATACTTTCTAGCCTGCCTCCACTCTACAATCTGACACTTGAACAACGAAATTAACAACGCAAACATCACTCTAAGACAGCATTTGGCAGACACAAACATCACATTTGTTGATCTGTAATCCCACCTTTCTGCCAAGGACTTTACCGGGCACGGCCTTCATCTGAGACCGTCTGGGAAACAACGTTTCGCTTCTCTCTTATTCAGATAACTTACCTCACGTCCTCCACCTACACCAAATCCTCCACCCACCCCTATTGCTACCTCGTCACTCTCTACATCTCTCCGCACTTCCATCTCTTCTCCTATCTCCGCCCCTATATCACCGCTCCCGTCCAAATCTGTTCCACCAACCCCCAACTCCGACTCCTTCCGGCCCCAAACACAGTTATACCTTGCGGTCGAGAGTTCGATGTGTTCCTCAAAGATGACCATTAAATATAAATTCTCCTGAACCATTTGAATTCAATTGCATCCGTCGAGAAAATAAAATAAATATCTTACATCATAATGTTCAGTCGCTTTCCAACAAAGTAATAGATATAGAAATTCTTTCACTATACTATCCATTTGATTTGTTATGTCTAGCAGAGCATTGGTTTTCTGATAATGACACAAAAAGTACTTTCATTCCAAATTATTCTTTAATTAGTTTTTACTGTTGACAAAATTTCAAAGGTAATCATCCTCACGGCGGCACATGTATCTACGTTAGAAATGTCATTTTATCCTCCCCTCTGTTAGGTTACGAGAAATTCTGCTCGGATTGTATTTTCGAACTCTCTGCAGTTCATTTGACCGATAAAGGCATTGTAGTCCCCCCAGGGGGCTTACATCTAGTAAGTACGTGTTTGGCGAACACGGGGCCCCGAGCTGAGTCTGGCATTACTTCCACTTACTTGTGCCATGCTCCTTCCTTTCTCTTTTCTGACCTTCCTTGGTCACCTCTTGTTCTTTTCGATCCCGACGCCA
>NNCF01129933.1:7739-32682 GCA_002313205.1 Laupala kohalensis | reverse complement strand
AAAGGCATTGTAGTTTTGTGTATTCACAGAACTCAAACAAATATTAAAATATTTTTCTGAATTTCGAAACCGTATTAAAACGTCTAACACAGAAATATACGAAATCTATTGTTATCTGTGGCGATTTCAACATTGATTTCCTCAGTGAATCGGATTCCGCGCACAAGAATCGGTTCAATAATCTAATAATTTCCTTCAACCTTGTACTACGATAATCGCCTCCATTCACGTCTCTGGTTCATCCCAAACATTGCTGGACCAGATAATTGTCAACAATAGACTCTCTCTCTCTCTCTCTTCTCATGTATTTAAACCGGGGTATAGAGACCACTTTGCATAAATATGAATTATTGAAGATAATTTAAAACCATGAAATATCCTCTACAAGATTACTAGACACCTCAAGGAAAAAAAATTAGCAATTTTTAAAAACCATTTACATCAGGAAACTTGTGATGACGTGTATAAATGTTAAATCACCAACGATAATTCAATGTATTTTTTTCAATATTCTTGACGTATTACAGCTCTTGCTTTCCTATAAAACGCAAGTCAGTGTACAATTACAATCGATGGATAACTCAAGGGATTAGAATTTCTTCTAAAACCAAACCTCATTTATCTTTCAAAACTCAATAACCAACCACCCGAATTTCATGATTATTTCCGTAAATATAAATCCATTCTCAGAAAAGAGGTCTATGCAGCTAAAGTAATGGAAAATGACTGACAGATAATAGAATCGAACATCTGGACTAAAACCCCTTCAGAAAATCGCCAAGAAAACATTTCACTACCAGACGATGGCAAAATTGTATCAAATCCAAAGGACATCGGAAATGTGTTTAATTCTTATTTCTCAAAAACAGGTAAAATATCGGAATCAATAACTCAAAACCAATGTCCGCCAAATACATCCACACACGTACCGCATTCTATATTCACTTCCGAGACTAAATCTAGTGAAGTTATGAGTGTCATACGTTCTTTAAAAAATAAGTATTCAGCAGGGATAGATGATATACCTGAATGTATAGTAAAATCTTCCTCTCACGTTATATTAAATCCACTCACTCATATTTTCAATAGCTCCTTGTCAGAAGCAGTGTTTCCTGACGTATCTAAAAAAACTAAAGTTAAACCATTACATAAGAAAGGAAATAAACGTGATGTTGGAAACTATCGACCCATATCACTATTGCCAACTTTCTCAAATATCCTGGAAAAACTCTTCTATAAAGGACTTTTAGACTTCTTATCGCATAATATTCTCTCGAATTTTTACTGCACTAATATTTACAATTTATTTTGAATAATACATGGATAACAATAGGTATTTGTTAAATAATTTCTTTTGTAATTATTAAATCCGCCACTGCCCTTGGGCCCTTGATCGGAATTGATGTGATGGTCCCTTTCTTGGCTCCGGAGAGTAACTTAGTTTCTTGCAGTCATACGCAGTTTGCAACAGCTTTTTTGACTGGTCAAGTTTATTTATTTATTTACTTACATCTTCTGGTCTATTTAGACGCGCTGTATGGAATGCTCTTAATATATTACAGATTTTATCAGCGGTAATGAAGGTAATTCTTGGTTTAACACAAAGCTATGATATATTGAAAAAATTCTGTAATATATGGGGCACAATTTGAAACGAAGATTTCTGCTCAACCAGCTCTAGGGTAACAGAACTAATCATACCATAAAAAGTCTTCTTTGGTACTAGCGGTTTACGAACATTTTCTAGTTTCAGTTTATAATAATGTCTTACACTAGGTTTCCATTGAACTGCCTTTCAAAAGATTTGTCCAGCAATTTAACCGTGAAAATCTAACCAATGGACAAACACATTCACTACGGTAATATCAGTAAGGATAAGAATAAAAACAGAATGTTCTGAAAAATGACCCCATAGCCAGCCTCATTTCCATTTCCATCCTTAAATAATTAGATTTGCAACCAAGTTCCTTCAAATGTTTCGTAGCATTTATTTCAATATGCCAGATTCGAATTTATTCCAACAATGTACTGCTTCGAACTACTAGTAAAGTGTAAGGATCACTTTTTTGCAGTGTTCAGGTCGCTAGTTAATTTTGTAATTTAATTGTGCACGCATTATTCTATTCAATAGTTTAGTTAAACTGAGTAATAAGAACTGTGATCTATTCTTTCTAATCTGATGTGACGTGGAATTGGTTCAGAGAATACATTCCATTACGTTGAATGTTAAGAGTTTTTGCACTTAACCTGAAAAGATTGAGTTCATTAACAGATTGATTTCATATAAATTAATTATTTGATTACTGATATATCTCGGCTCTCTAAGAAAGTGCTTTGACGAATAACTTTTGATAACGACTTTCTCGAAGAAATGGAATTTAAAAAATCCGAAGGCAACCCATTTATGGAGAGTGAAAGTAATCTTCTCTCGAGATGTGAATCGGAAGAGTAATTTTTGTTGAGATCTCTTGATATTATCGTTATACTACTTGACGTTTAAAGAAACAGAGTTCACCACTTTCACGCTCCAGTTAAAGAACATCACCAACACAGAAGTAGCCAATAAGTGTCTCAGGAATTCATGCTTTATATATTCCGACTTTTGATTCGTTTTCATTGGGTCTCATTCTCTATATGATCTGGACATATAGTTCATCTTAATCAATAGCTCTCGGAATTTATGATCGGACTTTAAGTCCTCTGATAAGGTGCGTGGAATGGGAAACATTACTTCAGTTACCGGAAGAATGGGAAACAAAGATTACCCGTTTTTTAAGATATACTTTTGGTGCAACAATAGGAAACTTTGATAGAAGTATCTTGCACACTAGCTAATGTTGATGAGGAACATTGCATTGCTGATCGATTTTTCACACACATTCAATAACATTGAAAGAAGTAGAAAGTTATAGTTGGCAAAAAAATTAATTATTATAAAATTACTATGTACGTTCTGATAATACGAATAAACAACACAAGATTTTTTTATCGCTGTCATTCTTCATTAACAAATGCACAATAAGGCCCTTGCGGCCGCACGGTGGCCATCTTCAGTGCTGGGTTCTGTCGAGAACAATGACTAGAAGCTTGAACTGAAACGCAGCGCTGAAGATGGCGGCTATGCGGCTGAAACGGCCTTATGCCTCAATGAAGAATGACAGAGTAGCAAAATATTTGACTGATTGTGGTGAATAATCTGTCAGCACAAGACCTACCTCTATAATGTCAGAACAGCTGAGAACCGCTGTACAGATCACTTGTGCATTACGTTGGCTGAAAAACAATCTAACTCTTAAGGAAGCAATGAAAGTGAAACTGTAAGAAAATTATTGGTGTTCTTCGTACATAAGATTCAGACTCTGACTTTAAATCGTGGGTGTAACCATAATATAAGAGGCGTGGGTGTAACCATAATATAAGAGCGTTTACATGATATTACGAAATATGAAAGTATCTTGGTCTCAGAATAATGAGCATAGTTAAGATCAGGAAATGTTTATTACTTAAACACGCAACATGGGTGTTCAATTTGAGGCGACAGATTTGATGAAATGAAACATAACTAGAAAAATGTGAGAATGTGATTCAATTGCGCCATTTTCTTGTTTCTCACTGTCTTCTACTTAGAATAACAAAAAAATAAAAAATTACATGTGTTTCAGTTGTTAACAGAAATTTGTTAGTTCATAGAATGAATGAAATGCTATTAGATTATAATTTTATGCTAACGATAGGATCACCGGATGTATGATGGTTATTGTTTATATGCTTGTCTTGTATGAAAATTTACTTCGTTTACTAGATCATTATACGGTCTTGGTTAAATTAGCTGAGGCGCTCTGTATGAGCCAAACTATTTCAATTTGCATTCGTCCCTCGCGCGCATTCAATTCATGCGCTGAAGATAATTGGTTGACCCACACATAAAAATCTGGTTTGACCTGAATAGTTTTCATTTTACGTTTTCGCCCAACTTTAATTCTAGTTGGAACAATACCCTTACTATTGCGACATCACAATGTTTGATTGAATAAGAAAATCCGGTTGCTATGAACAGTGTTTCTTTAATTCATATAATAGTTTTCAAGTCGTCATGAGTTAGCAAGGAATTCACATGCGTGAAAATCAAGATTTTAAATTTAAATTACTTTTACTCGAGATATTCGGAGAGTCCCACACACGGGGAGGAGTCACTACGGCTCTTCTCTATGGTGCGAAACTGCATTTTCCCCCACCTGCATGGGCTCTAATGACCTTGTTGACGAGCCCTTAAAGCCCCACAAAAAAAATTAACTTTCAAAGTTGTGAATTTTCCACGACAAAAAATGGTGAAATTAGTGTTCATTAGTTCTACCTTAAGCTACCAAAATTTCGATAAATTCTGAGATAGAGTATATGCAAAATTATTTTTTGAAGAAAATATTAAAAATTTTCGTTTTTGTTGAAATTTTAGACGTATGTTGCCATTTTCTGTATCTGTAGGTAACTTTTTCTATAATATAAAATGTTCACTATCGGTAGATTAAGTGGTTTCAATTTCCAAGGGGGTTTCTTCGAAATTTCACTTATTGTTACCTCGCGGCGCTGATACTCTGTACGCTGAGGGAAAATCGACTTAATAGTAATTTAAACAAAAGCAGCTCAATAAAAGCTCTATAAACATTTTTTCCCTTATACAATATTCTAAACCCCCAGAAAAAATATAAGCAAAATCTGAATGGGTCGGGGAAATTTTAGGCCGATTATGGCTGGAATGGCCCATTGTGATAGTTACATTACATCGCTGCACCAAAATTCGTGTGTATTGTAATCTCATGACTGATAATGACGAGTGTTTTTTGTGAAAATCCAATTAACAGTTTATTGCGCCCAGGGAATGCCAGAATCAGGTGGAAGCATTGATTCTATAAAGATTGCTATTTAACAAAGTACGTTGTAGGGAAGTAAAGTTGTAGGGAAGAGACCGATTCAATCCTTCGGACGACGTTGGGAGAGTTTAGTTAGAGCGATCTTTCTAGATCGGTGAGCAGAAGTAGGCTGGGATCCCCCTCAAAACGTTTTTCTTTTATATGATCATACACATTAGATTAATATTTGATGCTCGTCTCGTATTGTTAAGTACTCACCTGTACGATGTGTTCGCGGTCCACTAGGGAGTCTGGTGCCACGGCGTCGCTGTCTCCATCTGGGAGTGGCGCCGCTCTCGTCGCCGTCACCAGAAGCAGCACCAACGCTATCAGGAGGGACCACGAGCGTCTCATCTCGGATGCCTCACTCCGTTAGTCCTGTCACCATAAAAGAAGTCACCATAAAATAACCGTGGACTTCTCCCCGCTTCCGAAAAGGGAAATCGTGAATTTCTTGAGGAGAGATATTGAGTAAATGGCAAAAAGAATGGTTAACTGTTGATTAAAATGCTCGGACCCTCATGTCACGGGACAGCCACAGGCTAGGCGTGAGATTTTACTGACCCGTTTCCTCATAGTCCTCTCGTGCATCGTCATTCCTCGGTTGGACCCACTCGGTGGCAAAGTGTGTGCCACATACTAACTGATAGCTGAAAATGTTTTAGGGTTTGAATTTACATTCTTCATTTTCTTTCTTTTACGTCTTAAATCGTAATATTCCTTTCTCTTTTTCCATGATAATGTAAGAATTTTAAAAAATTAACTCAGGGCACTGCTGTCTGTTTTATTTTACTCGTCTGTATGTTTAACTAGATGTTAAGAAGCCCTCACAAAAATCTGAGAACTATCGAGGAAAGATTTTCATCCCTTGTAACCAAGCAGGAGGGTGCAAACGCAATTATTATAATAATCTCATTTTTGGTCAAATTTTTGTACAGACTTTAATTTACGTTCGGGTATATTAAACATCTCCAGACTTTTTGCTATCTTTTTGCTGAGTTAATTTTGACTATTATCGAATTATAGAATATTTTATTTCTTGTTTAATTTTCCATATTGGGTCATTGATCGTATATCGGGCCATTGGGCCATTGGACCAGTGGGTCTGGCAACGTTGTGGTTCCCAACATTCAGCCTTGATTTATGGAAATAGTGCAGAGTTCAAATACGAATTTCTTGGTTTCTACACTGCTGGAATAATGTCGACGTGAAGTAAAAGGGCTAGTCGTACCCGAATCCTAATCATTATGTTGCTTCCCACTAAACAACAGTTTACATTCTGTTTGTAGTGCTTGAACACCGATTTTAAATCATTTTAAAGACTTTTTATGCGTAAACGGTGAAAGGGTAGTTTCCTAGATTTCCAGTCACCTTTTGAAACGCCATGCCAATACTGCTGGTGTTAAAGCACGGACTTCGTTCTCCCTGGCTGTGATCCCTTGAAAATAGTGAATGCAAATTGAATTTAAATGCAATTTAAATGCAAAATTCAATGTGGCCCCTATTTCATTCATTCAATTATACAACAATAGTCAAGTTGTCGCAAAACACGAATGATTTTAGTTCTGTAAATGTTTTCAAACGCACATTGCAACATTTTCTTTTATATATTTTTTCTGTCTTCTTCTTGTTTAGGTATATGATAGCTCAGGAGGGTTTTCAGCGGGTGTGGTCGAGTAATTCGACGAGTCCCACATACGGGGAGAGTCATGTTGGCTCTCCCTAGTGCGTAGCAGCATTTTCCCTACCAGTTGCTATGATCATGTAAGGGTTCTAATGATCTCGGTTTGGCGAGCGGTAAAGCCCTAATAATAATAATAATAATAATAATAATAATAAAAACATTGCAAAGATTTATTTTCACCTGAATTGTCTCTGTCCTCTCTGCTGCTAGCTAATGTGTCGAAGTGCTCGTATACATCGTTATCGGTTCGCTAGCTGAAGTTGGTAGGAAAAACAGACATCGCTACCAATTGTGATGACTGGTAACAAACCGGGATCCGAACTCGCGACGTCCTGATTTTATTCACGGGTTTCTGAAGTGCATGCATCACTTACTCCTGACCTACATCTGATAGCGCTCCCACGTTCGAGAGAAGGTCCAGGTTCGGTTTGAGACACAGCTATTCCCACATTTTTTAATAATAATAATAATAATAATAATAATAATAATAATAGAAATGCTTTATTCCGTGGCGAGGCTCCCCATGGGTATGCGTAAGCGAGTAGTTGGATCGAGATTGCCAGTCGTTTTGGGTCGACCTTCATAATCCAATTTAGGAGCATACAATACATTTAATGTGTCAAGCAAAGGGGATTACCTAGGAAATAATTTATTGTTTATTTGCCGACCTATCCAATTGTTTCCATTTAAAAAGCTTACATAAACTCAAATAACACGTAAAACTCCGATCATCCCAAGGACACGTAGTGCGTAGTTTCCTTAAAATACAATTCTAAAGTACTATTAAATACTATTGAATGATTTTGTTAAATTATTTCCCATGTTATTCATAAAACATGCATTCAAAGTTTTACTCAGTTTGTATAACGCATCGTATACTTCGTAGCAGATAATAACTCCGGTCACAATAAGAAAATACGAACGTCTCCATTAATATCAGACCGTATAATGGTTGTTGAAAGTTATTAAATATATAAAATAAATATAAAGCGTACCGTAATGCTCAAACATTTAATATTTCTTACATTTCCAACCTACAGCACCTTTGCCGAAATAGCCGGGTTGTATTGCCCCAATCTCTATTGACGACACATAGGTTTTGTTGTAAATGAGAAATTCGCGCCCAGTCAGACAATAATGTTCAAAATAATGTGATATCAATGTTGCGAGTTGTTCCCCGTAACGAATCTTAAAAAAAGTGATCTATAGTTCTTAAGTTCCAGTGCACTTTTTACGACGTGAAAGTTACTATTTGGAAGCATTGTATCCGTGTGAGTAATATTGGTAGTGTTAGTCACAGGAGTGAACAAGTTTCGCAGTGTTCAAATTATTAAGCACATTTCTCCTGTGACGTGACAGCACTAGAGTGTAAGTGCAATGTAAACGTTTAAATAGATTTCTCAACCATGACTTTAGATGATTATCTTTTTTTCATTATTTGTTTTCTTAAACTCGAGATTTTACAATTTGATTATATTGTACAATATTCTAATTTGTTTCTCCTTAAGTTATTTAACACTTGTTCAGTTCTTTAATTAATTAACGAGGGGTAAATTAAAAACAGTTTATACTGATGAATTACTTTCAATTCCATTTTTTATTAAATAAATCGGGAGGGGCTCATCCACCCCTCTCCCGGCAAAATGCCTCGTCCTGTGCTAATTCAAAATTCACGCTAGCGAGGAGCTCGTGGCCGGAAGTACGCAGTGTGATCATTGGTCATAGCTCGCTACGGGGATTCCCAAGGCCACGGACGATCCGGCGAAGCTTGCACTCCCGACGGTCGCGGACGGAAGCGTTGGGCAACGGACACGCCATCGAGATGCGACTGACTGTCACTGGCGAAATCAACGAGTCGCCAGAGGCCGAGGAGGAACTTACACAATGGCCATTGAGGCTCCTCGGCCCACCGCGCCATGTTAGCAACACCGGTATATCGATGTAGAGACGAACCCCTTATTGTTAGGTAAGATCGTACTTTAGTGTTGGTCTCAAAGCCGTGGAACGTCACGAATGAACGTTCAAAAATTTAAAATAATATATTTCTTGTGCTGCCGGATTTGAAAGAACAGTTCAAATATATATGCAATTCTATTTTTAAGGGCTCTAATGACCTCGCTGTTGACGAGCCCTAAAGCCCCACGAAAAAAAAAATCTATTTTTATCCTTCCCCTTTTTTCCACCAAGAATAGAATGAAGGTGAGCGTGGGTCGGATTGGATAATAGAGGTAGGAGTTTGAGGGAGGTTTACTCTCAGTGGTTTGATACAAATACCGGTTCGTACATTCCTACATGCCCCTCAGCTCCACACTCAGCTCATAAAAGAAGTCCTTCCAAAGTTGTAAGGAAGATAAGCAAGTCACATGAACCTTGACTGTATGAATCTGAATAAAATTAATCATATTGTTTTAAAATATTGACAATGACAAAGTTCGGTAAAATACTATGATTTACATGGCATGGTGTAGTAGTTTGCTTTTATATTCTGCACCAATCATCTTCATTAAATATGTTTAATATGCAAATTACGTCACAAAAACATTAGTCCACGTCCTTGAATATTAGCGTTATTTCTCTTCTGAAGCTAAAAAGAAATGATTCACTCACAAGAATTAGAGAACCTGAGAAGAACTGTCGGAAATTAATGCTAATTTTACCTAAATTGAAACTATTTAGAAATAATTTTCTATATTCGAGAAAAATGAAGTAAACGTTATTTTATACTGTATTAATGATCTACATCATTTACTTTGTAAATTATATATTTAGTGGAATCCGTTTAGGGTTTCATTCTAACGATGCATAATACAAAATATCATTATCTTAATGTAATCAGCCTACTAGTCATATTAGTCCAAGAAACCCACAATAAATGCAAGATGTGATTACCAAATATCGTCTTGCTCATTTGCGTACTGAATGTGAGACGGAGAACGGAAAGTAAATTAGGGTAAAGTAAAGATAACCTTGGTTAGGTTAGTATACTTAGAGTTAATCGTTGTTTGTGTTGTCGAATTGACTACAATATTCTCTATTTTCAATGCTAGCATTTATAGAAGACAATAGAATAACAAAGAGTAAGTGAAACGCCAGGTGTTATTTTCCTTAATAAAAAATGAATAAATATGTAAAAAATTGTCACGTGTTCTTAATTATATCAGGAGCTTCTGGTTAATTCTTCTTCTTCATACTCGTGGTAATCCAAATGTAATTCTTCAGGGTGTGATAGGTTTTTCGTTTGGGTCTGATTGTAATTTGTCATCTCTTGAAGTTGGTTGAGAATTATTGTATCACTCGACAGGAAATATTACCCAGTGTCGATTGTGTCACTAGCAACCATTCATCAATATATTTATCTCAACATGGATGTAGCTTTTCGATTCATACATTGAAACCATTTTTGGAGTTAGATCCAATGTCTTTTAGAAGTTAGATCAGGTGCACAGACTGCAAAAAATATTTCAAATTTTTCAACGATTTTTACTCTATTATAGATTTATAAATTATAAAACATATTTTTACATCTGACAACTCTTTTTTACTTTATTTTCACCTTGCTTGCTTTGCCTAAACCGTTAATTTAGTGTCGGATAGTAAGTGAGATACAGCTTTAAACCTTGCAGTGGCTTGAACTGCACGAGAAAGTGTCTGTAAATCCTAAATATTGGTCCCGATGACTTTCTGGACTTTACCTATTTTACATTTTGGTGTTTATGAATTACGTAGTTATAATTTGTGTGGTTAAGTAGGCAACTCCTTTTTAGTTGTGAATATGAGTATATTTCATTTTTTGTGTTCTTGTTTGTCTAAATATATCAAGTATCTTGTGTGCTTTTTGACTAATTTTAAAATAGACTTCAATGGCCTTGTAGTCAAAACACCTAACTAAATGTGATCGAGTGCAGAAACAATTTATTAAATGCTTTTCTGGCCTCGTATAGCGAGGATCAAGGGGGCAATGACGTATTTTTTTTAGAATTATCGTGCACGAATATGATTTGGATAGTTTTCGATCTCGCAAATTGAAAAGTAACCAGACTGCGAGAGTACTGCAGAATTCAACCGGTAGGTAGAGAAGGTGAAATATAAAAGAACACGATTTCTCTATATGAAGTAACTTGTCAACTCACTGCTGCAATGTGGGGCGCCGGAGTCCATATAGAAGCAGCTCGGGGCCTTCTGGCGGTCGAGCGGGCGGAGACTCAAGCGGCAGGCGGGCAATGATCGAAGAAAGGTCACGCAAGAAAGTAGAAAGCTTAGCTCCGCCCGCATCCAGACCTCCGTCGCCAACATCTGCAACGACTACTGCCTGGCACTGCCATGGCAATACTGCTCAATGACTATGTCAGGTAGATCTAATCAGTTACGATTTATAAACAATATTTTCCGAATAATTTAAAGATTTGATGATTCGCATTTGTAAAATAACTTTCTTGTATTGTATTAAATACGAATTTGTTTGTATACTGTTAATATTATAACACGTAGCTAACTGCTTATTTTTGGGCTGACATTATCTCTTTACCATGCAAGTAAATGTCAAAACATTAGTTTCATTTTGAATTCTTTTCAAAACTTTAAGAAAAATGATACCAAACAACATCCATTTTTAAGCAAGCGCTATTCTCTTATTTTGCAACGAGATGACTACACTTCTGTTGTCAACATCAGTATAGAAAGCTTGAAAATGGTTGTTATCATTTTTCCTAAAAATTTGTAAAGAATCCAAAATTAAACAAATGTTTAATTAAACAAATTACTTGCACACTAAAAAATAATTAGCGGTAAGAATAATCCAGTAGGTAAATCATTCCGGCCGCAAAGGGTAAAGGATAGTGGTGAAAGTGAAACCTGATGTATCAGGAAGCATCTCTGGGTCAAGACGTCTCGGAACGAGGAATACATAAAAATTTGTTAGTATATTCTGTGGAATTAACTTCCCCGTACAATTAGGATGGCCGTGCCTTCCATCTCTTCATCAGTCAATGTAGTAAAGTCTTTTATTGTTATCAATTATACGTTCGGATTTTACATATATCACATGATTTATGAACTTGTATTCTTGAACGTACTTATACTTGAACGTGACAATACTATCACGCACCTTTCTCTTCCCGAGCACTTACTTACATAACAAATAATATTTTGCGTTTCTAATTTTGTGAGAAATATTGCTAATATATTAAAGTGCTTGACCAGTCTCAAAAAGGAAACTTAATTACCTTTCGATAACATCTATTTTTTTGTGTAGGAGCCAACTTGATCGTGAAAAAGTAATCATGGTTCCGTTATGACATACGCATGTGAACTACCTAGTGAAATTATTTAACTATCATCAAGAACATTTCATCAATTAGGTAAAAATAAGATACTGTAGTTATGAAACCCGTGTTACTTCTATTTACTCCAAAATACTGCGACACATATTATCAAGTTTTTTTTAAATGTAGGAGCAAAACAATATCATTATTGTTTTGTGTTTGAGAACAAAAAAATAGGCATTCGTATGTTAGTTTCCGTTCCGTTCGTTATTTTTCTGTTAATTTCGGCTCAATAGTATAAGAAAACTTTAAAAAATATTCACACAGAATGCAGACTTTCGTTTTTTGTTTTTGTGGATTTACTGAACTTGTTGAAGACGCAAATTTCTCGTAATACCACTAGGTTTCCTCTTGGTCCTCAAGAAATTACAAATTATTTCATGTATTGTTAGACTTATGATGAATTTGGACAAAGCTCAATTGTGTTTTTGATACAACAAATACAACAGTCGAAGTCCAGAAAACAACGATGTTTGAGAATAATTGGAGTACAATTAGCTGTTTTCCGTTTATAAATTGAAAATTGCAGACAAATGCTTATTTAGAGTACCGCAACAGATACAGATCAGTGAAAATAGCCTATATGCGACACTGTACTTCGCTCAAGCTTGAGGCATTTGAAAATTAGCTTGATCTTGGATTGGGAGGGTCGCGCATCTCATTGCTCAGGGCAAGATCTCGGACTTCCTATTGAGTTGTCATGTACCAGTCAGTTTTGTCTTTTGTTGAAGTACAAATAAAATTTCATATGTCCTTTAATAAATATCTGTAGCTTCTCGTGTCATCAATAAACGTTATGAAATTTAAAACATCCACTTAAAGATTTCAATGTTAAAAAATTTCAGTTTAATGAAGCAGGATTTACAGACTCACGAGGGTTTGGATTTTCAAATGTTTTTTTCTATTCTCCCTGTGTAGCATCAAAATTTTTTCCTCAAATATATGGGTGGTAATAGATAATTGATCGTGTTATTATAAAATCAAATTGTATTGAGTAAGCGTTTGATAGTTACAGCATAACCATAATAGAGTAAAACCAGAAATAATTAACATTCTCCTTAAAGAGTATATTTTCAGTAACTGCATGTAAAGAATTCGTAATGTGAGCATATTTCGGAGTATATTCGGTGTGAGCATATAATGTGAGCAAATAAACTTCAACGTATTACCTTGTACGTGAACTTGACATATTTTAAGTTGATGAAGAACGTTGTGCGAATTTAACAGCGATAATAAAACATTTTGCTGAAGAATTATGATTATAGGATGTTAGACCTCGTCACTCTTCCTTTGAATGAAGATTGAATTAGGGTGCAATTTTTTTACTACGGGGTTCTAAAAGGATGTGAGTATTCTTTCCACGATATCAAGATTGTTTCCGACGTAGACGATAAAAATACCAATTAAACGATTTCACACAACACTCAACATGTAATGTCAATTTCATGTTGAAATTTTCTGTTGGTTCCACTGCGTTTGAATTTCCAAATTTAGAGAAATCTAGAACGAATGATAAAAAAATAACTTTATTTCAGTCACATCAGGATTCTCACCCAGATGGACTCGTTCTTTGAGAATAAAATATTCATGACCAAGGACATTTAGAATATCGCCGATTTTCTATACTTGCCGCCGAGGTCTATTTTTAAAACCTTGTGATCCTCTTGGCGGAGCAGAATTGAATCATTCTAAGTCAAACTATCCTTGAACACGGAGGGTATAGCTCCGCAATTATTTTTCCTCGGCACTAGAGGGAGGAGATGTGGTCAGCATCTCCCTCCGACCGACATCAGGATAGATCCTGATACTCATTTTACAACAGGCTGAGTAGGCCTGGGTGCCAGTCTGAATGTTGAGGTGTGATGAAATTGATCCATCTCACCGGGGATCGAATCCCGGCCATACAGCCAGCAACTTTGCGCTCTACCCACTGAGTCACGCTGACTCCATGCACATTCTTCTGAAAGAAGAAATCCACCTGGAGACGACTCGGGGCAGGTTAATAAATATGATTATTAATAAATAATTTTTAAAATCAGCGTTTAAAGCTTGAAGCTCTGTTGTTGGTTTAAATCTGACGACATATCTGTTGTGTTCGTGGTTGTCGCTGCTAATAAATAATAGACATAGGATAATTCATATGATATTATTTGTTTGATTCTGGCTCTTTAACGTAATCTGTTATCGTAAGGTCATGTTGACTTTCAGTGATCACGGCGTAACACAAACAGTGCTTACGGATCTCTTTCCCTGACGCTTTTGATTATTCGTATTTTGTCTGCACATATATAGAAGATGTGACTCGTGTTACCCAAAAGTACTTCATGTTACAACTTTATTCCCACTGATTTGAGAATCCAGTCAAATATTTACCTCGTAAGGATTGTTCGATTTTCCGCAAAAGATTTCTTCACAAAAAGTAATGTGTCAATTGTGAGGTAAACTGTAATCACTTTCTCTTTCCTAGCAAAATACTTAAAAAGGAAGAAACTTCCCCTTTCTTTAGTGATACTTTGTTTGGCACTCCAAATTGTTGAATAATGAAAGTAAAACTTCTTGGAAAATACATATAGTTCGGAAGTAATGTTTTAATGAGCTATTTGCCCCAAAATGATAATATCAATGCTTGCTCTAAAATTTAAGATCTTCATTGTCTTCGTTCACGGTTGGTTCTCCCAAAAGCGCTTCTAGATGGCAGGTGAGCCTTTCACACGTAATTACTTGGGTTAGAGCGAAATGTAGATGTAAAGATACCAAGAGCCTCTGATTCTCTTTCGAAACTTAATTTCATTTCCCACGAATGCACATTTCCCCGATAAACCTTACTGCTCTCACCTGATATTATTACGTATTAATATACTTGTGAAGTTGGGAGCTAATATCTTAATTAACCAATCTTGATTCTAAAATAAATATACTGGAGAATGATTCGCGTCATACTCAGTACAGCTAACGTATTGTACGATTTACTTGCAGCTCCCCCAGGGGATTTACATCTAGTAAGTACGTGTTTGGCAAACATGGGGCCCCGAGCTGAGTCTGGCATTACTTCCACTTACTTGTTTAAGGCTCCTTCCTTTCTCTTTCCTGACCTCCCTTGGTCACCTCTTGTTCTTTTCGATCCCGACGCTATTATGGCTAAGATACCTTTCATTTTCCCTTTCCTCTCATTTTTTGTCCTACCTCTCAATTTTTGTCCCCCCCCCTTATTCTTTGTCCCCCCTCATTTTAACCTCCCCTCCATTTGGTGTATGTTGTGAGATATGTTTTGGTGTGTTGTAGATCAGGAGGGTTTTTAGTGGGTAGGGTTGAATCATTCGACGAGTCCAATACGCGGGGAGTTATGTTGGCTCTCCCTAGTGCGTAACTGCATTTTCCCTACCTGTACAAGTTTTTCGGGCTCCAATTACCTTTGATGTCGAAAAGAAACTCCGTTAACACCTGGGTGTCATCATCCCGTGCGAACAGACGTAAAGAAGTAATCCTGACGCGTCTTTTTAGATTCCTTCAGGAATGTGGCCTCTGGAACAGTATCTGATCTTTCTTCGTATGTCATTACTCAAATCCATATACGAAACGGGACTTCTCCCACACGTTCTCGGGAGGGTTTGGAATTAAATCTCTTTTTCTCTTTTAATTTAAATTTACATTTTTTTCTCTTTAAATTTACCTTTTACTTTGTTTTCGGTTTTTATAATGTTTTCGAGATCTTTGGATATATTGTAATTCAGGAGGGTTTTTAGTGGGTATGGTCGAGTCATTTGGCGGGTCCCCCACGCGGGGAGTCATTTTGGCTCTCCTTAGTGTGTAACTGCATTTTCCCTACCTGTACAAAATTTTAGGGCTCTAATGACCTGGATGTCGGCGATCCATAAAACCCCACAAAAACGTTTCCTTTAATTCGAAAACGTATTGATGAATTTAATAGATGTGTTCTCAAAAATAAAATATTACAAAGAGAAAGTATTCATTTTGAATCAAAGTTTGCGACGATGGTAAACAATAATGATAATGATTTCTTTCCCTTGAATTTTCCTTAGCTAGTTGATTCAGGTTCAGATTTGAATATGGTTAAATAAAGTTCACTGCAGAAAGTCGAATTATATAATTTTCTGCTTTTGTCTCAGCCCCGAGGCGACCTGTTGTGTGTTTACTACCCTGATACTAGTGATCACGATTATAGATGTTTATTCCGATTCGGTGTACTATATTTCCTTCAAGAATATAAAATTAACAGGACATCGTGTGACGCAGAGATTTGTACATAAAGATTCCAAAAAATATCTTGAGGCGAATCCCAAGGTACAAACTATAACTTGGTAATCGAAGCTAGTGACAGCTTCCAGTTTTTTTTGTGTGAATTTGTAAGAATGTAAATTTATGTTGGTATCTGAAGAAAGGAATCTGAAAATTTTCACGAAAAAAAAAAAAAGTATACAAAATATCATGAAATAGTTCACTCAGTTGAGAATGTAGCTAGAAGAAAGGTCCTTAATTCGAAACTGTGTCTTTAATTGTTGAGATTGCGACCTTGTACGGAAGTTACTAAGGTTCTTAGAAACATTAAATCAAAAACTCAGATTAACATGAAAGAAAATAAGGAAAAAACTTACTCCTCTTATCAGTTTATTATGAATACAATTGTATGTAATAGTTGCTATAACCAGAGAGAAACTTTTGAACACATTATTGACTTGCAAATATGTAGTCATATGAATTCCGTATCTGGACACGGTTTGAAAAACTGGGCGTAGAAGCAAAGTATCTCGCTTCGATTGTATCGCCGAGGGAGAAACTAGTGAGAAACGAGGTCCTGTGGGTGCTTGATACGTGTTTCACGGAGTCTTGATACTCCATTCTTGTATACTTTACGCTTTTACACATTTCGTTCGTTCTTTAAAGAAGACCGTTCCGTGCTCATATTTTCAAATTTATGTGGTAAACATATTGCATTGATTTTAGTTAAAATATTTCACATCGACTTCGTTAAATAATAATATAGTGTAGATATGTTTTCTAAAATATGGAAATAGTGCTGGGACCGTTTTATTATTCCCTGGCGAGCGAAGATGTCAGTGAAGTCGGAGTGTCAGTAATACTGATGAGGTAATGAAAATGAAGCTGCATTAAAGAGCTGCTATGTGCGTCTATTTCTAGAGCTTCTTGTGTAGAGGCTTCTTAGTAAACAAGACAATATTGTCGCATATGACTCATAACACACACCGGTATAATTCGATAATATGTAAACCATTTTAACTACAAATATAAATGATATAAATGTCAAGAAGGTGAAACAAGCTTTTACTTTAAAACAGGCGGACTTAGGCGTTAAAGAAGTGTTATCGGAGACTTTTAAGATTTCTTTTCATAGATTCGGAACGTTCAACTACAAAATTTTATTTTATTTCCAATATTGATCAAATGTTTCATATTGTTTTGATCATTGTCCTTGACAATCGTGACAGTTTGCCACTCAAGAGACCAAAGTGATTGTAAATCTATGAACGATTTTGCTAGCGATTCTCGAGAACCCCGGACCTCAAATTTCACTATCTTGCAATCAAACTTATTTATAAGTTCCCTTCAAAGTGGTAAAGAAATATTATACCTCCTTTTATTCCGCAGCACCGGCATGAACAAATAGGTTGAATTCGTCATATGGTTGTCGCTCTTTCATGTGGTTAGTGCGCTGATGCTCAAAAAACAAAAACAAAGGCTAATATTTTGTAAATTCTTTGCTTTTCCGAGTTATTCTAGCCTTCTACGTTATTATTGGAGTGACTTTTGCTTCACGAGCACAACCCTGGTGGGTTGTACTCAAATATCGTTTTATGACTTACTCGACAATATCTGAAAATATTACACCACGGACAAATGAATTGATTAAAACCTTTTGTCTTCATTTTGTCCCTTATTGGCAAGACCTATTCTTTAAAGTTTTTTAAATCTTCGTAATTTCTTGGTCAGCTTATTTCCTGAATACGGAAATCTGAAACGTCTCCTATGTGGAGAACCGCACCCCATCTTTGAAACTTGAAACTCATTACTAACTGCGGATCATTTTGTCACGGGATGTTCTAAATATAGTACCGGCCGAAGGAGACACAATGTATCCAATAGATTGAAATATATACTCGTACTTGGGGAAAAAAGAATTGACTCCGACTTTTTAGATTCCTTCAGGAAGAAGTCCTTTAGAATACTATGTGAACTTTAATTATATCTGGTGTCTGTAAATCCTTAATACTGACCCCTATAACCTTATGAATTTATTCTATTTTACTTTCTGTGATGAGGATAAGTGAGTAGTTACAAGTATATCTCTTTCTTATTCATAAATAAGACTTGTTTTTATGAGTGAACATTATTTTTTCTCTTTATAAATGTATTTTTTTTCTTAAATTTATTATTTTAAATGTATTTTTACTTTATTATTAAGTATCTTGTTTCCTTTAAAACTCATTTAAAGTGGGTGACAATGGCCTCAGTAGTCGAAACGCCCTTAGCCTAAGCAACTACTTAAGGTTGACTGAAGTCAAGATGCCAACTGTTCACAAAACTTGAAAATATTCACCAAAGCAATTCTTATTAATTAGTAATTAATTCTACTACATTTTACTATTAGATGAGGACAATTATTTTGTGATTTATAACTTGACAATAAATTTAGTTTGTCGGTTGACTATTTCTGTAACAAGGGTCGGATTGTCTTCAGTCACGTGATGCGGCTGCCATTTCCGTTGGAACAGTATTCATTGCGTTCCTATTTCCATTTGGTATACTTTAGTAGGTTTTTTCCACAGAGTTAAACAGGTACTTTTACCGGAAAAAATGATTTAAACCAAACAAGATTTTGATTCAGTTTCTCACAGACCATGGACTTTTTAAACACGTATAAAGAGTATTGGAAAGGATGTAGAGACAAATTGTTTGTGAGGCAGATGTGAAGAAGATGAATACCGTGTATTTTGTGAATGTGATTTTTGTGGCTACGAGTGAGCTAAATTTCTAACAGATTAATGACGTATAGACATTTTTCATAACAAAAGCAAGGAAAAATTAATAGAAGACGAAGGTAAATTTAATTTATTTTTAGAATACGTTAAAAATTTTGGAACTATTCTGGGTGTCATGAAGATAGAATGGAATAACAGTTATATTTCAATAGATAAGAAAAAGAGTTTGGAAATGGAAATTAATCAAAACAGAACATTGTAATGACATCATTAAGGGCAGGGTGATCTAAGATCAAAATAAATGAAAAAAAAGAAGGTACTCTTACCAGAATATTTAAAAAAAAGAAAAAAATAACTTAATCCCACAAAAGTCTCTCCATACAAACCCATGGTAATTTAAAGTCAAATTATTCAAAATTTTGTGCCGTAAGGATATGAAAATTCAACACTACTGGACAGGGAGTGGTTCAAACTATCATTTGAAAAAAAAAAAAATCAGGGTACTTCAGCCCAGACGCTCAGACGGACAAAATACGTTAACTGAATGCATTGGACTCTCTTCGCTGTTTCGTGCAGCGGTGCTCCTTCATCGCTTCAAGAGACGAGTGCTAACTCGAGAAAACTTCTCTTCTTGTTGGTGAGAATTGGCGAAAGCGAGATTCGACTCTTCAACGAGCGACGGTGGCGTACGCGTGACAGAGCACACTCCCCTCTCCCGAAGCTCTGGCCTGCTGCCGTGCACACCTTCACTCCACTTTAAAGAAAGAGACGACGAAAGTGTTCCGGCAACGATCGGAGAGTGAGAAAGGGCAGTAACGTTATAAGAGCAGATGACGTCATTGAGCTCCTCTCTCCGTCTTCCTTCTATGAGGGAAGTTAGGACACTCCCCAATGCTCGGAGGACCCCTCACTATATCTTTATGTAGTAAGAGCGTGCCAGGTGCTAGTGAAGCACGTTCATTTTCAATACGTTCAATGATTTTAGCCACTATAACATTAAAAACTGCGAGTCAAAAAATTACGCAGTTTAATTGAAATTACAACGACTTCGAAGAATTTGTCAGAAAGTACGAGTTTGCGACGTGCAGCTCGAATGTTAATCAAGGAGAGCAAGAGAGCGAAGACGATGTATGAAAGGAATGGAGGAGGAAGAAACCATGAGAAATGAAACCCCTGTAATGGCCAAGAGCTCAGGTACAGGATAACAGTGTATCGTAAATAAAATGTTTAAATTGAACCACTCTATTTGAAAACGAGTCACCGGTTTGGCTACATCTCTCGAGTTTGGTGTTTTCGTTGAATAACTTACTTGTCCGGGAATAACTTACTGCCTTCGGGCTCTTGATCGAAATTGATGGGATGGTCCCTTGCTTGCTTCCGGAGAGTAAATTAGCTAATTGTCTTCCTCGTGGTCATACGCAGTTTGTAACTGCTTTTTTGACAATTAAGTTCAATTTATTTAATTCGAATATTAGCCACGCAAAGTTAAAACTGTATTAGACGTCTTGATAGATAACAGCTTATTCCTTCGGTGATAAAAAAATTCAGGACAGCCAGATACAAAAATCTCGTTGTTCATATTACCTTAAAGTGAATGATAGATTTGTAGGGAAGTTTCTCCGAAAGAATTAATTTTTAGGGAATTCATATATACCATAGTTTCTCGATGATGAATATTCATAATGATAATTCATAAATTTGTTTTGCTCGGGATAATTCTTCTTTTTTTAAATCCGAATTTGTTGTGTATAACGAGAGAAATTCTTTGGTATCGTTCAGCAGATTGAGACAAAGATCAGGTTGAGTTGCAATCTGAAAGTAAGTATGAGTTCATTTTATAGATGGATGCTAAACACATCTTTATATGTGGGTAAGATATTATGGGGAAAACTTTAAGAAACAGATGATAATCTATTGTTGCCTATGATTTACCTATGTGCCCTGGATAATGAGTGCCTGGTAATTGCACTAAACCCCAAATTCCCGTCGAGTTTTATTAGTCGATACGATTTCTATCTACAATTTTCTAGTTTAAGTTCATCGCGATAATTATGAAAGGTGTTGCAGGTTCCAATCCCAAACTATGAAGTTAACGTCAACTTACAATTTATGATGAACTACAATGTAATATGTAACATGCGTAAAACTTTGTTGTGATCTCGGGAGAGTAAAGGATAATGTGCTCACGAAGAATCAAAGCCCACGATTCGAGACCCATTATTTTCTTTAATGTTAATATGGCCAACGGTTTTCTCGGTTCTTGGGAATATTTCCTTTGATCTTGGGTGTTTTTTTTTTAAATATCAAGATTGCGTTTCATTCCTACTTGAATCCAAAGGAAGGGGAAAAATGAAGTCATAGGCTGTGCCTACTATAAACTTTTGAAGGTCATAAGTTTATTCTTCTTATTCAGAAATGCATTCGTATATGTAATATATTCTTACGATTTGATAGTCTAGACTAAAGTCAGTGAACTATAACTCTTCTTCGTTATTACAAGAAAATATACCATGAAAACGAATCTGAACGGTAGAAAAAATTATAGGTGATTAATTCTATACAACAAAGACATAGTAAACGAGAACTGCGGCATTCATTCTAGTGAACAAAATTATACTACTTTCGATCATCCCTTACGTCGGGTCCATTAAAGTAATTGTCTCGTTTGCCCAATACCCAGTGATGGTGTGTAGCTACCATTTTAATTAAACTAGTAATAACATGTCACGGAAATTTTTAAAGATGCCTGGTAGGAATCGGGAAGGAAGGTGTATCATGTTAATGTGTTTCTGAAAGGGAGACAGAAGTCCACTTGCTGTGGGATTGGTTTTTTTGCCGGATTGCCAGGGCGAGATTTGTTGAGAACCTAAAAAGGTTGCTAGTGATAATGATTATTAATTGTAGTGGAAGGGAAATGTTAAATGCAAAAAAGTTAGTGTTTTAATTATTTGAACAATATGTGCAAATGAGACATGTGTGTAACGATAATATTTGACGGCAGAGAGGCGCTGTGCGTGAGAAATAACAGGAATGGAACGTAGATTAGTGACAACATTGCAGATGGGATAGTCACAGTGGCTGAAAACAAATGGGTGCTAGTCCTTTAATGGTATGCGACTAATCTACACTAATCTAATTCAGTATTTTCTTTCAAAAATACTCTTTTCTGAACGATGTGAATGCCCGGTGAAGGTCCGTGAGAAGAGAATTTTTTATACAACCGTTACACGCGATGTAATTGCCACCAAAAAATTTCTCAATTATTGCAACTCCCTAGGTGTTTGGGAGGATTAATGTGACATAAGAGATTGTCGGGGGCAAGGGGTGACAGAATCGAGACGTATCGCGGGAAATCTCGACATAAGCTTACATCCATTCCATCGTGTAAAACGTCTGTGACAACCTATTGTTTGACGTTCATCAGTAGTTTCAGCGGATGACGTCAACGTTTTGCTGTTTTCTGAGAAGCTTGTTGGTACAATGCCTTTAACTGCTCTCTCTTCTTCCTAGCTGAGAATGCGTGTTTTTCGAGCACGTCTTCACTTTTATATCAACTTTACTTTTAATAAAATGATGCTAATGCAAGGTCACACAGACATATGTGATTTCTCCATTGTACGATAACCTTCATTCGAATGGTACCATAACATTCATTAGAATTTTTATGACCATTCCCGGGATACGGATTTGATCTAAAAAGAAACGTAAGCGAAATATAAATGTACGTTGGAAAAAATTATGAAGTACTAAATGACCATACATTACTTCAAATCAAGTTAGTAATACTTTTCGGAGTGGCTATTGAGTAAAAAAATATTTTTTCATGACCTACACCAACGATCACGGAAGTCACCACGCTTTTCCCAGAAAATTGGAACGCAAACAAGTAACTTCCTACCGAAGGATTTCGTTTCGGAAATCTAATTCCGCTCCACGCAAAGCCTTGAGGCGCGTGTTCTCACACTGACACGCGTGTGTTCACGCAACGCACGCACCTGTCGCAACATCCCTCCTTCCTCACGTCATTCTCTGAAGGGTGTCAGGCAAAAAAAATGTATGAAATACAATGAGACAGCGAGATATCTAATTGCTGCTTCAGTAGAACGTCGATTATCTTATACAGTTAGGACTGAATCGAATAATTCGGATAAACATTGTTACGAAAAAAAAAAAATTCAAAATGGAAGATGCAATGCTACCAATCACTTTTGTATAAACACTAACTTCGTTTATTTTCATGTACCATGAAGAACACAGCTGAAAAAAAAATTAAACGACAAACAAAATATTTATAAATTGAATTTATGTACATATGTTCCAAGATGAATCGAGGCTATTTTAGGATGCAAAGAATGTTATAATATTCGTCCGCTTCAAAATTGACTTTCTCTTTATGGCAGCTAATTCACTAATTATTTAAATACTCACATGTTCTGTGAATGGACACGACGACATCGTACCGAATGCTATTATTTATCTTTTCCATGTCACTAGTTCGGTTAACTGATGGACGGTAACTCGATGTAGTACTGTGCTATCATTCTAGTAACCTCACAATCCTGTGTCCAACGAATCGCGTATGTGCAAAATTTTCCCCAAGTTTATGACACATTACATCTCAGTAAGATGACCGCAGAATGTGTATATCCGGCTGCTGCTCACACTGGTTGTATCATTTATGAAAAGAAAAAAAAGAAAAAAGAGAGACTGTCTCTGAATACGGTTCAACAGAATAAGTCATTCACTATATTCCAAGGAAAGTGTCGGATTTTCTTCCATATTCAAACTAGAATCATCCTAAGCGGTGCTGTAGATCAGTGTGCAATTTATTTCATGATGGTTTATTTATTCGACGAACTCTAATCTTAAGATTGATGACGGTTGATTTTATAAGTTTTGTTGTTGTGTTTGTTTTGCTATTGCATTATTATAAATAATCAATTGTGAGTTTATGATAAAAAGATTTAATTAACGGTAGTAGTATAAATATTTGAATCGAACGAAACAATTAAAATTTTTGTCAAATAATTTAAAAATGTATTCCATTTCAACTTAAATAACAATTTTATTGTATTTCGCGTAGAATTCTAGGTTTTTCCAATAAAGTAATTTTTGTTTTAGCTTTGATGTTATTTGATAAATTACAGCTAGATATTTAGGGTGAAATACTTAAGAAAGAGAACGAAAAAATTACCATAACGTTATTTATAAATATTGTATATATTTATAATAATCTTTAATATTTATAATAATAAATATTTATAATATTTATAATAATTATATTTAAATTTGGACGGGCTCTATTGACCCAGTTGTTGGTAAACCCTAAAACCCCAATAATAATAATATAAATAAACTTTATTGTGAAAAAAAGCAGTTACAAACTGCGTATGACTAAGTGGAGCACAATAAACTAGTATTTAATATAGTAACTAGTATAATATATACTAGTAATAGTACTAGTTTATAACTAGTATAATATATACTAGTAATAGTACTAGTTTATAACTAGTAATAATAATATTTATTTTTTATTTAAAACAGAAAATAATAATATAAGGCACACGTATTTAATGAACTCGTAATTCTCGAGTAATCGACGGATCTTACTTCATACGTCTGCTTGATGCGCGTGAGTGCATTGGTCTCCTCAGAGTGAAAGTGCCGCGTGGCGAGGAGAGGGTTGGAGGAGGGGAAGGTGGGGGGGGGGAGTCTCACTGGACCACTTGTCTCGTGGAAACACGAGAGCTATGTGTACTTTGTTCGCGAAACAATTACAAAATCCAATTAGGAACCATTTGTGAAATATTTTGTTATAAACGGTACGAAGGTTACAGACGCAAGCGCTTTCCATTAAAGTAATTCAGACATTAAAATTGTAATTTCCACGAAAAATTAAATCAACAATTGAGTAATTAGATCAAATTAATTTTGGAGCACATTTTTACATTGACGTACATGAATTTAACATGACTCTCAAGATGAAATTTATATATATATATATATATATATATATATATATATATATATATATATATATATATATATATATATATATATATATATATATATATA
>NNCF01129931.1:214942-238142 GCA_002313205.1 Laupala kohalensis | reverse complement strand
GGTAGACGGGCACGGGTAGCGAGCGGGATGGCGCAGTCGGTAGGCGCATGAGCGCGCAAAGCTCAAGGTCCCGGGTTCGATCCCCGGTCTCGTCTCCCATTTTCATTCGACGTAACATGTTTAATCTGTTACCTAGCGGTGAGGTTCACCGCAATCTAAGAGATTTCTATAGATAGTATTCATAGAGTATTACAATATTTTCTATAACAGAATGTAATGATTTATAAATAAATAAATAAATATAGTCAACGAAGCTGTTACAAACTGCATGTGACCACGTGGAGGACAATAAACAACCGCAAGCTAGGGACAATCGGATCAAAAACCCTTTTGGCAGAGGTGGATTTAATATTTCAGCACACTCTTTAGATAAGAATAAAAGAAGTTAGCTAAGTGTTATAATATCAACAAAATACCAACAAATTAGTATATAATAAAACACAAAAATTGGGTTATATCTTAAGAAAAAAATACTTTTACCTACCCCTGGCGTAAACGCGTAACTATTTTGTATCTCACTTCTAATTTGGGAAGGGGTTGGGTAAACATCACCTTGGTACGGCAAAAGGATACCCTCTATTGCGGAGCGGAGTTGTACTTCTCCCAAATTGGTTAAAAACGCCGGTTCGCCTCTTTCGGTGTCTAGGGCAGCCTTGATTGGTGCGCGTTAAGACTCACGCATCTCCACCCTCTTGCGCTCTTGTGATCGCGTGGGATGGAGGGGGTGGATGTGGGATCGCCGTGCACCCCTTTTCGGTCTGCTCTGAAAATGGCGTGTAGCACTCAGGTAGAGACGTTTTTATGGAGGATGTTCATAGAATGTAATTGATGTCTAGCATTTTTGCAGATAATTAGAATGTTAAATAATATGAAATTCCATTAGTTTACAGAAAAATATATTAATTCTTAATTTTAGCTCATTTTTTTCTCTGTCAGAAATTTCTTTTTTTGCATCCTTTCTTTCACCTTCGTGGCAAATTTATAAAATAGAAGTAATGCATTTTTCATTTCGCTCGCAATCTATCGGAAATAATGAAAATGAATTTTTTCTACCCTCAAGGTATTCGGGCGAGGAAATTTGGCGAAGGTCGCCTGCATTCGTGTGCGCCTACACTTTTTTTCGAATATCTTTCGCCTTTGATTGCAGCCGCGGCATTTTCACTCCATTTAGCCATCGTCGTTCGCTCCATCATGCTTCAGTTTCTTTTCAGTGAGTGGTTATTAATGATTCTGATCTTTTTTCAAGGTAGTGCTACATTTATTGAGGGATCGTGCTGGCGGAATCCATTCGCTGTAACATTGGTTCTAGATACGAATTACGAAGACGATACCACAACAGACTCATTCAAATGCTCTTATGAAAAATGATTGCTTTCATTTCATAATTTTAATTATAATAGTTTTTTCCGTTGAGTATTAATTGACCACTTATTCTGTTGTAAAAACGACATCTTTAACATTTCAGTGCCTTAGAAAACATTTACCTCCATTTTTTGTTTGGGCGTTTTGTTTTCATTATACTAGTGTCTTCATAAACATATTTTGGTTGTTGATGCACTATTATTCAGCGGGGTATAGTATAAATAATTAATTTCCATTTTAGGGATTATTTAATTTTATTATTGACGAATCTGTTTAGATCTCATTAAGTCGTGTTATTGAAATCAACTCGCACTGTTTAAATAACTTCACCAAATGTAGCCGAAACGTCGGTGGATATCATCTTTTTAAAAAATTAAGCGCTACATCAGAGAACGACAAAAAAATTACATTTTAACAATGTATCTAGAATATTCTTTACGAATCATCTTCAGTAGTCCGTCATCCCTGACTCATCCTAGCGTGGGCGTTGGATGTTTTGGTGGCGCTGAAGGGCGGTTTAAGAGGGGGATGGGGCTCCAGGAGCGTTCGTGGACCTCGCGCCCGCGCGTGGCGTTCGTCGTCCCGCCTCCCGCCCCCACTCGCCACCGCCCGCCCCTCCACCAGCGTCCACGCCCCTCAGCAGGCCGCGAGTAATTATCGGGGTCATCGGTGCCCGCCTCCACCCCGTCCCTGCAACCTCGCCTCTCGGCGACTGTCTGTCTCTCCATTGGAGAGCAGTGGCCGTTACGAGGATGGAAAGACGTTGCTCGTATTTTGATAAATCTCCTATTTAACATCGTTGATCATATTTTCAGCCTCCACATTGCGCAAATAAGGATGTCTTGCATTTAGGCCAAGTAAAAATTTTTTTTGTTATGCCGACGTTCGATATATATTAGGGCTAACTATTCTAAAATATGATTACTTTGTTCATATCCCATACCAACCACATCACAAATCCTTCACACATCCTCTTCTATAACTCTCAACGTTAATACTACATTCTTCACATCTACACAAATCCTTCCAATCAGCAAGCAATACTTGGTCTGTTTTTCCATTCTTACATTCTATTTTTTTTGTAAACAAGGTCGAGCTACAGAAGATCCAAAGTCTGTGAACGAGATAAGATATATCATTATAAGCTACAAGGAGCAAACACGTATTTTTAGGATACTGTGTTTCTTACGAGTTTCTAGTTTGAAATGTTGAACAATATATTTTAAACCTTGGATAACTGATCCGTCATCGTCAAGCAAGAATATAGAATATGAATAACTCTACAATTATCGAGTTTTGAAATTATGAATCGATAGATTTGAAATACAGAAAACAGATGTGAGGGCACATACGACGTAAATGAAATTATATAAACGACAATAAATTTTATTTTAGATTGGTTTACGAGTCAGTAGTTATCGTGATCGTAGTCGACGACGGATATTTCGTCGAAAGAGGTCTCTCCAACTCCAAATAAAGTAAGTGGAGATGACATTGTTAAGCTTCCATTGGAATGCACCCTCTTAGTTGATGTCATACCAAAAGTGACAGAGACGTTTTTTTTTCCAATCGTAAATATTTATTTATTGCTGATGAGTAACACTTACAACAAACGAAGTCATTTCAGCGGTTAACCCCGGTTATTCTTAACTAGAGTACATCATACTTCTGAGCCGCTGTGCAGTTCCGCGTATTCCAGCGATTGCATTACCCTACGTGACGTCATCAGCGTACGATTTATTCGAAGAATTTACCGCGGCGCAAACAATAAAAATGGCGCTGAGCGTTAGTGTTTCGAATCGCGAAGTGGCGTCCTCTCGCTTACTCGCTCGCCATTCCTCCCCCTTCTCCCCACCCCCAACCTGTTTCGATAAACCCCGCAAAATTATAATGCTATAAATTGCGCATAATGGGAGTCGCCGGGGCGAATAGGATCCGGGATATATCTGTCGGCGGCGCGACGCCGGAGTGAGATGGCTGCGAGTGAGAGGTCGGGGAACTATTCCGAGGAATATCGTCACGCCGCAATCCTTTGGACTCCACTGTCACCGTTGCAATTCTTTTGGAGTGCGTCGGAGGGTATGCGTGATCACGATCATTCGTAAATACTCGGAGCTCTTGGGCTTCAAAAAAACCCTCTCGTGAGGTATATTTTCTGCCGCTGCGTTGCAGTCTCTAAAAGTATATTAAATTGTTTTTGACATAATGTTACCTGTTGCAGTATTTCTTAGTGAATAATTTACTTACACAGTTTGTTTTTTAATGGAGAAATAACAGTTTTGTCTGCAAGAAATTTCATACTTCATTAATGTAACATCTATTTGGAAAATCTATTATATTTGGATTATCATCGTTTTACCCCGTTATCCACTGTAAATAATAATTACTGAAAACGAATTCATTCGGTCAACGTCTCGGAAAGTTACATTTTCTTCGTCAGGACAAGGCTATATGGGTTAATACTTCATCATCACACTTCATTACCTACCTCCTTCTCAATTGCAATACTCAATCCCCATGGCATCCCAGGCACAATCGAACCGTCTTTATATATTTTGTCGTTGAAGAAACATGGGACACTTCTCATGTTCATCCAAGCAAAATCTTGTCATAATTATGTAAGTTATTGAAGAAACGACCGTGATTTCTTGAGAATTTAGGTTCTCCAATTGGGAAAGTTTTTAAGTGTCCTGATAACTCGATTCACTTAGAATACGTTGAAAGTAACCTTGATACGTATACGAACGAAGTTACCTGTCTGTTGTTGAACGAAGTCTTTTCGCAATAATTAAAACCTATCCTCTCCAGATAAACTTCTTTTTATCTAGAGGATAACGGAGACGTAAAACCCTCTGTTACGCTCTGAATAGTGAGTGCGATGGTAGGCAGTGGACACTTCACGTCTTTCAGGTGATTTGCTTTTACTTCATGACAGGAGAAGAACTCGGGAAGAAAATTGCCTCTTATTCTGGTTCATTATTTACGCACTTTGTTGGCGAAACCTGTCTTTGCGCAGCAAAGACTTTTTTGCATTAAGTTAGTTATTTGCTTGTCATGAACAAATTTGAAACATTTTCACTTCCTCAATTTTTTTCTTCTAATTTTGGTAATTTTTTGTTATTAACTGTGTCGAACACATTTAAACAGGTGGAGATCTAAGGAGAGAATATTTATATTAATGTGACGTTTTGTCGAAATAAAACAATCCTAATTCCGAGACGCGACAAATTCGTTTTCGAGACCATTCTTATGACACTCAACAGTGGACGACTCCGGCAATTACCTCATAAAATGTCTGACATGTGATCACTTTCGGTTAGATGAAAATTGCGACGAACCGGGAATTGAACCCGGTCCTCCTGCATAATCGCGGAGGAGTTAACCACTAAACCACCCGTTCGCCTTCCACGACTGTACACCGTTAAACCCCGGGTGACCTGAGACACATGTCCGTATTGGAGATAAGTGATCCAGGCGTATCACCCCATCCTGGCCCGGGTTTTGCTCCGGTTTTCCTTCGGGTAGAGGCGGATTTCGTATACAGGTTCTCTAGGCTTGTCTAGGGGCATGTTTATTGTAATAATAAATCGTGAATTTAGTGTTATTTCAATTCTTTAGTGTTTTAAACACTATACTCAGAATAATCTATAGTTCGATAATAATTTGTACATGTAAATTTTTTGCGTAAAATTACAAACATATTGCCATTTTATCAGTATTATAACTCGCAGCTAACTTTTTTTCTTATCTAGGAAATTTTGCTGAAACTTTTGAATCCGCCTCTGCCTTAGGTCCCTTGATTGGAATTGATGGGATGGTCCCTTGTTTACTTCCGGAGAGTAAAATTAGTTTGCGGTCCTCCACGTGGTCATACGCAGTTTGTACTGTTTTTTGACAATAAATTTATTATTAATTATTTGTGTATTATATTATTTTTATGTGATTTGTATATAAGTGTCTTTACCTGAAACGCGGCGCCCTTGTGCACCAGCCACGTATTACCCAGGAGGCGATAACTCTGAAAGAAACACGTCGAGACTCCCGAGGGACGTGCAGGGAGGGTTTGTATCTTCTGACCTGTCGATCAACGCGTTTTTTTCGTGTCGCAGTGATCTCGATCCTATCGTCGTGAACAGGTGGAGACATCTGATTGATGGAACAAGGCCAAGCAATAAGTTCTAGACAGACGAGGTGGACGGGACTCGTTCACATATGGAGTGACTCACCGCGGAACGACTCACACGAAAAGACGTGCGTGGTACTCGCTACTGTGTTGTACAAAATGCGAGTAATTCTGTGTTCTCGGTTTATTTGTTCACTTTTGATACATGCTGTTCAGCGACTACCCGTAAAATATGGAAGACCAGTTTTCAATAAAAATGTAGAATATTATACAAGATTTATTCACACCTCTGCTCCATTTTGTACGAAAGATACGATGCAACCTGTTTATAATTTTAATCGTATTTATACCCGTTTTTAAATAGATCTTTATTCCATTAAAAATTGTGTTGAAATCAATTTGTACCAATCTGCTTCCAATAAATTCTCAAATATATCTTGCTTACGTTTACGTTCTTATTGATGTGATTATTAATATTTTAAAAATTGCATTATGTCATTTGTAGCGGACTGCACAATTATTGCGGAGTACAATAAGCGCCGCGCGCAGTGGCCCGAGTTCGAACTCGCCGGTGCGTCCATGGAGAACCTGTTATTGAGATGGATATCGAGCGGATTAGTAGGCGTGGGTCGCTGATACAAGTATTTAATAAGCCGCTCACGAAATTCTATTTTGCTTCCGCCGCCTTCTGCGATGTGATAACTCACTCTATGCGTTTGTTGAATTCATCTCTTCGAAGGATGGGCAATAGGAACTATATCTGTCAAATTTGAGTTAAAGTTTAGTCCTTAACCGAGTAATAATTGTATATTTGTTTGTATATATACTTTTTTATACTTTATTGAACCAAAATGCAGTATATGCATGTCGCGCTGAGGTGAGCTGAACACCTCTTCACCACCAGAACACAAAACACTGTACCCACTGTGACAGTCTAGCTAAAAATAAGGTCAGTTTGTTTTTCAGAGGAAGAAACTACGCAATGTAAGTCCTGTCCCTTATTAATTCTCGTTGTTATCATCTACACAGCTCATAAAAACACCACGGATCCCATTACAATGCAGACAGAAATACGACGCAATATCACACGTCGGTTCTAGTTGAATCGGAGGACCAGTCGAGAACACACGCGCGTTTGGGCACTTTGTACACGAGAATATTTTCTCTGAACACGACAAACACTTTTCTGTTGTACTTCACACCGGAACGTAGTGAACTCGCGAACACCGGCACAACATCTGTTCAGGGAGTGCGGCAACCCACTTGCAACTTCGGTGGGCAATGCTGTGTTAGGTTAATTACTCAGCCCCGGCTTTTTATGATGTATTAGTCGTCTCACCTAAGTAAATGATGGAATCAGAGCATAAAAGCAAATTGGCCTATCTGTCCATATCCAGCCTCCAGGCGCGTGAAGCTGAAGGCGTATATTTTGGTATATATTTCTCTCGAGAATGATTTTGATGAAATCATGGAATTGAGGTATTTTGAGGTGCACTAATGTATCATCGACTCATGGGGAAAACGAGATAATTTTTGTTCTGTGTTTAATATTGGAAAAATCCTGTATATTCCATAAACTTATTCAAAATGTAAGAGTTGCAATGTGGAAGCGGATAACATGCCGACCAACCACAACATCCGTGGTTTGAATCCCGTAACTTGTACTTTTCGAGTTAATTTTGTCTAAACGTTGAGCTTTTTAATGAAATGTTCGTAGTACCCTAACCTTGTAGTATTCGAAGTATAAGTTTGGTAGTTCATATCGAAAGGTTTGGAGAAATCCTTTCCTTCCTCTGAATTTGGATCTCGCATCCAAAGTTCCTAAGAAAGTATATATATATATATATATATATATATATATATATATATATATATATATGTTTTCCCAGTGCAGATATTGTAAGGAAACTTTCGTGTGTGTTAATCCCGCAGGAAGTCCAGATGGAAGTCCTCTCGTAAACGCTTCCCACGATGCAGGGCTCCGGCGCGCGCTCTGGCTCTCGTCTGCGTTTTCTGATAGCGCGTATCGCCGCACGCCTCGCCTTTTTCCGCCGCCGGCGCCGCCGCCGTCGCGTCTTCCAGTCCACGCGGCCCTCCTCGGTGTCACAAGCTCTTGTGCTGCTTCGTCCTCGACCCCTCAGGTCGGGAAGGTGTAGCCTTCCTTAGCATTGACGGTGCCAGTGGAGTACAGTAGCTCAAGTCTAAGTGAATAGTTATTTTGTCTTCGCTTGTCTAATATTTTTTATTGTAGTGTTTGTAAATGGGAAATGTAGAGTGCTATTGAAACCTATTTACATGTGACGATGGGTTAGAGGTGTGTGATAGGGGCTATTGTTAGTAGATGGGATGGTGAGCAGGGTTTACCTATAACTAGAAATAGTAATAACAAGAGTCATACTAGAAGTAGTAGTCAAAGCTATATGAAAAGCTAATTTTTCATGTAATTTTCCCCGCCGGAAATCGAACCCAGAATGACCAGGTGAGCAAGCTTGCTAAGTTATGAACCACTATTGTCTAATTAGGGAATGGTTATGATAGAGACTAGTTTACTATTCAAGTTATCTTTCTTTAGAACGACTGAAGAAAGTGTGGCACATATATTTCGGACAAAAGAAGTCACTAATTTTCTCGTTCGAATACTTTTTTACTCGTGTTTCCAGTCTTTCGTGGAAACATTTCTGTTCTTAAATCAGTTACCTCTGGTGTTATCTGAAATGAGAGAAACGTGGCAAGTTCTATATTTGTTTTGATCTCAGCGATGTGTTCTTGGTCTTCCATTCCGAGTTTCTTCTTCCGAGACCCAATCATCTCACACGGTCTGGTCTTTTGCGTCCCGGAGCGAGTTGCCAAATTGCCGCTTGAAGCAGGGAAGGACCTAATGAAACGCCTACAATCTCCGCCCCCGGTCACTTTGTGTGTGTTTCTCAGCATGTCGCCAATCAGCCCGAGTGGACGCAAGATGGTGGGTGTAGATGGTTTTAGGAAACGTCGAATGTGGGATTGTGTGATGGATGACTTACAGGATACCTTGAACTGATAGTGTCTTCTATGAATAACGATTTGGCGTACACGTCACTCCTTACTAGAAACGACTGTGTATCCATGAGCCCTGCGCGGGTTCATATATGAGAACATCAGAACAGAAAATATTATGTAAATAAATAAATAAATTTATTGTCAAAAAAGTAGTTACAAACTGCGTGTGAGCACGTGGAGGACAATAAACTAATTTACTCTCCGGAAGTAAGCAAGGGACCATCCCATCAATCCCGATCCCTTGATCCTTCCTAAGGCAGAAGCGTATTAAACGTTTCAGCACACTTATAAGATGTTCGGTACGTGTTATAATATTAACAGAATATCAACAAATTTGTATTTAATAAAACTAAAACGTTCTTTCACAAGTACGTATTATTATAAACTAAATATTATTCGGAAAGTATTGTTTGTAAATAGAAACCAATAAAATAACTAACTATAAATTCCAGATTTATTATTTCAATAGACCCTGTCTATAGGTAAGAGAGCCTCAACCCGAAGGAAAACTGGAGAAGAACCTGGGCCAGGATGGTTGTCTTTCATATTCTGATGGAGTTGCGGATATTATAATATCCAACCTGATTCATTCACATTTGAGTGCTCGATTTATCTTCGATCAGTACAATTCGTTTGCGACCATTCTGTCGATCTTTTATACTTTATAGCGTTATGCAAATCTCATTCCAATAAACTTGTCCGTCTCCGTGACGTAGTCAAAGGGGTGTAGTGGATTATAAACCTCTTATGATGATGTAGCGGATTAGTATCGGTCGTTTGCGGAGTCGGCGTGGCTGCGTTGCTGGCTGGATGGCCGGCCGGGGATCGATCCCCGGTGAGGTGGTGATTTTCATCACACCTCAACATCCAGACTGGCTCCCAGGCCTACTCAGCCTGCTATACAATGAGTACCAGGATCTATCCTGGGATCGAAAAGCCGGTCGGAGCGAGATGCTGACCACATTTCCTCCTTCTAGTGCCGGGGTCAGGAAATCACGCGAGCTCTACCCTCCGCGACGGCCAATTGGCACCCACAGCAGCGTTTGGGTTCAGGAGCCGATCCAGACCTAACGCTAGCTACGGACAAATAGAATAGAATGGGTCGTTTGTAAGTAGATGAAACTCTTGTTTATTATGTGAGGCGAGATTGCTTGGAGATACTAAATTAGACCACGAGCAATATGCAAAGCTTTCCGCGATAACATAAATACATTTTGTAAGTATTTTTCTTCACTTTCAGTGTTCTAGAAACGTAGAGTTCTCTATCTTATGTTGAATTGAGACTAGTGGCTGATCTATACCTGAACTCTTTACAGATAACATTGAAGTTTGTAAATGGCATACTTTGTTTGGGAAAATTTCATGTGTTTCTTACCGCGTAAGAACAGATGATGTCGGAGGCAGGACAGGACTGGTGATTAGTTGGCTCGCGAGGTGTTTCAAGTATTTTGATTAACAAATTCTTAATTAAAATTTTTAGCTTCAGTCCCAGAATACCTTAACAAGAATACCAAGATCATATCAATGTGTGGTAGGTTTAGCGCATCATCTACTTTTAATTTCACTTGATCCACTGACAAAATGGTCCACCCGACGACTACCAGTTCTGCATTGGTCTTGGGCGGATTTTTATGTAAATAAAATCTCCGTATTTTATCTAATTTTGTAAAATATCCCTCTTTTTCGCCATCTTAACCAATTGAGTAATAATTTCATTTTACTTCTTTTAACTTATTTATGTTTTAACAGGTTAAGAAAATACCACCCAGATGACGCTACTCACGTGTTTTTAAGTCCATGTGTATTATTATTAATTACGTTCTAAAAACCAAATTCGGGGTAACCGTTGTGTATGCCATTTACTGCTTTCGCGATGTAGTTGGTTCACATGTCTCGACATTATAATTGCGAAATATTCTCTTGATCTTGGTATATATCAAACTGTCCCACAGTAGACCCCGATGGTGCCCAAGGGGTTCGCGGAAGGTAGAGCTCCGCAATTAGTTTGCTTCGGCATTGGTAGAAGGAAATGTGTCCTGCGTCTAGCTTTGGTCGTTTTGACCCCAGGATAGACATGGTACTCATTTTATAGCAGGCTGAGTAGGCCTGGGAGGCAGTGTGGACTTTGTGGTGCGTAGTATATGTACCCTCTCTTCGTCACCAACGTTGTCGCGTCGTTTCTGTTCGGTTAGCGCGATCCGTGTTTGCTTGGGACGATAGAGGTAGTCAAGAATAGAGGAAGTCACTTGTTACGCTACGGAATTCCTTGGTGGAATGTTATAGAGTCCTCTTTTGTCTTAACTCTTACCCATGTATTCGTTGTACTTTCTCGAGTCTTGGTGTCACACATCGTAAGGCATTCTTTATTTGGGGAGATATAGTGTTAGATAGTCTTTGCATGTATAGTTAAAAGCATTGATTAATGTAGAGAAGCTTCTTATGTAGAGAAGAGAAACATTGTCTACGATATTTCCTCCGTAATACATAACAACCATATATTTCGTGTCCAAATAAAATAGGGCGCTTAATAAATTGCTTCTACTTCACCACTCTTTTCCAGATGTCAAGGAGTTAACTCATTTTCTGGAAAGGAATTTTATGTCAGCTTTAATATCTCATTACATTTTTGATTTCCAGGTTAATGAATATTATAATACGATTTTGTGAAGTTGTAATATTGCTTACACGCTTTACCACACCATTGTGGTAGTCATTCTAATGATAGTTGCATATCATTAAAAATATTTTATTTTTTGCGTATTATTTATGTAGTACAATTTTTACCTGGGCACAACCTCATGCATTATGTTTGTAGCTACATTCCTGCCCGCGTTTTTCTGTACTCGTGATCTGTGGTGGAACTCAGGGGGTTATAGCCCCCCCCCCCACCTCCCCCGCATTGCACTTGACCTCTCAGCAGATAAAGACATACTTTACCACTTTAAACAATTAATAAATTTTAATATTGTAAATTGTTGATTATCTATTTGATGAGTTGATGTATTGTTTAAAAGATAATATTTATAAAATTTGTCTTGTGAAAGCATGATTTTCAAAAAGAAAATCCCGGGATCACACCTCAGTTAGCCCTCCCCCCTTGACTACGGTCTAGATCCGCCACAGGTCGTAATTGCTGGGATGGATTTTGTCTATTAGCTTATTGTCCTTCACGTGATCGTTTAAGTTTGGCCATCAATTATTGATTCAATTGAATCCCTGATATCCGGCGTGTTGAATTGCTCCATCCCCAGCATCGTCATCCCCCGCTGCCGCCCCCCGACTCGTATATCGCGAGGCATGCGCGCGCGAGTACTTACTCCCACACGCATCCACTGCCAACAGGGCAACCTCGTTATGGGAACAGGATCGCAGCTCTCGCCGCCGCCGCCGTGTTACCCGATAAGAACCTCCTTCACGAACGATCATTTACAGGGAAATTATTCTCCTCGTAAGTACCGAGGAGGTGCGCTCAGTTCCTGTAGTCTCGGGACTGTGCTCCGGATAGAATACGGGCGGAATGATTTCCTAGGTCGTATTATGCCGAGTTCCGTAGTTGCGCAGGGAATTTGAAACTCGTGCACGTACTGTGTCACCCGTTGCAGTGTTGCGTGATAAATTATTGGCTCTGGTTCCCGTTCGAGGTCGGATATTGCGAACGTCAGAGAAGAATATTTAGGGTAGACGCAAGTCAAGATGAAAACATTATACCAAGAACAACTGCTTTTTAGCAAAAAAAGAAATTTTGAAGCAAATTATTAACCATTTCAAATGTAATGACAATTAATCTTATGTTGTATTGATCGTTATGTGCATCGAAAATCTTAGAAATAAAAAGACTAAAAGAGTAAACCATGTTTGAAGTACTTGATTAATAAAAGGTTTCCGATATTACAGTAGTTTTATGTAAAGCCAACGCGCGAAGATTTCTTCCGTTGTATTTGAATTTCTTCTCACTCTTTCCTCTGTATTCGAACGTTCCGCGCATTTTTACGATTTCTTCCGCATCTCAGACGTTTCAACGCTGGCGTATGTTTCGTCTCCGTAACTCACAACTGCAAGCGCAACTTCCTCTCTCGTCGAGAGCCGCAGCCGACACAAGTTAACCTCTCCGTGATCGAACCGCGACCTCGAACACCTTGTCACGTGTACTGGAGGTTATCTCCAGCGTAATTAAGCATACAGGGATGTGTCGAAGGGAGGGGATGGCTGGACATTTACATACTACAAGCATCGGGCATTTGCTGAGCGATCACGCCGCTTTAATTTACCGACGACCCGAACGCTCCATGTTAAACACGGGCAAGTGGCATGACCGCTCGGTAAATATGGCGGAGATGTCTTCTTGACGAAGGAGGAGGTTGCGCCCGCGGGCGTCTGGGTTCCCTTCGCTCTTCTTCCGCGATGTCTTGTGGAAATACTTTGTATGATGGTCTCATTGTTGGGTTTTGGGTATGTGACGCTGAATAATTCCCATCATAATTTTCTTAGTAAATTGTGGTTGAATAATACATTGCTGAGGTAGAGAAAGAAGTTTACTCAGAAATAATAAATAAATAAAGCGAACATCATGTAATTTGAACAGAATATGTACAAATAATGTGTATGAAGTTCATGAATACAGTAAATTAAATTAGTGAATATAAATATTTTTGTTTTCAATTATTTCTTTACGATGTATGAATGTTGAAATTATTTAATAATAGAACGTAAAAGCTGTATGATTAATATGCTAAGTATTAGGAACCGGTAGCTTGTACTCTCAGCTGAATTCTGCTGTGGTTAATTTTCGTTAGCGGAGAGATACAGAATAGGTCAGAACGTGCGCAGATCTTTCCGAAAACGTTCCATTTGTTTAGGAAATTTACTTGTTGTTTATCGATGTACGTCGAATTGTGATGTATATTATTATCTGTATATTCGATCATGTTGAATGTATCTACTGCTTTTCTGAAACTGTGATTCTCGAACATGCGGAGTCAATTTTAGCTGGTAAATACGCAAAAAATAATGATAAATTCGGGACCACGGGAAAGTTTTGAATGAGAACAAAAAAAATTAAAAGGACAGATCGCTGAGCGTATGGTTTCCCGCAGAAGTGCAGCGTTGCGTCGCTTCTCATGAGAAGTACTTGGACCTTTGCCACGATTAGTGAGCTGGTCATGGTGTATCCACCCGATGGAAAGCTGCGTGGGAGTGTCCAACGTGATCGTCCATCGCTCTGCATCTGGCGTCGTGCCACGCCCCCTGCCCGCCCCACCCCAACGAGGTCTTTCTCCTCTTTCGCATGTCGCTAATGGGAGCTCAATGCACGGACACATGTCTCGAGCACAAGACGCGTATTGTTCTATGTACATGAAGATACTTGTGAAGATTTTTCTTTATTAGTTGAACTTCGTCTTCCTCTGTAATCACGTTATTTATCTCTACAAACAACATTTCTTCGCTTCTACGAATCGTATCGGGTATTGTTTTATTTCGGAACACGATTATAAGGTAGTACTAGCTTTGGTAGAATTAAATCTAAAATATCTGAAACCGGTTTAAATGAAAAAGTAATACATTACTATTGTGATTTGAACTTGAAAAACATACCTGACAGACCATTTAAATGCGATAATTGCAATTATAATTGATGGTGTAATATTTTGCGTTTTATTTACAAAAAAAAGAAAAACCCCAGCGGTGGCGCTGGGGGTAGTGTTGTCGCTTATCAGCAAGTCATCCCGGGTTCGATTCCCGATAGGGCCAGAAAATTCGTAGTTTTTCACATTAATGTCCCAGTTCATATAGCAAACCTTCCTCCCTCCTAGTATTACTAACTACTTCTACTAACCCCTCCACGTGGGCCAAGTTGTTGGTAAACCCAGCTAACCGGCCCACCTATACTAATACCATTCTACCCTCCTACCTCCTATCGTTCCATGTAGGCAAGCTTCAATAGCACTAAGCTTCATTTGCCATTTACAAATGCAACAATATAAAAAAGAGAAACTTTTAAATTGTGAAAGTTGTGGTAGTTTACTTTGATTTACAGTAAATTTTACGTAGTATTTTTTGCATCATTTTTATCTATAGGTCACCGGACATTTGAGAGAGAGAAATCTTACTTTTTCTTCATGAAGTGCACAAATCACGAAACATACGCGCCCGACCGCCATGTTTTTACACGGTCTTATGCATTTCAAACGAATCAAGAGAGTTCCTGAGTATTGTTTTTACTAGTATTTACTCATAGATGCAAAATAAATCGTGTTTTTTCTTCATTTCAATTCTCATTGTTGTGATTTCAAAGAATAAGAATAAAAATAAATAAAATTATTATACGTGTCAATGATTTTACAGCGATCTATTGTTTCCCCTAGCGACGACATAAATCAAGTCAGTAGTTACGCTCAAGTTATCGGTAGTTTGGACACCAAAATTAACAAAGATGGCGGACTCGAGTGGTGTTTCAGGGCAGCCACCACCAATATTTTAGAACAAAAGCCCCCGTACTCGTTAAGACTTGGATCATCTTTGATATTAAAATCATCTTTTGGTAGCGCTTACACTACCGTACGGGTGTACCAACACTATTGAAACAACAAAGAGACTACCGTAAAATGAATTTCGTTGAAAGTAGATTAAAAAAATTAAGATTACTTGGATAATTTACGCGATGTATTTTGTAAATAGGAATGTTAATTTTGTGTCACACTACAAAGGATAAAAAAGAGTATTTTAAGGACAGGCTCTCGTAGTACAGATTTGTTTCGTCAAGTTTGGTGGTAGTGAATACAACGTATATGATGAAAACATCACTAAGTCGAGTAATATACGATATAGGTTGGCAGTTCTCCCAAATTTGGTGACTTTTCAGATGGCAGCTACACTATATTAAGTGGAACAATCTTGTTTGTTTTTTGTCACTTGTGTAAAATGTATCGTCGCCCGAGTTTTATCAAACAATTTCGCAGATTTTTTTTCTTCCGGCATCTACACAAAGCAATGTTTTCCGTCCTCGCGGCAGTGAGAACCCGGAAGCGCGGATTTCTTCCGTGATCACGCGTGTTTGGGGGCGTGTAAACACGACTTTGCAACGCTCTTCGAACTTTGGTGCATACAGCTGCATCCCACCGCCATGTAATTTCTTGTGTTGGTTTCCTACACTAGTTGTGCGTTTTAGATGATCGGACTTTCAATTGCCGTTTTATTTATTCAGAATTGATTCTCTAGTTTCCTCTAATTAAGTTTACCTGTTATACATTGGTGACTCATTTCTGACTGTCGGATGTAAAAAAAATGGTTTTGAAGTCTCTAAAAATGTGTATTTTTAAATAATTTTTCCCCATTGAAGATAAATTAAACTTTCGCAGATCATCTCGATATCTTCATTATCTCCGATATTTTCATTATTTTTTAGTCTAAGCTAATGGAAGAAAGCCATCGATTGAGTAAAGTCTGAAACCATTAGAACGCATTATGAAATATATGATTTTCCAAAATTTTTCATCTGTTTATATATACTTGGGTACTTTGATTTGGGGAGCAACCTGTTCAGTCCAGAATGTTCTTTCGCGAAAATAATAAATAACAATATCCTCTAATGCTTACAACCGTAACAAAGTCTTGAAACGGAGGAAGTGTACCTTTCCATCAGTGGTTGTAAACATTTCGTAGAAAGATGTCCATCCCAGCTTGGATTCGCGATCGGAGGCGTGAAATCGCGCCTATTCACTCCCTTCTATTGCGGATGGGAGAGACAGGCGCCAGAGGCGCTGCGCCGCTCGTTGAGCGCCCGACGAGCGTGTAATCCGGGCGTGTATAGAAGGCGCTTCACACCTCTCGATCCAATTTCGCGGCAGGGCGGCCATGTGCGGCCGAGCGAAGTGCGAGTCTTGGACGCGATGCGGCGCTGCGTCTGTGGTGCGACGGCGTCTCGCTGTTGCTGGCGAAGAGCTTTTACTGCTGTCTTTGTCGTTTCTCCGATTACGCGCTTCGTTTCTGCTACTGCACGGGTTTCACTTTCTTGTCCTTGGCGACGTTTTAGCTTACTCTTCTTCTTCCTCCGTGCTTGTCTTCGTCAACTGAAGTTATCTGATGACGACAATTGTGTTTGTGGAAATGGTACAGGTTTGGATGTGAGATCGAGAACCGGAGGAAGGAAAGGATTTCTCCAAACATTTGGATGTGACATTCCAACCTTACAGTACTAGAACTATAAGGTTGGTATGTCATATCCAAAGGTTTGGAAAAATCCTTTCCTTCCCTTGGATTTAGATCTCTCATCCAAACCTAGGGTTCTCAGTGTATGATAACGGTGTCACATATAGTTTACCATTGATAGTGCTGTAATAAGAGGATGAGGCTTCACAAGGAAAAATAGTGTGACCGGGGAATTAAATTTGTATAAATTTTTGGCAAGAAAGGGCGTTTTTGAAGACTCACACAAAAAAATATTAACACTGATTCTGAGGTGGCATATGAAGGTGGTGGAAGTGGTCGCTATGTGGTAGAAAGAGACAGACTAAAGAAAGTGAAATACACAGATGAACTCAGTGACAATAAAATGAAAAAAATAAAAATAAATTGGGCTTTACCGAGCTCGCAATTTAGTTGCTAAATGAAAGTCACTTATGAATACTTTTGTGAATCCCATAATACATCTGCATTACGCCAAATAAGTATGAACTTTCTTCTCGGTTTATTGATTACTTTTGAGCTTGGACAATATTAATAAGTGTTTGTGGTGTAGAATAAACGTTAAACATTTTTCGTAATTTTAAAAATATTTTGTGTTTGATAATAACATATGGTAGATAACATATAAAAGAAATCATTGATAGATGTAAATCAGTTACTTTTCAAGAAATAGGATTTTATAGTATTTGAAGATATATTTTACAAATCCCCCCGCTGTCTCTCAATTTGTCACCTGTCCATTTAGCGCCCGAGTCCTCCTCCTGCACTATCTCGTCCCGATTCTTCCGCTTCAGTGATCGCCGCCCACGCTTTCTCCGCCGTTACGTTGGTGAAGGGGTGTATTGAGACGTCGAAGCAGCCGGCGGCGACAGGACGCGGGCGGATTCGATTGACGCGTGCGAACGAGGCTCTGTCACAGAAGCGCGACGAAGCGGCAACAGTCCGCCCGCCCCTCCGTTGGGTGTTGGCGCGACGCTGTCGATACCAGAGTGGGTGTATCCCTTGAGAAAGGTTGTAGATATTTGGTTGATACCTTTTCTTTTGCGTGGGTGTATTCAAAAGCGACCGATCGATTTCGCTACACAGCTGTGATATAATACTCTCCCTTTAATCCTGACCCGGGTTTTCCTCCGGCTTTCCTTTGGGTGAAGGCGGATTTCTTATATAGGTTCTCTAGTCATTTGTTTAGAGGCGCGTCTATTGAAACAAGAAATCGTGATTTTAGCGTTATTCCAATTCTTATTATTTGTAAACACTATACTCAGAATAATCTATAGTTCGATAATAATTCGTAAATGTAAAATATTTTTTGTGTGTTAATTATAAACATGTTTATATTCTATTAGTATTATAACTCGTCGCTTACCTTGTCTTATCTAGAAATTTTTGCTGAAATTTTTGAATCCGCCTCTGCCTTAGGGCCCTTGATCGGAATTGATGGGATGGTCCCTTGCTTGCTTCCGGAGAGTAGATTAGTTTATAGTCCTCCACGTGGTCATACGCAAATTGTAACTTAGTATTAAATTGATAATAATTAAATTGATGTATGCAAAAGCAAAATTTGTATATTTCGTTCTACGTTTACTACCTCGTAATGGTACGTATAGGAGTTCTTGGACATGGATCACTTTTTGTTATAAACTTTCAACTTATATAAACGACTAATAAAAAAATGTTTTGCGATAATTCCTTTGCGTTCTATTCTGTTATGTTACGACAACGAATCAAAGAACTCACGACCGAAAGTCAAGTCATTTACCTCCAATGTCAAAATGTTTTCTGCTGGGTAGATTGAAAAAATTTTCGGGGGCGTCGGTCAGAACATTCCTCCCACAATTTTTGGTCCGTTTTTTATTGTTAACGTTTTAGAAGTAAGAGAATCCATTTTCGTCAAGCGATCCAGATTGTGGACATTTCATTTCTTTTCCAACCCACCCGTGGTAGTGTTGTCGCTTCTCACCAAGTCGTCCCGGGTTCGATTCCCGATGGTGCCAGAAAATTTGTAACTTTTCACATGAATGTCCCAGTTCATATAGGTGTGACTACTGAAAACCAAACCCTCCTAGTATCAATAACTCTTTTACTAACAATTCCTGCTAACTCCTCCACGTGGGGGTCAAGTTGTTGGTAAACCCACCTACTAACAATGATCTACCTCCTAACTCATTCCTATCTCCGTGTAGATAAGCTTGAATAGCACTAAGCTATATTTCCCATTTACAAATACAACAACTTAAAAAAACCTACCCTCTTAAGTGTCGGAACAGGGGAAGCAATTTGAGGCTTTTAAAAATCCGTGCCGTACGTCGATTGCGTTGCTCGAGGGCGCGGTGTATTTTGTGTGGAGGTGGCTGTTGTGGCCCTTGGCTCGGGACGTTGTTTGCGAAAGCGTTCGTTGGCACTTCGCCCGGCGCCCGCCGTCTCGCCGTCACGCTACACACATTTGCGGAAGAGAAGAGCTTCTCGAGATGGCATTCGACAAGAACGCCCCCTCTCCTTCGTCCGAGACAAGTCTAAAGCCAATTTTTTTAGCAACTGATATGATTTAGATAAAAACCACTTAATAGATATGACTCAGTGTTGATAAATTTACTTGTTCTCGTTTGTTAATTTTGTGCCAGTAGAAATTCATTACTGTCTAGGTATGTTATAGATATGAAACATCTCTTCAGGCCTCAATTTCTTAAAGTACACTACAATCTCGGTAGCCCGACATGTGTTAGACCGACACTTTCTGTAGTCCGACAAGTTGTCAGCGACTTATTTTTCGTATTATTATGCACTTTTTTCACTCAGACATCACGTTTATTTGCAATTTCCACATACTGTATATTGTTTATTGGCATTGAATTTCTTCATGATCAAATTCTGTAAATGTGTTTAGCTGAGTTTATCACCCAGTACGCTTTTTATCATTGGTTTAATGGTACCCTCGATAATCCGACAACTGTCCCATTTCTGTCTGTACCGAGCATTTACGTGTTGAGATTGTTCTTGAACTTTGCCACAACTACGTACGTAACAAGGAATAAATTTTTGCGTCTCCGACTTCCATTGCTAGATAGTTATCTCGCCTTGTTCTTTCTAATATAGTGGCAGAAATTACGGTACTGCGCAGTAAATTATCCCCAGCATTTATAATGCGTATCGTATATCGTCGCTAGTGGAAACATATTACCGTGAGTTATACCTTCGAGAATTGGACGTAATGGTTTTCTCTAAGTGCTGAGCACAACGGGGGTCTTTGAACGACCGAGTGGGAGCACGTGTTTGAACGATTTACTCCACTGCGGGTTGGATTAAACTGTCAAGATGGGTTCTGTAATGTATTTCAGCCCTTGAGTCGTTGAGAAAACTCAGACCCGCGGAGCTGATATCGTTCTTTCAACACTTACGCGAATAATGCGTTTCTTGCGATTCGCGTGACCTCATCGGGCGCCCGCTTTACATCTGGACTCTGTTTTTTTCGTGTGCGCCAAACACAGGTTGTTTCGTGTATGCCGTCGCCTGTTCGATTCGGCTGGGTGAGCACCGAAATGACGAGTAATATTACTTTTACGTATCCAGGGACAGGATGTCGTTTACGGTAACAATTTTCGAAACTCCGCCTGGCGATCTCGATCTTGTTAGACTTCCTTTTACTGTAGGATCACATTTTCACCTCGAGATTAGGTATTTGGAATGATTATTTTTATAATAAACGTTTGATGTCTCGTAATATTGGCTGTGTTAAATTATTGATTCTGATTCATCACTTCTTCCAACAATCGTATTTCCTTTCTTTGTTTTCGAATATCATTGAATGATAAATTGCTAGTCGCAATTTTACATATCTTCATGATTGCTTATGCTTTCATTCGTCTTACAAAACTCCCATAATCAATTCTTTGACATATTACAAATTAGTATTGTAGAAACCAAGATTTGAAACTACTTCATCTAATAAGATGTGTAGCTTCTTTCACAATTTTACGAGGCTAACATTATGTGGATTCTTATGACCTTAAAACGTGATTCAGCGACTCACTGGGATAACGTAGGAGTCTGCTCTGACATATTAAGGACAGAATATCCGATTTGGTTTCGTGGGTTTTTTCTTGAAAAGTTTAAATATTTATTGTTAAACCTTGTAGCTCGTGGTTAGCGTGCTCTCTGTCCTCGGGGAAGTCCCGCATTTAAATTCTGGCGGCATCAGAGAATAGTTTAGCTTTTATCGTATGTAGGAGGAAGTTGAATAAATGTACGAAAATGTCAAAAACTGTAAATAAATGCATAAATAACGTCAAAAACGTAGTTTCTCCCAATGACTAGTGTTTAGTTGGTAAACCGGGGGGAACTAACCCTTAGTTGCGCTCATTATCGTGGTGAACAGGTAGCCGAAACGGTGATACGAACAAATCATTACCAGCCTCTTCGGCATATTGCCACTGCAACCTATTGGTTCACGAAGAACAGAAATCAAATATGCCTTGGTTAATCCGAGACAAATACCATGTTGTGATAGTGCCGTGTTCGTCTCCTCAGTTGATGGGGGGCGCGAGGACAGATAAGCGCCGATGCTGAAGACGGCTTCCGGTGCTTTCTAATGCTGATGCCTCCCTTTGCACCGTCTCCAGTCGTCACGTGTCTCGTGCCTCGTCGTCATTCAAGCTCTCCACGCAGGACAATAGCGCTCGGACAAAGTGCTGCCTCGAGGCGCTGCCGCGAACGATACAGTTTTTCCCCTCGCAGCGGTCACCACCAAACGAGTCGTCTTCTCATCCTCAGACATGACGCGTCGAGAGTCTCAAGTGCTTTGGTCTTCTTCTGCTTTTTAAAATGTGTCGGAAATTGGATTCGATCATTATAACAATATTTTTTTCTTCCTTTTAGTGCCTAACTGACAGGACTACACACCGTTTCCCGGGATTTGGAAATAACTTTAATCTATCACTAATGGACATTCTGGTATTCAAACACCCGTATTCTTTAGTCTTCATATAATTTTGCTTTTACGATTTGGTTACGTGGATTATACATTCAGTGGTTGTCTGCCTCACGTAACGCAATCGAACTCTTGACGGACACATTAGTAAGCTTCATAGTGAACTGTCATGCGAGTGGAGATTCATATCTACTGATTAGCAGCCAATTTAAATTGGGTTTCTGCTCCTGTAATTTATTAGTAATGACCATTCTTCGCTTTTTAGTTGCAATAATCGTTAAAAATAGTCATTAGAAATTAAAAAAAAATCATAAATTTCTTTTTCTGATACATCATACAACCATGCAACATACATCCCAAATAATTCACTTTTGTTACTATAGATTAACAGTTTTGAAACCGTTATTTCTGAAAAGATTGCTGTATATGATTAATCTTTTGGTATCGCTTCAGCGAATCAATGAACCGTTTTGGTGCTGTATTCTGTTTTAGGATGATCTCGGGATCCGTGCTATGTGGTTGACATTTTTAGTCCTCTCGCTTTCACTCTACTCGGTACTAGGGACGGGAATTGAAAGTGACTTCTTAGAAACGTGGTGTCATCCTAAAATAGACGACAAAATACAAGTAACAGAACTCTTCCTTGCAACTTACTGTTCAGTTTTTAAACGTCGGACTCACCCAACGTTTTTCTCTCTCCATTCGCGGAGAAAACAAGACTTTTATAAGATTAGGTCAGCGGTTTTGCTCAATCTCTAAGATCTTCTTATGTCGTGATAGCGTATCTTTTGGTTCCGATAGAAAGACCTCCCGTTTGGAGATCTCATCCCAAAGATCATCCGGTAATAAATTCCTTTCGGTTCCTCGCTGGTACTTCTTCGATCCCAAAGAATCGCTCGCCAATGCTCGCGTTTGCTTGGCTTCATTTTATGTGCCTAAAAGACCGACACACTAAAGACAGGGGAGCACCGGTATTCGTGATGCGGCAAAGAGCACGAAACGTATCCACACTATTCGATATTCGGCGAGCGTATTCGCCGAATGACGAATGTTTAGAGCCGTCTTAATACTGGTAACAACTCTAAACCGAGATACCGAATAAAAACGGGTTGTGCCGTTGCTATGTACTAGGGGAAAGAAAGCAAGAGCCCATTTATATCATATCCACGTTGTGAATAGTTGCGAAGAAACCGTCTTGGGGAAGTAGTTCGTTTACCTCTCGTCGCGGCCGACTGGCGTTCTCATAAGGCGCGCGTGTCCTCTTTGTTATGCCGCGCTGTCTCTTGCGACTGGGCGCGGCGCTTCGGTTCGTCGCGCTACCTGCATTCGAGCGCTACTGGACACTACGAATCAGTACAGTGCAAACTGCATCGCAAAAAGCTGTTCAACAACTAACGGGATTTCCATCCTTCGAGTTTTGTTGCCTCGGTGAAAAGACAGTGTTTGTTTACATTTATTANAATGCAGGGAAGTGTTAATATATTTAATTCCTTGAATAAAGGTTTACAAGAGTTTCGGGGATGAGATTTACAAATTATCCGAACTATCAAATTATCCGAAAATTACATTTATTG
>NNCF01129931.1:177263-214915 GCA_002313205.1 Laupala kohalensis | reverse complement strand
TTACATTTATTATTTATTTAATGTCTTTTGACCATGAGGTCTGTCATGAGGTTAAGGTCTGCTCTTACACTTGTGTGGAAAGAGACATGTTGGGTAGCCGGGGAAGTCTGGAAAACCCCAGCTGAAAACGTCACTAGTTCGGCCGAGCGGGGTTTGAACCCACGTTCTCTCGCTCAACGGAATCATGGAAGCGATTACGCTAGCACTAGACCTCTGCTGTCGCTAGAGGTCATCCCCCATCCTTTACACATTCCGTTGACCTCCAACCTTTTCAATCCTTGGGATACATGGATGAGTTGATGTGATTACTTTAGACTTGGTTGTGAGATCTAAATTCCGAGTATGGAAATGATTTCTCCACATCTTTGGATATGAAGTAGTTGGGATGCTAGAAGGTTGAGAGGTCACATCCAAGGACTGTGATATCACATTTATTGGTTTGGATAAATCATTTCTTTCCTTTCATTCGGATCTCACAACTAAATCTGTTCTGAAATTATATCCCATCTTTGTACCCTCCCCTCCTAGTGAGTGTGTCCTTAATAATTCACACGTTGTGAAGTTCGTTTTGATTTCATTTCTCTTATGTTATACTTAAAGAAATCGTGAGGATAGTTTCTCATGTGTTGAATAGAAGTACTCGTTCAAACAAAGCTTAAGTATTTCTTTTGTCGTGTTTCTTTCGCTACTTGCATTACACCTGTGACGGCACAACCACTCCTCTGTTCTTGCGCGTCCTCTCGATCCACGCTGATAAATATTGACGTTGTCCTCGCGTGATGTTTCTTTGTGTCGCGAGAGCGGTGCATCCTTTACAAGCGAGCCATCTCTGTCCACAAGCATGCACTTCCTCATCTTGTTATTTACTAACAGGTATTTTGCGGTCGGGAGGAGGTGTAGATGTCTGGAAACTCGCCACTTCGGTGGTATTTCCCCTAATCTAACGAAAAAAACCCAAGAGTGATGTTTGAGTACGGTTTTGCGTGTTACGCGGTTTTCGTAAATGTGTATGGAAGTGCAATTACGCGCTCCGGGCTTGTCGGTTCGTATTGGTGAACTCTGCTGGCGGTGGAGTTGAGGTTGTTCTGCTGTTAAGTTGGCACCTCTGTTTCTTTTCAACCCTCGCTCCGCCAAAAATCCCCGACGTCGTCGCGGGAGGGACGCACTGTGGCCTCTTGAAGAGGAAGAACTCAGGAGACCGTCGCAATCCGATCCGGTGGCGTGGGAGAGAAGGGGAACCCGGAGGAGAAAAAAAAACGGAACCGAAGCCTCTGCACTCCAGCACTCCAACCCTCCGTGTCTGCTTCACTCTCACTCCATTCGTCTGTTGATCCTCTCTTCTGCTCTCGTTTCTTCTTTACAACGGTTTTCCTTGTTTCGATCTACGATTTTACGTGATGATGAGGAATACCCTCGGAACTCGCAACATTTGTTGTAGCATTTAATTTATTTCGTGTAAAATCATTTATTTAATTTATGCGTTAAATCACGCACCTCCTATGTTGAGACCCTGAAGTGTAATTTGCTTAAGGACTATAAGTCTTACACATTTTTGTATATATGTGATAACTTTGTGTCAGCTCCCCTGAGATAAAAACCGAAGTCCCGGGTTCGATTCTCGACTCGTCGCCATTTTCACGCGGTTAAAAGCTATCACACTGTAAAGCTTGTTTTCTTTATTTCCTTTTTTTCAAAATTCGTGTTAGATTACTTCAAACATCTTCCACAGAAGAGTTTTCCAATCTTGAGATCTTTCTTTCCCCCCTCGAGCTCTACTCGAGTCGTCTGCCACTCTCCTGGATTCTTCCGCTCAAGGACCTTCAGACAGTGTGGAGACGTGCGGGGGTGAGATTGCTACGGGTTCTCTTGGTTTAGTAACCGTACGGCTTCTTTCCGGAGGAAGACTAACTGAAACAACATTCTGAAGCAGGATGTGTTGATCTACATACGCATTTCTTTGGATCTCTAAAACCAAGTTTTACGAGTAAAGTTTTAAGAAAACCCGTCGAAGTTCCTGAAATCAATTATCGTTTTTCTTTAGTCTCAACAGCTTCACGTTACAGTATTCGAAATTGATCATTGCATTGTAACGTATTCGTACGATTAAATACAAATAAATCTGGGAGAAACATTTTTCACCTGCACCTGGCTATAAAATAATTGTATATAAAATCAAATATTAATGGTNTATAAAATAATTGTATATAAAATCAAATATTAATGGTATTCTTTACACAAATTATTTCCTTTTGTCGCATCTCCTTCGTTTTCCGGAATCCTTTCTTCTCGCATATTTTCATCTGACGTTCGAGCTAATGGAAGGCGGCATTCCTTGGAATAGTTTACTAAAGGAGTGGTTTTATGTGTGTAACATTGTCGGAAGCTTTGCTGTTCCTCGTTCATGATGTGCAGTTTTTCTAGTTCGTGTTTATTTCTCTTTCACAATATCCTGTTCCTGTTTTTCATTCTTCTACTCTGTTACAGATTATTTTTCTTATTTTATTTTTATCCCTCTCTGATGTGGGCTTCGTAAACTATTTTAATCAAACTGACATCGGTGTCTTTCTTGTGAACTATGGAGGTGACGAACGAAGAAGTTTTTGATTATCACTGTCTCACTTCTCACTAATCCGGACAGTGGGGGTCTGATAGCGCTTCGAATATTCGATTATCTGGGCCATATAAGGAATAATAAAACTATGTACTCTAGCAAAAAACAATTGTCATATATTGTTTGAAAATTAAAAGAGAAATAATTATTAAACTTGTGACAATGGATAATGATTAAGGACACATACGTGATGAGTCATTGGATGCCATGACGTAACGAGCCATATAGCCCCTGAGCCAATGCTATTCTAGCTATTACAACTAATGTGTAATTTGAAGTAGACTTATATTTTATTTTGCCTTGTAATGTTTAATACAAAGAAGAAAAAATAAAATAAATTCATTATAAAATTTATCCGATTAAAGGATAGTTTGCTAAGGATCCGGATAAAGTATGTTAGATCGCAGATCCAGGAGTCTCTCCAGCGTGTCTTCTGTCACCGTAGGGGTGGCCAGTGCAGACGATGGATGTCACTCAGCGTATGTCTCATGGCCACCTACAGCAGTCTGCTCACGCTTCCCGCCGCAAATGTCACCGCCTCCTGTACCATTGTTCCTTCGTCAGTCGGCTAGGAGGCAATAACACGATGGCTTCACCCCCATTGCCCTCGGTATTATCGCTAGTTTCTGCTCCATTGTTTGTCGAATGATATTTTTTATTTCTCTAAACGTGATATATTCTTGAGCTTTTTGATACGTTATATTCTTAGTTATTTTATAAATTATAGCCAGTTCTCAAACTCACCAATTTTTGGGAGACCGTGAAGTCACTACGTCGAAGTTTTGAACTATTTTGGAATTGGGTACTAACTCAGGTCGGGGCACTACCCTCTCACAATGTTTGGTACCTTAGTATCTCTTCACATTTTCCAAAGAATTTAGACGTTGATTTGATTATTTTTATATTTACACGATTACGAACAAAAGGTACTCATTCCCCTAAAGGACTTGTGAGAAGTGCTCAAAAAATGACACGTCATACATTCCACAAAAATACCCGACGTTTAAAAATAGAATCCTCATAATAGCAATTCCTCGTCCAGAACACATAAGCAAACATCGAAAAAACATTCACCCCTCTGCTCGCATTGAGGCGGTGTTTGATCTCTGAATTCCTGAGCCTCCGTTACGGGCGACGAAGTCGTCTTCGATGACTAGCGTTCCTTGCTGACGACGTGCGGAATCTGAAGAGCGGAACAAACACTCGAAGGACACAGGGGTCAGTCCTTTCGGCTCCAACGGGTTGTTATTCAAACCCTCTGAATAGATGCAGACTTCCACCAGCACCGAACGATTACCCAGAAGTGACGTTTGACGTTCCAACCGAATCATAGCACGAAGGAAATGTTTAGTTTGCTGCATTTGAGGTATAGTTGTGTGAAATATCTTCAAATACGTCCAGCAGTCATTGGAATTAGAGATCGCTTCCATGATAGCAACACAGGAGCCTCCCAAACCGTTTTTGACCGTTGTATAATTTATTAACTTGCTAATTCTGGATTAATTCTCGAAAGATTTAAAATATTGTCAGAGAATTTTCTTTCAATTTTTGAAACTAGCCTTGCAATATTATCATACAAACTACTTTTATTTCTGCGATCGTTAAAATGAGAATATATTACAGTAGTGAACAGTTTTCCTTGTGTGTCCTTATTCCTCGCAATTCCCTTAGTTCTTCCTCCCAAAACTCAAGTGACAGAGACAATGTCTCTTGCCGGAGCGTTCTGGTTAGTGTTCATCCAAGAGCCTTCGTTCTTGCGTCCATAGCGCGGTGCAGCGGTCGACCAGGGTTGTTGGGTTGCTCGCCTGTTCGTGCTTGCGGGTTCCTCTTATCCGGTGCAGCGGAGCGTGGTGACGTACGCGAAGGGGTGCAGACCCCGAAGCCGCGTCGACGACCACTGGATATGAGGAGACTGTAGACGAACGAATCTCGATCTGATTTTTGTTTGTACACACTCCTAATCACACTTTTCCGTTTAAGTAATCTGTAATTTGAATTGATAACCACTTGAAGAAATGTGTTAAAATATATTAAACCACACTTGCAAACGTTGCTGCTGGTATCAGCTTTTAGAACAGAAGCAACTCCCAAGTTTTGTAATAATATGTGAAGGCGAGGGAGATATCGAAAGCAACTGAGGTAGTTTCGTAGGTGGCAACTGTCGATGCTGTTTTATCGCATTATACGACTGTTTACAATCAAACGCTGCAGGTAGTATTTCTTCCTCAAAATTAAAGACATGTTTTTATTTCGTCAGAATACATTACGGCGCGTACCCTTCTGACAGCGTTCATCGTCTCCATTGTAAATGGGCAACCGGCAACTTCCGAACAATGACAATGAATTGATAGCTTTCTAGACGCGCAGGCGCTGACCAATCCGAAGAATTAACGATGTACGACTGTTTACGCAATAAAAAATTACTATAACTTGTCTAATCCTTTACCATTGTGTTCAGGAACATTAGTAAATATTGTCACAATAGCACGGTTATAGCAATAGATATATCAATGTCAGTAAGCTATTAAAAGGTGAAGGGGTATTCACAAAAAAATAATAATGCATTGAGAATTTCCGTCTTTTAATTTCTTTTTGTGAACATTTAGATTTTAATATTCGTTAGTTTGACATTCTTCGTAATCATCTATGTTATAATGTTGGGACAAATTTTGAATGGAAATTATTTTTAATTTATCGTAAAAGTGCTAAAGACTGTAGCAATATAGACACTGATAAAACTGGTTTACTGGTGTGATCCAAATTCAGAGGAAGAAAAGGATATCTCCAAACATTTGGATGTGTTATACACAAGATTGTAGGAAACTTTTTCCCTCCCCTGAATTTAGGTCACACATTCAATGCTAGGATACTCACATCCATAGTACTTATATATCTTCCGTGGAGAACCTAAATGTGGAGAAGATTGGTGGTAACTTTCGGTCAGATACAAAAGGCGACGAGCCGAAAATCGAACCTGGGAGTCTTTCATTCATTGCAGGGGTGTTAACCACTACACCACTCGTTCACCTTCCACGACTGTACACCATTTCCACTCAACCTAAATGTTGTGAAAGACGAACGGGTGGTGTAGTGGTTAACACCACTGCGATCATGGCCGGAGACCCGGGTTCTATTCCTGGCTCGTCGCCATTTTCATTTGACCGACGTTATGTCACATCCACAATGATTTCTCAGTGCTATTAACATTGCTAATAAATGCTAATTTTTAATAAATTAGTCTTCTTTTGATGGATTTCATAGTGTTAAAGTCGAAGGTCGTCACTGGGTAGGTCTGCTACAACCAAGTTGGTCGGACGCGTGCGCCCGAGTGTGGATCACGCTGGACGGAGGTGGGTCGGCGACCGCGTGTTGCGACGAGTGTGGAGCCAAGGCCTCGGCGTCTTCGGGGCCGACATTCCGCCCGCCCGCCCGCTCGCCTACCCACTCGACCTGCCACCCACCCACCCCACCCGTCCGCGCGATACCGGATTCCACACCGCGCCGTCGCCTTTCGCTCTGATGCCGCAGTAAAAGCGACCGATTTACATGCTGCGCCCGAGCGCCGCTTCTGACACGTCTCCGGTGTTCCGTAATGGCGGACTAGCGTCTCTCTTCCCACAGTGCGCATTAGGTTTTATTTATGGCGTTTCGTTTTGCGAGGATTCGCTTCTAATTTTATCACCTAAAAATAAATTACCTGTGCATTATCAGTAGAACTCCAGTTGTTCATTCAGTCACTATCAAAAACAGAATTAGAAAACACATCAGCATTCTCTTCGCAATTTTAAACATCAATACTAAATGTATCTCATGGTTATGAAAAATAATGTGGACAAAGGTGTCAAGCCAACACACACGATCCAGAATTCATTTTAATTTCAACCATTCTTTTATGTGGACATCTCCAAGCTCCTTTAGCAGTGACATTATGAGTTCACGGTCCTGTCGACGTTCTCTTCATCATTTATGTTAATGTACATCATAAATCATGTTTGTCACCAACATCGTTTGCGCGATTCCCGTTTATGCTTCATCACCTCTTGCTTCGAAGTCGTAGTCACAGTCATTGGCTAAGAATAGAATATGTCTATTGAACCCCTTGACTATGCTAAAATTTAAGTAATCGATGTAATGGGCTTCAATTCTACTACCAGACATTCTGTTCCATTCTCAAAGAATGTTCTGGACCATGCTCATTTCATGTTGATAAAGGGAAGTATTTACTTCTTCAGGATTTAGCACTCCCGATACTGGAGTCTTGGCCACGTGTACGGTCATCTCATTTGAACCGCACCCTTCACCCCAGTTGCACCCACTTCTTCTTCTCTCGCCACCGTCACCCACAGCTTTCCTTCCGAAGCAGAAAATAAACAGCCTGGCGAGCGCAGTAAATCGCACCTAAGTGGGCTTTGTGTCTTGAGGTTCAAGGCCCGTGGCCTCGCGTCGATTCCCGAACGCCAGCCGACAGTCGCCGCCGCGGTGACGTCCACGGCGGAGGCGGCGCCAAGCCACAATGGACACGAGACCGGTTCCTTCCTTCCCTTGCACGGCGAAGACGACGACGACAACAACGCGGCGACACCGGCGATTACGTGCGCTGGAGAACGTATTAGTCGCGCTCCATGTTGCGGTGCTGGCGACACAGTTATTGGTTGGGAACTCGACGCGATATTTCTCAATGTCATTGATGTCTGGGGGAATATTTCTTGTCTTTGGAATTAGACATTTTAGATCCTCCCAATTTTCATCTTGTATTCTAAAATGTAAATGTTTTGAATGGTTAGATGGAATAGCCTCATGGTTTGAGTCTGGTCAAAATAATGATAATAATAATTATTAAAACCTCGCCTATTTTATTTCTCGATCGAATTATCAAAGAATTATTTTATTTGGTGACTTCAGAATTCGTTTTTCTTCAGTAGCTCATTGCGTTTATAAGATATCGGAAGTACGAATTTAAGATGTCGACGGAACAAACTTGACACTACAATTAATGTCAGTGAAATGTCAATTCGAAACTTATGTATAGATGGAGTTTAAATACTTCCGATAATGTTTTCTGAGTAACAGACTGATTCTCTTTGTTATTTTTTTATNTTTTTTTTTTTTTTTTTTTTTTTTTTGCGAATCGCGAAGAAATAAAAAGTGGACTTCCCGTTTCACTCATCTGCGTATTCACAGCCCTGTTTTTCCTCTCCGATCGCCTAATTACCTTTTCCGCCGGATCATCGCCCTTCGAACTGCGCGTTAAGCGAGGCGAATTCATCGTTCATTTCTCCGAAGTGTATTGGCCGATTCGCTTCGCTGCTTTTATCTGACGTAGCGTCCCGTTTCCTTTCCGTGCCTCGTCTGTTTACTCGACGTCATATTTCTTCTCCCTCTTGGACCTGGCGATGGAATACCCGCCCACGCTTGGTGGTGACCGAGGCGAAATGAAAGTGCGAGGTGATTGGTCGGTGACGGAGCGATCGCTTTGCGTTTGTTTTCGGTGATGAGTTTCCCGTCGTCTTCTGGTTGTCGCGCCGGCTTTTGAATGCGTCTATCGTGAAGGCCGTGCGTCGCGCCGCTATAAAAAGAGTTTCATCTCGGAGAGAGATGAGGTGGACGCGGTTCGATGCTTTCGCGCTATTCCGCGCGGTTTTCCGCGGGAGACGTCTGTAGTAGATGAGTAAGTACTGGTTGTCGCGACCCTCTTGCCCCTTACGACCAGACTTCGATTTGCCGTCGTGTTTGTTGTTCTTTGTGTTTTCGCTCGAACGATGATATGATTAAATAGACTGACTTCTCACGTATCCCTGAATAAAATCTATGTTTCTACGAGTAAATATTTATTTTTTGAAATTGCGTGTCTTCAATGGTACCTCGGGTATCACAATTGTCCGAATTCAATTTTTTTAGTAAAACTGATACTAGCCCAGATAACTTATTCAATAGTCACGATATTATTGTGAATCAAACCACGCATGAAGAACAAAATCTAAGAACTTGAGCACAGAAACACGCTTGTGAACAATAAATCGTAATATGTGCTTGTTAGTATTAACCAGTATAATGAAGAACGACAGTTGGCAATACGTTTACCGAGGATCTTCACATTGCCGTAAAAATCCAGCTAATATTTTTATAAACTATATATAATATTCGTTATTTTCCGGGTGCAACAGGTTTTATGTTTATGCCTAGTTTATAATACTTTAGATTTTCTTAGTACTGTGGGATTCCGTACGAGCCATGTCAGCCCACCCCCTCCCTCTCCACCGAGGCGTAACGCCACACAGTCGTATGTTGTGCGCGCCGCGTTGGTATTCCGCGCATCCCGCGCCCTTCGCGACAAGAAGAGGCGGCGTCTGCGAACTCCAAGGCTCTCCTAATACGGCTGCAGCCGCCACCGGCGACCAGTCGTCACCGCTCCCGGTGCGCGCTTGTTCCCGCCGAGTTCACGACGGCGTCGGTGGGGGTGGAGAGTCACCTTGTGGACTCTGGAGGGGCGAATGTTTGCCGTGATAAGGGCAGAGGACGGGCATGCGGGGCTATGGGTGTGAGTACCCTAGGATCGGATGTGAGATCCAAATCCAGAGGAAGGAAAAGTTTTCTCTTGACGGTTGGATATGACATTGCAGCCTTATAGTTTGTATACTATAAGGTAGGGGTGCCGCATCCGAAAGGTTTAGAAATGTCTTATCCAAACCTTTTCTCTCCGTTTTTGGTATTCGCACAATACATCGATGGATTCAAACGAGTGTTGGGCAAGGTCAAGGTTGAAGAGTATCCCTGGCCAATTATATATATGCCAATTCCCAATTATATTTGGAGTTTTTGCAAATGAGAAATGTAGCGTGTTATTGAAGCCTATCTACACGGAGGAAGGAGGTAGGTATTTTTAGTAGGTGGGTCGGTTAGTTTGGTTTACCAACAACTTAAGCGTAGTGGAGGGGTTAGTAATAGTTCAAGTTAGAGATACTAGGAGGAATAGGAGGTGGATAGAAGAAGGAGGGCTTGCTTTTCAGTAGTAACAGCTCTAGGAACTGAGACATTTTTGTGTAAAGCTGGCCTCACCCGGTATAGAACCCGGGATGATTTGGTGATGAGCGGGAACTCTAACATCTGAGCTACCTCACGATACTTGAGAGGAGTTCGAAACATGGATGACTCCTTCCGCACATGACTCATTCACCTTGGTGGTCCAGACGCGCAAGGCAGTAGCGCTACTTGTCGCAGCCATTATTGTAGTTTCCTTTGCGCAAGCGCATCATATCAATCACCGCGAGCGCGTTGCTCTCTGGTCGAAGGAGTAGTGTCTCGCTGCTTTTGTCTCGCTGGACGAACGAGCATCGCACCGCGGCGGCCAAGTGCGGCTAGGCGCACCGTTCCACGGAAGCTTTTACTCGAGTGTGACCGTCTCCGTAGCGGACTGTCTCCGAAAATGGGATTGGCGTGATTAACGGTGGACATTTGGGATAGGTTGGAGACTTTGTTTCTCCTGTTCAAGTCGTGAGAATAAGATTTACTGAGAAAATGTTCGAGACATTACATCGTCTGCTGCACGTCATCTAGAATAGAAAGTTATAATAGTATGATTGACATTTCTAAGTACTATCGTTAAGTCTTTCCAGAAGTAGTACTTTCTAGAAAATTGGTGTTGTGCATGATTTTAGCAGGGTTATACACAAACTATCACCATGGCAATTATAAACTGACAGAATCATTATAATGGTATCACTCTATTTATGTCAAATGTGAGATATTTCTCTATAATTTCATGTATGTTTTTTTATCTATCCAGTCTATCGTATGGGTGACCTCGACGTGTTTCCCGTCGTCCGTGGGGAGACCGCTCCGCCTCGCGTCTGAGTCACTCTTGAGTCGCTGACGCAAACCTGTGCAGCCGCGCGCTTCGCTGCCCGACGACGTCTTGCACCTGCTGGTGAAAGGCTCGCACTTGCACACGCACTGGACGAGATTGTGCTTGCTTCCTTGCTCGTGGATTGTGCTTTTTATCTCGTGTCACTCTTTTACTCTTGTTTTGATAATTTCCTTTTTGGAATTTTGAGGCAAGGTAGTGAAGCTTGTTTTTTAATTTTGTAAAATTAGAATTAAATAATTTCTTTTCGGAAGGAAATGAATACTGGGATGGAAAGGCGATCTACATGGTCTAATACGATCGTTGGAGTACAATTTGTTATTAGAAAACACATGCAAGAACGTAAAAAAGTCTAAATCAAAGTGCCGCAATCGTGTAATGGATAAAGGGTGAACAAAGTAACCCGAAGATCCAGTGTCTGTATCCTGATGTGGAAATTTCATGTGTTGCTTTCCATTTTAAACATGTGTTGTCTAGTAGTACTTTTAACTATACGTCATTGTCATCTAGTTATTTACAACAATAACAGCATCTCCGACGCTATATTTACTGTCTCTACGATTCACACGAGTTACGCAAGTTTGCAAGACGAGTGAACAAACCTTCTCTCCACGTCTGACACTCTTCCTTGAGGTGAAGGGTTTTACCTGCAATTTCGACCATTGTTTCATAAAGGCTTTGTAACAGCACAGCATCACCGATGAGAGGGCGAACGCTCTGAGAGTGGAAAGGAAGAGTGCTTCATGTTCGGTGTTGGCGAATTTCACAATCATCATTCGGACGAGTGTTATGGGAATGGGATTCCTCTTCGGTCACGACTACACGTCTCGCCATCTTCTGCGGACGCATACTTCCCCTTCGGCGGTTGTTCGCTCGACACAAGCAAGTTGATGGACTTGTCAAGTCGCTAGCGATGTCGTGAATTGGCACATCTCGTGAGTAGGTTTCCGTCAGCATATACTTGGAAAGCACAAAACTTTTGAGCTTCCTTTGAAATGTGTCCATGTTTCGTGATGGAATTGAAACCGATTCTCGAGAGAGTGAAAATCCGTGGAAGGCAGAGGACCATAATGAAACCTGTCCTTTTAATTTTCTTATTCCATTGACGTCATTCGCTGATACTGCTCAACAAAGTCTTGAGTCACATGTTTATGTAATTCGTAATCACGGTCACTTGTTGATAATTGCTGAGACGTTCTCTGGAACAGGATGTGGCGAAGTGGGAGGTTGGTGGGCGGAAGCGGAGGCGACGGTGGCGCACCAGACGCACGCCATTGTGAGTTTGGTTGCGCGGCGGGAGCGGGGGCGGAGGTGTAGGAGCAGGCGAAGACGGGGAGGGGGTAGGTTGCCGGTCGATTCATCATCCCAGACACAGCGCACCTGCTGCCACCGCCACTGCCGTCGGACTCATTCACTGCCGCCGCCGTCGCCGCCTCCACCTCCCATCGCAATTAGATGGGCATCCATCCCATGGACTGCATTCCTCCCGCACGTAATCAGAGGCTCGTGCGCGGACTCTGCTGCTGCGTGCCTGTTCCCGCGTTGAAGTCTCTGGAAGTACAACGTAAAATCATTTTCGGGCAACTCATACAACGTTCTTTTGTAATGTGTACTTTTAATGAGTGATTTTTACAAGTATCCATGGTAGTTATATTCAATTAGGATCCTACTTTTATATGAATATGCTCTTAGACAATTTCTTGTAAGATGTATCGAACCACTTGAACATTTTCAGTGAACAGTATTCAAATGTTCTTCAATATGTGTGTGGTATCATTTTGTATTGGCATATTAACACGTACTTGCTCACTTTAAAGTCAAGTCCGAAGAATGGAAGTTTTGTGTGAGTATTTTCTGGTTATCTTCAGGTAACCATTCGATACATGTTCATCACCTTTTCCTTGAGCAAACTGAATTTTCGAAATGGAAAGTGAATCTTTCGTGTTCCTTTCGCTGTTGGAATTCCCTGTTTGTAGGCGTCTGTGTACTGCTTGAGTTCCATGCCCATTCTTGCATTGAAGTCTCCTCCGTGGAGCGATCGCCGCGCGAGTTTAGAAGCGGGGCGCGAGAGCGCTGTTCCGCGTGCGATTTATGATTCAGGATGCGAATGAGAGGTCGCCTGGAGGGAGTCCGGGCGTTCGAATGTGGAATAATGGACGTTGCGAAGTAAGATTAGAGAGAGGTGAAGCGTGGTGCGAGATGTGGGTGGTGAGGATAGAAGAAAGCGAGAGCCGAGTGACAGGGAATTAGAGCGGTGCGGGGTGTGAGGAAGCGTTTTTTGCGTAACCGCCTTCGAAGACCTCTTCCAGTGAAGGGCAAGCGAGAGGCGGCGGATTCGGTCTTGTCGCCTCGCCGCGCGGAGTGCCACGGTCCCCACCTGCCTTGACGGTGCCGCGCCATTCCGCCCGGTGATTTACTGCCTGCGCTCGATCGGACGGTGTAGCACCGTGGCGGAATCGTGTAGCGGATAGCTTATGTTCAATGCGGATTTTATCGCGAGCAACGAGGTGTCTTACTAGGAGAAATAGGTCTGTGCACGACTAGCTGAATGAGTGCCTTCGCACAGAATTAACTGAAATTGCTCGTAAAACACGAATTGCGAAAACGACCATCGTGCTGTTTATGTACTGAAGAGAATACTAGTTTTTTTATTTTTTAATTTAAACTGTAAGCGAACAAAAAATGAAATGTATTCTTTCCGAGATCCATTAGCATGTATGATACAATAATGATACAAGTGATTGCAACTTGTCTCAAGAGATTTGTGTCACTAATAATCGCGCACTGAGTCTGTCGAAGTGAGATTGCTCTACCGCCGGCGTCGAAATGGTTGAAGATTGCCGAGCGCGCGCCTTATGATTAGAGTTCAGCACGCGGCGATAAATTCCTTGTGCGGCGGAGGTGGTGGCGGTGGCGGAGGAAGCGCGGCGGGGCGGAGTTGCGGCCCGCGCGCTGCGCCCGGCCCTGACCCGCGGTGCGTGGCAAGCCTCCACCCACCGCCCGCGGCGCGCGCCGACGCCTCCTGCGACCCACGGCTGCGCTGCTGGCGGCGCCTCATACACTCCCTTGTGGTACTCCGACTTCACGCCATTGTTGTCTTTTTGTAGTGAGTCTGTCGGTAGACTTGGCGGTCTAAGTTACCATGGCCGAAATAAATGAAAATAAAAATGTTTTCATTTTATATTTCTTCGAATTTACAGATTTAACAACCTTACTTTCACAAGCCTAATTTGAAGTCATTTTATATATATATTCACAAATATTCAATTTTATAAGGATTAAGACAATTTACAACATCTGAGGAAGAACCAAGACTAGGATGTTGGATATTACTGAAAATTTCACAGTAAATATTGTGAATTGTCGATAATGGTTTTATTTATTTATTTTCTTTGCATCGATGGTTTTATCACTATCCTACACTGAGAGAACAGGTTTGGGTGTGAGATCCAAATCCAAGGACGGAAAGGATTTCTCGAAACCTTTGAATGTGACATCCCAACTTTCGGATGAAACATCTCCATCTTTAAATATGACATCCCAACTTTATAGTATTCAAACTATGAGATGTGTATGTCATATCCAAAGTTTTGAAGAAGTTCTTTCCCTCCTTTGAATTTGGATCTTACATCCACACCTGATGTTCTCATATTTATTGTGTTTTCTCAGTGTACGTACCAATGGATATGATCTTAGTCGTCCTCCACGAATTCATCAGACATGTCATTCTCATTTGAGATCCACTAACATATAATCTTCGTATTTTGGTTGAGACGAGTTCCATTTCGCGTCGGGAGGCGGATGTTGCATCTCGCGCCTTGATCTGCTCTGGGAGCAACGACGCATGCTTTGCGGCTGCCGCTGCGCTGTACCAGTTGCCCTTGGGCGGTCCGGAGGAGAGCAGGAGATATGACGTGGGCTCATAGCAGAGCGAAAAAAACAACATATTCGTATTTATACGTACGCATTCTCCACAAATTATGGTTTTGGTAGATTGCGAACTAATGTGTTACCTGTAAAAAAATTAGACTTTTGTAATTTGTCGGTCTGATGACTGGGTGAAGGATGTATATTATTAATGTAACTTCATTCTTGTTTTTATTTATTCAATTATCATTTATAATACATACCAACCTTAAAACAAGGTGGAAATTAACAGTTTTTAATCATCCTTTTGTCTCGCCGGGGATGGAAGAGGAAAATAGGGCTTTGCGAAAAACATATCTCACCACCCGCTTTAATTGATCTTATATTATTAAAGGGGATAGGATGAAAGAAACTTTAATTCATTTTATTTTTATGCATATCAATGTAGCATACAGAGGAAGTGTTCTATGAGAATGAACACCAGAAATAATCTTGGACAGGATTGGGTTCTGAAACCGGAGGTGTCGCCCTAATCATTGGGCGTAATCATACTTGATTTTTAACGTCTGCCACATGAACAGTAGCGTGGAACCCTGAGAACTCGGTACGACACTGATTATTACATTACTTTCCTCACGCGTACAGAATCTGAAGCGTCGAAAGAGTGAAATAAACTGAAGGAAACTGTACTAGAAACACATTCCTACATCAAACTGTAGCCCGTGTGAGCCCAGTGTGGCTTGTTTTGAAACCCACTTGTCTCCCTCATTCGGAGAAGAGCATGTTTCAGCCACGCGTGGTTTTTGCCTCGCTCCGTGTTCCAGCTCGAGCTGTAGCCGCTGCCGCTGTCTCGGTTGTTAGGGCGGCGGCATCTGGCATGTGGCACGCGGTTCCTTCTCCCATCCATACACTCCCGCTCGCTCCGAACGTCTGGGCGCGGGCGGGCAGGCGGCCGACGAGCGCATTGTAATTAACTTTGTTCTCCGGATCTTTGTGGAGAAGACTGCTTCAAACCACGCCCTCGATAAATCAGGCGCGAGCCTTCCTTAGCGAGACCTACGCCCTGGGGCGCCCTTCCAACCTCCGCTATTCACCTGCCCCGACCAATGTTGGTTGTTCTCCAATGTTTTATCATTACGTCTATGTGATTCTATTGATTTACCGATTTATTGTTCTCAGTTCTCTCACGCGGATAATTGTAATATTGGTTGTATAAAAACGTGAGAATCAACAATTTTATTAAAGTTTCTATTAGATTTTCGACTTCTATCTCTCACCGGAACAAGCCCGTAACATCAACAATTCAAAATATGATTATACGTGATAACTTTCGGTCAGATAAAATAGGCGACGAGCCAGGAATTGAACCCCGGACACCTGCGTAGTGTGCCACCTGGTTCCCTTATCTCCAGTGTGGGGATGTCTCAGGTAAAAATATAGATGAAAACATGATTAATTATTTCTATAAGAAATAATATATTATAAGTTGTTTTGTCTTTCTGTTTTCGTTTTTCTCTACGTTCACTTTCATTCTCTCGTAATCCTGCGTTCTCCCTGTCTCTTCGTGCATGCCCGTCTGATGGATTGCGGGGTGCCATCACCTCTAGAAATATCCGCTCGACGGAGCAGGCGGTGATGGTGGATCCCGGTGCTATAAGACGCGTCTTGAAGGCCGTTTGGTTTCTAGGTTGCTGCACTGCTCCGTCCTGGATCCACATATTCACTCGGCGACTTATTGGTTATACATCAATCATCTTCATTGGAAAAAATCATTCAGTTAACGCAATTTTGGTAATTGTTACGTGAATTTTTACCTACGACAACGGGATTTTTTGTCTCTCACTCGAATATGCAGTGTAACCAAGTATGTTCGTATGTCTGGCAATTCTCACATTTAACTATTCGGTAATATTTTTTGTCTTCATTTTGTGACTTCCCTTTAAAAAATGAAATTTATATAGTGACATTCTTTATCTCAATTACTGCAGAACACTAACAAAAATAATATATACGTCTTATATCATCTAGTTTGTGTTGGGTGTGTTCTGCTGTAAATTTATCTTTTTTGCGTTTATGACGTCATTACATTTTTTTCCTCAGCGACATTAGCAACAATTTTGTGAAGTAGCTCCCTCTCCGTACGCGCTGCCGCACTTGAATACTCAATTAAGGCTGTGTGGCGAAATTGCGCCGCGTCGTCGTCTTATGAGAATGGCTGCGGCAGTTCTCTCGGTGCGCCTCATCTCGACTAATCTCTGCTCGTTCTGCTCGAAGCACGTCGTTTGATACCTTCTCCCATCTGCCCCTAACCTCCTGCAACCGTTATTATCTACAGTTGCTACTGAATTTTTATTTGGCGCATCGCATTATTTCCTCCTCTTTATTTTCCTCTTAGTCATTTTTTCAAACCGAATGACCTGAGAGCTTTTTATGCCCCTTCGAACGAATTCTTCGAAGAATGACTTCCTTCTTTTCAGAAGTGCATTATCATGAGTGGTGCTTCTCATAACTGGAGCTGGTAGTAATTTATATACGTCTCAGCGTTGTCTCAAATAATAATGGAATAGAATTGCGTGATGATTTTTCTACGTTACCTACCACTTTTCTGAATCAGACTTTCTTGAATAAGATTTTGTGTTCTCACACAAAACTTTCACTAGTACTTGCGTAGAATGAGTAGTTCTATGGCATGAGAAAATTTTTCTAACTTAATCTGAAGATGGAAAGTAGTGCTCTCTTTTCTTTTTTTTACAGTCGTTTCTCTTGTCTTGATTAGAGTGTTAGTTGTGATCATACTGCTTGGAAATATATCTCGTTACTGGCTTTAAATCTGGGATGTTATTTTAAAGCCCGCGCCAAGGAATTATCGAGGCTTCCGTTCTGTTTATGCAGACACGCGGAGGTAAGTTTGAACTTAAGTCTGTGATGCTGATGCATTATATACGATTAAAATATGATCTGTGACCATTTCGAAGGACAAATTTTAATGGCTCTCCAATAACTAAATGTATAGTGTCGCTAAAACGCGTTTAATCCTTAATGGTTGCTGCAACCACTACTGAAAATTTAATGGCTTCCTCGATGTTAATTGTTGACTCACCTATAGTTCCGTGATAACTGACTCCGGATGGGTTGGAGATTCGTGGAAAGGGTTGGTCAACATGACCACATCGATTGGTGTTCAGTGTGTCATGATTTGTATTTCAAAGGTAGTTTTATGTCGTGATGTGTGTGATCATGTCTGAGATTGTTTATGTTTGAGCATTTGTGTGATAGTTATAAACAGTAATTTATGATTTACATTAGCGTGTTCTCCATAATTTCAATTTGTTCCTTTCTTCTCGGTATCAATCCGCCCATTAGAAATCATTCCAACACGTGGATGGCTGTTCGGGTGGTCGAGTTCACAACAACTCGTCTGGCGCATGCGCACCACAAGACATGCGCGATCGCGTGTCTTCTCCTCTGCGTCATTTCTGCCGATTGCGGCGGTTCTGCCATTAGGAGTCGTCTCCCTTTCGCGGAACGCCGCCGCGGCGAGAAGACGTCGCCGGTCATGATTTACTTGGCAGACCAATCGTCGCACCCACGCCGTGTCAAGGGGCGGGCGGGGAGTGGAGAACAGCGGCGGCGAAACGCGCGCTGGACACGCTATCCTCACGGTCGATCCCCCACCCCCACCCCCAATCCCCGGTCGTCTCCGGTATTCCTCCACCGCCCTGCTCTCGCGAACCGTATGCAAACGAGGCCGCGACGATACGACGACGCCAATTAGTTGCAGGCGCATCGCAGTTGTTTATCCGGTGCATGTAGTGAATCCTAAACTTTCCCCCTCCCCTTTTCGCCCCACGCTACCTCTCTCATTGGTCGTAGCTCGCGTGATCACGCCGTGAGACATTGGCGCCTCTGGCGAGAGAGTGTGTGTGTGTGTGATTGGGCTGTTTGTCGCGACGCGTGTTCAGGTGAGCAACACGCCGCCCGCTACTCACTTGTCCGCGTTGCTCGTCTTGATTATTTCGTAGAATAGAATTAGCGCTTCTGAGTGCGTCTTGGATATTGAAGTGTCTTCGTATGACGTGTTTTATCAAAAATAGTTTGTTGGTTCAGAAATAAATAAAGGATTACCGAACAAACTGTCGAGATTGTATTTGGGTTATTTGAGTCAAATTTCTACTTTGGTCTCCGAAAGAAAGATTTATCCCACCAACCTCCCCGAGAAAAACTTAACAATTTCTGGATAAATATACGTCAATAATATTGAGCATTATTTCAACGTCAGTATACGTCAAACTTCCTGAATCTTGCTACACATTTGTAAATCGGATTCCTATCTCTCTCTCCTCTTTCTCCGACTGGTCGTGTACTCATTTGTTTCAATGGGTTTATACTAGAGTCGCATGCAACAATCTCTGCAACCATGTGAAGTACCTCCTGACGAAATTGATTTCCTTGCATTGCGAATGTCGGTTGTTTCAAAGTGTCTTGGTAACGTGGGAGCCAGAACGAGAGAGTGCTTGGAAGCTGTCGAAGAAGCAATGAGTGAGTGCTTTTCTTGCAGGCGTGGTGTGCCACTGAATGCTGAGAACCTGCGCTTTCGCCACTGGATTAGGTGGGACCGTCAACCGACAGAGAAAGGGATTCTAATGTACATGTATTGTTTTACCGGATTTACTGTAGTCAATATCACGATCATAGTATATGGTCGACGCCAACCTTTCATCCCGGTCTGCATGAACTGATCAACTTTCTTCTCGTTGTAGTATTTGTAAATGGGAAATGTAGAGTGCTATTGGAGCTTATTTACATGGAGCGATAGGAGGTGAGAGGTAGCGCTGTTAGTAGTAGCTGAATCTGTCACCAACAACTTGGCCCACGTGGAAGAGTTAGTAGGATTAGTTAGTAATAGAGTTACTGAGACTAGGAGTAATAGGAGTTGGATAGAAGAAGGTGGGTTCGCCTTTCAGTAGTCACAGCTATACGAACTAGGAAATTAATGTAAAAAACTACTATTTTTTCAGGCCCGGAAAGACCTGGTGATGAACAAGATCGCTAACACCTGAGCATACCAAACGATTAATTGTGCTTCCAATGTTTCCTCGTAAAGATGTTTACGAGAAACAAAATGATTTATCTTCCTTCACAATTCGCCAATACGTGTTCAAGTTTTCTATTTTACATTTCGTCATATTAATTCCGAAGATTTATAATTTTCCTCGTAGCTTCGTGTAGCGCCCACTACTTCCCACGATCCTTCATCTGTCTTCCGAGTGAGTTTTCCGCTATCATCTGCACAATCGAAGTTTCTCCTCAACTTCTTCACACCTCTCCTTGCACCCTCTTTTTGTCACGCGAATAATCTGAATGGAGAAACGGGCTCGGAGGACGTTCACTATCCTCGCTATCCTCGCCCTCACTTCCAGCGACGCCATCGTGAGGTCTGCTTCGTCACCCATTGTGTTGTGGCCACGCGCGTCCCGGTTAATTTGGCGGCTTCCTCGACCCCGTCGCATCCACAATGCAACTCCTTTCACAACGTTGCTCAAACTCTTGTCGCCCGGAAGCAGCGCCGTCGCAGTAGATAGTGCTTAAGAAACACTCTAGATCTTGTGAAAACATCTCATGGGAATGTGTCGAAGGAACGTGAATATCTAGCTGATTACTTTTTTCACAAAGCGATGTGAAACTTATTCTTAAACTGAGAGAGTGGACTGAAACATTATAATCGAAATTTTGATACATTTTCTTCGTCAAAACAATGTAATTTAATATTAAGTAAAATTTCTTAATATCACTTCTATTGGGATTGAGTATATATAGCAGCTTCATATCGAGTGTATACTTGATCCGTAGCATGCAATGATCACACTCTTCGGACAATCTGGTAGTGTACACCTAAAAGATAAGATGAGTAGTTATCGACCCTAATATTGAACAAAGTATATCAGTTAAGGTATTTGTTTCTTTCCTTTTAGTCATACATACTTATAAATATGTGTTGACTTCCTTGCCTGTGAACATTGTCAATGCAAGGCTTCTTTCGATTTTCACTCTCTTATAACTTGTTTCCGTTACTCGCTTCCCGCCTCGTCCTTGAGAGGCAGTCCAGTTCAGGTCATTAGAATAAAAATAATTTTAAGTATTCGCTGACTATGTACATGTATACTGTGTATTCGCCCACAATATACATATTTACTTTGAATTTACCGACTATATGTTACTTATATTGATTTAAAACCGACCTTCTTCTCTAGGCAATTATTTATTATCTCTTTTCAGCAGTGACTCTACAGAAAAGGGTTGGCTTTATTTCAATATAAATATGACTGTAGACGAGAATAATATAAATATGCCAATATGTTATGTATTATTCTATTAATCATGTTACGTCGAATGAAAATGGGAGACGGGACCGGGGTTCGAACCCGGGACCTTGAGCTCAAGGTCCCGGGTTCGAACCCCGGTCCCGTCTCCGATTTTCATTCGACGTAACATGATTAATCTGTTACCTGACGGTGAGGTTCACCGCAATCTAGGAGATTTCTATGTATTATTCTATGTAATTAGTGACAATGTATGAACCATGTATTCCTTTTTGCTCTCAGTTCTGAAGAAGAAAATAAATTTTTCGAAACTTTGGGCGAACACATAAAATACATGTTTTGTTCTAATGGCCTTAACTCATTAATCATCAATTTTAAAAAAATATAATGTAGTGATCAACCGATTTTTACCGACGAATCCGTCATGATCCTTAGGAAAGACATGCCTACTCGTATTCACTGATGAAGTCCTAGCCATCCTCTGCGCTTCTTTCTTAGCCGCCCGCACTTACACTCTTCGACCCATTCCGTCGAGCGTTCGTGAGGCGAAGGCGGTGCTCAAGTGTTCTGTTCCTTATCACATTGGCTTTGTGCAGTCGCCGGCCGGCGTCCAAGACGCGAGTTGCGTGTGCCTTCGGTGGCGGTGGTGGTGGTGGTGGAGGACGGGGGGGGGATGCGGCGAGAGGCGTGCTGCCCGGAGGGTATGACGCCGTCGTGACGATCTGGTCGCACGCGCTGGAACAAAAGCCGGCATTGCGCGAGGCATCTTGTGTCCGCAGATAAGACGAGGTGGTCTCTTGCGCGAGAGAATCTACAAGGGTGGGACACTGCGGTGTCAAGTGTTGCGGCGAACTGTTCTTTCTGTCTCGGAAGATGGTGTAACTTCTGCGCGTAAGCGTGGGCGACGACGAGTAGAGGTGAGAAATGGTGCTCTTCTATCACGCCCGCATTCACTAAACTGATGAATAATTTTACGGTCTTTACTTCGGAAATTACTAAATTAATCTGTTTATCCGAAACAGTATACGACGACTTCTTATGTTTTGGGAAATATCAAAGGGTTTAGCAGGTTAAGATGGTAAAAAATCCCTTTACTCAAATTTTCTTAACATTTGACTCGAACGTTTTGACAATAACGCGTCGAAAATTTTGTCAAAAGAAATATGTTCTATGACATCGTATGAATCAATCTACCGGTGATCGGTGTAAAGGGACTTTTTAACATCTTATCCCGCTAGAGCTATTAGCAGGAAATAATTGTTCACAGTATTATCTTGGTACAAAGTTTCCTCGGAGAGTTCATCTTCGTAAAGTTGGTTCCCTCGTTTTCTTAGTAATTTTCGACTTTCTATGCTTCTAATCAATCATTTAACTTCGCGTATGAAGTGATTGATATGCACTAAGAGACGAAAGTGTACTTTAGTGCTCATGAGAAATTGAAATGAGGTGATCTCTTAAACCTTGTCTGGTTCATTGTCCTCGTTCGTGGAATAGTTCACTTATATTTCTTCATTAATACGACATTCATTACTGTCCCAACTACATGTCTCTGAACAGCGATAGCGCTCCTGTCGATTTACGTACGCGCCGAAGACCGGTTCTCAAGCCCCACCGGTGCCTTAGGTGGTGGTGTTATCGCTCATCACCAAGTCATCCCGATTCCCGATGAGGCCAGAAAATTTGTAGCTTTTCACATAAATGTCCCAGTTCATATAGCTGTGACTACTGAAAAGCAAACCTTCCTTCCTAGTACAAATAACTCTAACAATTACTAACTACTTCTGCTAACCTCTCCATGGGGGCCAAGTTGTTGGTAAACCCAGCTAACCGACGCACCTACTAACAATGAACTACCACCCAACTCGTAACTCGTATCGCTCCATGTAGAGAAGCTTCAACAGCACTAAGCTACATTTCCCATTTACAAATACAACAATATAAAAGACCGGTTCTCGGTATTGGAAGAGAAGCGCCTTTCACAGAGACTTGACTTGGACGCGTAAATCATTTACATACTCCGCTTGCATTTGCCAATCATTGCAACCGTTGAAGTAGCCGCTCGAAAGGAATTCCTTGCTCGTTATCCACGAAAGTTCTAGAACTGAGACGGATGTTCCCACGTATCGCCAATTCCTGCGAAAAAAGTTTATATCTAATTTTTATGTCGGTGATATCCGTCAGAATTCACCGGGTTTTGCAGAGTCGTACGTTAACCTTATTTGACTGCAAATGAATTCCTTGATAGATGTGCGGATTAGGGAAGCTATTCAATACGTCGGGTTTTAATAAAATTTCTGTCGGTGATGATTGTGATCTCGAATACATCGGAAGGATGTTCATTCATTGTGAAATAAATGTTTATTAAAATTTTTATTCTTGTTCTTTTACTTTCGTTTAACCAAATATTGTTGTTTTCGGAAAGGACTCTGTCAAAAAATATCTGTGATTTTCCTTTTTCTTGTTCCGATGTTACATGTCAGAGGTGGAATAAATTCCGGAGGAAAAAGACGGCACATCCTCTCAAACAAAAAATCGATCACAAAAATTGAATTTTAACACGAAAATATTTCTGAAAACGTTGAGGAATAAATAAAAGTTAAAAATCATCTCCTCCTGCCATTATAACGTTTATCCGCGTTTGCCGCACCATCCAATTCCGCGAATAAATGGGCGTTATTGTGCGGCATTCTCGGAATTCTTTTTAAGAACTAGCATTGTTTATACTAGTTTTTATTCAAATTCGTGGCACGCCTACTTGGAAGTGAAGTCGTGGAAATGATTCCTGTTTATCTAGAGTCTGGAGGACCTCGTGGCGCGCGGCCAAAACGAAAATGTTGGCTCAAGTCAGTCTATTGCTGGAGAACCCTTGAGGAGTATCTGAGTCATCGCGGAGTAGTGACCGCTGGAGGGAAGTGCATCAGTCTGCATCTGGATGCGAAAGATTCGTTCACCTTTTACGTGTTTCGAAGGTGGGTGGTCGTGAGGTGGCAACATTAAGACTGTGGAAGTCGTTCAGTTTCGCAGACAATGTTCTTTGGACCTTTCATTGAAGTGCCGTTCGTGTCTGTCAGGCTGAGAGTTTCAATTGAAGGTGACTTGGACGAAATCGAATAAGAAATGAATCGGAAACGTCTTTACTGAAGTGCACCGTTGCACACATTAGCAGTAGTCCAATTAAATAACAAAACAATAATACCATTTTTTATTTTGTCATTTGACTGGTTGTGTATTTACGTTGTCGCTAGTGAACACAATAGTTTGACAGACACTCATTCGGGTGTATTCGGTTGCGGAACGCATATTTCCAATGAAATCGCGCTGTAAACTGAATCTAACCTACGTATGAATCCAGTGACGGATCTGGATGGTAATCAAAGGGGGATGAGGCTAACCGGGGAGCATTTTTGTTTGAAAATTATGGTTTTACAACATAAATTTTATAAGTATTACCTTTAAATAAATTACATCAATTAAATAATTAACAATCTCGTTTTATTAATAACAATTATTTATTAATGTTTTGATATGGTGTCATTAACAATTATATTATTACTCACAATTACAACTAATAAGGAATAATAATCTGTAAATTTTTTACAAAGCATGCCATTTATCAACTTCAATTTTATCTGTTAAAGAGTTCATGTCCTTTGGGTGGGATCTGCCCCCCACCCCCATGGATTCGCCACTGTATGAGCCTAACTACAACAGACGAATGTTTTCTTATAAGAAGCAATACTATTTTATTTACCGAGTAATATGGGAGATACTACTTTCCCCGTATCTTCTAGTTGTAGGCAAATTTCACTCGTTTTCACATTTTACATTAACATATTAAACAGGACATAAGAGCAGTATATCGTGACATGTATAGTATATCATAATACACTAAGGAGTATCACGTACAATTCTCTACGAATATTGTTTGTTAATGGGAATTAAGAGATACATCGATTTCAAGTAGGAAGTCGTAGACACTTCTTTTAATGCTCGAAAGCGCGCGTTCAAACCCGGTGGAGGTCGGGTGCAAAAAATCCACACGAGGCATGTAGTTTGATTATGCTGCATGTAAAAAAATTAATTCTCGGCGAAAAATGCACCCACGCAGAGTTCCGGCTTCCACTACCAGATGGCAGCGCAAGACGGAACATCTAAATTGCGAATGTGGCTCTGCCCAAAGGGTCGCAACAAAAGAAAAAATGGGTCACAATTAACTGGAGCCGAGACCCATACGCTATTATTATTATTATTAGTGCTGAACAAAATTTGTGTGATTTACTCCGTCCGATGACGCAGAAACAGAACGGAATATCTAGGGGACATTTTCGTATATATGAAAACGAGTGGTAACAGGGCTCTGAAAGCAGTGGGTGGTGAAAAGTGCGACAGTCAATAAATGTGTAGCACTAGCGCTATGCTGGGGGTCAGCGTACCGCAACCGTGCGAGGGAGTGCGGAGCGTAACAGGCAGGTGTTGGTTGGAGTCTCCACGGTGCTTGCACATCGTGGACGCGGCGCCCTCACCTTGCGGTTGACTCACGGACTGACTCTTGGGAAGAAGTGTTTATGAGAGTGTGGACTGTGAGAGAACGTGTGGATTGGGTCTCCGCTCTATTGTTCCTTATGACGCCTCAGGCTGCCCATTACTGTCCATTGGATACGCTAATCCATTCGCTTGTCACTCGGGAGAGATGTGTCTGCGATGAATGGAGATGACGTGGAACACTCTGATTGATACCTTTTCGTGAAAGTTCAACGCGTTGGTTTCTTGCGTCATTGTTCGTATATGTATATTATTCATCGGTGATAAATTTGCGCCGTTAGTACCTTCTGTGGAGAATTCAGAATGATCCCGGATTCATGGTACAAACTTTTGGGGTTGGTATAGAACACTAACAATCATTTATTGTATAAGAATGTATGGACGCAAGTGACTCGGTGAGGCGCAAGCACAAAATACGAAAAACGAAGTGTTTATGGAGAGAGCCGTTGACTTGGGCGATGTTTACAATAATTGTTTAAAATACATACTTCACAGCCTCGGCGGAGTCACTGGCGTACACATTTCAAAGATGTCGAGGTATTTTGCGCACACGTGCAGCAGCTGCGGATGTTCGAGTAACGAGATCCTTATCTGAGTCGAGTGGAGTCGCCTAAACTAAACGCCTCGCTACGTCACTTTAGCCCGCACATTCCTGCGCAATAAGTGATTTCTACAGTGTTCAGTATCAACCCTAAGTTTGTTCCTTGAATTCACGATCATTCGGCATAGGTTTAACACGACTCGTATATATTCTGTACGCATATTAATCGCATTTCTTTCACTTAGATTGTGGTAACTTGTGAACTAATTATAGCGCAGTAAAACGCGGTGTCCTTTTGTTATCCGCTTTGACTTTCACGCGTCTTATAGCGGCTTCTGCATACGCAGATACCGTAACTTAGAGTTTGGGTGTTGACACAGCTACTTGGTTCTGCACGAGTGCCTGTCTCTCTGTACCTTCGTTGCATCGGTGCACCCACCCTCGTCTGCCAACCAACTGGTCACGTGTGAAGTGACGAATGTTTAATTTTCATACGTTTCCCACGTGATCATTTCGTTGCTTACGTTTGGAAGTGTTGAACACAGGTCCGTCTATGGGTTTCATTTGAGCTACAACAAATATGTGAGAAGTATGAGATTTCTATTTTTGTCGGAAATAGTATAATTTTTTCTCTAATTATTCCGTATGGTGCTTTTAAAACCACATAATTTCTGGAGCTCTGGCGGAAGTCAAATCAAAGGTTTCCTGAACGTTGCCTTTTGCGTCTTCAATTAACCCCAACACCAGAATATTTAAAACTGTAATATTTAAGAGGCAAAATGTTTCATGCATTTTGAACATACATAAAACATTTTAGGTAGCAATTTTAAAAGGAAATCTTCTCATCCTTAATTACCGTAACAAATCCAAACGATGAATCATCATTCCCGTTGATTCGAAGCACTAAACAAATCTCGTCGAGAGATATATCCCCGATGTGAATTATTAGAAGAGACTTTCTTGCCGGAGGCGGTGCAATCATTTTCTGACGACGCTCTTCTCCGCACAAAAGGGACCTCTTCCCGTTCCCTGTTCCGCGCTTCGCTCTCGACACTCGCCGTCATCGATCATCGTCCGTTCGAGATTTGCTTTCGCTACTCGAAGCTCAGCTACTTACGTGTCCTTATTTCAGGTCTCAATTGAGTCGTATACGTCGTGTACGAAAAGACTGAAAAATGCCGTACTTTCTGTATTAATCTGACAACGTAGATTTTTTTAAATGGTTTATGACTGAATGGTCTGATGTAGAAATTTTTTTCCCAAGACTATGTATTTATGTTCACTACATTTAACTTGCGAAACGTGTATGTGTCTTGTCGTACACTCCTGACATTCGAAATCAGATAGTGAAATGAGATATTTCAAAACACATTTAGTCTTTGAATTTCATAATAATCGTTTGAGTCTCTATAAAAAAGTAATAAATTTTGTTCTTGAGCAAAAATTAAATAGTAAGAACCTCCTACGCCGGGGCCCTGGCTTACAGTCTCGGCTGTCTTTCCCCTCTCTCCGGGGCGGCTCATAACATAATCATTATGTGTATCATGTATTTTTGTATATGAGGTACTGTGATGTGGGTTGTCGTATTTGTGCCGAATAAATTGCTTCCATAATTTCGATCATTCGAATTTTCCTTACATGAAGGTTCGAGTGTATTTTATTACACATTTCTGTTCATTACTTGAGTGTAAGTGTTTTTTTTAGGATTGATGGTCTTGGAATGATCCCATTCGTCGACCTTATGCAAATCGTTGTCTAGCGAATCATCTTTAGCAGATCCGAAGCATGCTGTTTTGCGATTGGGTACGGGGACTTCGCTCACCCGCACGGGGGGGGGGCGGGAATTACCGCGCGTATTTCGACATTTCGACGCGCGGATGGGGGAGAGGGGGTGGCTGCCCCGTAATTATGCAAATGTGTGAGAATGTACGCATGGACTTCGAGAGGGAGAGTTTCATTTGCAAATGGGAACGCGTAAGTGGTTGTCTTCGGTTCTCGGCGATTCTTCCCATCTCCCTGATTCTGCACGCATTTTACTGCCTCCTCATTTATTTCAATAACCTCTGTTCAATGTATTTACGTGTCCTCTTCTGTAGTACACGATTACTATTACTGCAAATACGAATTTCCTTTTGAAAGACCGTTTAAAATGTATATGTGCATGCCTTTCTTTCTCGAGTCATCTTTATTCGTTCTAAACGTCAACTAACATGTTGTTAAACTTCACCTGATACTTATTTTTCTTCTTTTGCAGGTGAGTATTCCTGTGGCTTGTTTCGCCATGGAGGAAGAATACCTGGCGGTGAGAGAGAATGGATCCTCCAGCAGCTGGAGGTTGGACGAAACATAATATATCGTCTTAAAAGTAAATTTTGGACTGAGAACATCACAAACGAGAGTACTCACAAAGACTGTGTCACTCCGATTCAGATTTATCACTCGTGTACTCTAATGGTTTAATGGTTTTACCGTAATATTATTTTTAAAGATAAGTAGATTTAAAACATTTATTTATGTCTACGTTCTACTTTTGAAAATAATGGTTAGTTTAATAGAAATTACGCACAGGTTTTATCCGTGATCCGTAAGTAATACAAGAACTTGTCTGAGTCTTCTTTCACTTATCGCAAAATTCAGTTGAAATCTATTTATTCGTATCAGTTTTACTATATTTTTTATTTGCAATTTTACCCTCTACTACGTTAAATTACTTGATTCGCAAATGACAAGTGATGTCCCAGAAGATTACTGTTTCAATGTATATTTTCCATATCCGGATTTTCGATTATCCGGATCACAGTCGATCCGTTCTTCCCAAGCATCGCCGGTTAATTCCCAAGCAAGCACCCACACCACTCTGTGCATCCAGATGAACGCGCGTGGGTGGGAATGGGGGTGGAGCGGCGTTCCAGTCCCTCGAAAGGGAGAGTGAGATGCGGAGGTGCTCGTCGACGGAGGGTGGGAGGTGAGGGAGCATCTCGCTGGAGCGTGAGGTCGAGAGGTCGAGGAGTCGCCGCCGCCGCCTCGTCACTCTGGTCACGTGCTCGCGCCTCGCGGTGTCTGTTGGAGTGCAGCGCCGGCAACGCCCTACGAGAGGTAGTGGTACTTTCCTTCTCCTGCGTTGCCCAATGGTAGAGTGTTATGAGAAGAGAAACGCGAGTGGCGGAAATGTAATGCGGAATTTCTCATAACTCCCAAAAATATCTTGATGCTACCCACTTGGGCATGGGTCATGTGAATAACAACATTATCCAATTGGGCGTCGCTGGTTTCTCTCATTGTAGCACTAGTAAATGGGAAATGTAGCGTGCTATTGAATCTACAAGGAGCGATAGGAAGTAGGAGGTGAGTGGAAGGAGCTGCTGTTGGAATGTGGACCGGTTGGCTGAGTTTCCCAACAACTTATCCGTCTTGGAGGTCTTAATACGAGTAGTAAGTAATACTAAAAATTAGTGATACTAGGAGTAGTTGGAGGTGGATCGAAGAAGGAGGGTTCGCGTTTTAAGTGTCTCAGCTATATGAAATGGGTCATTGAAGTGGAAAACTACATTTTTTTCCAGTCTCAACGCGATTTGAACCCAGAGAGAGTCAGTGGCAAGCAAGCATGCTAGCCCTGAGCTACGACAGCAGCGGCTTCTCTCTGGAGTCTACCGTAAAGAAACCGGAATCTTGCGAGTACGCGCGACGGAAGAGGTGTGCTATGAGAAACTTCGTGTAGCAAATTTGGGGTGTACAAAAAATTACGTGCTCAGAGACTTCGCTGGGCGTCTCTGTGTTTAGGACTCTTCCAGGAGAGAGAGAGAGATAGTACCTTCTTCCTTGCACTTTGCCCAATGGAACGGAATCCTGCAGCGCTGTTTGGTTACGTGTATGGCTCGCAGCGTCTAAGTGCCCATCCTTGTCGGTTTTTCTGAAAACGCTTTTCACGCACATACACGACATGTTACACGTACTCGATATTTTTAAAGAGCCCTCAACATTCCTCGTGTCTCAAGTGGTGTGGGGCAGTGAACTTCTCTTCAGTGTGATCTTGTTGGAATTCACTCCTTAGCGTAACATTATTTACTGAACATTTCGCCACCGTATTCGATTCGAGTTACAAACTCCTCGTTGGTTGGATTTCGAATTTTTTTCTCGTTCGTTCTCTTGGATTTTGCTGCTGTATCCTTCGTCCACCTCCATTTTGTCCACCCCGGGCTTCTCCTCCTCCGCGTGACCCTTCTCACCGACCGCGGGGCGAAGTCTGTTCATTATTTTATTTTTTTTTTGGTAAAAAGCCATTGTTTATTGGTTTCTCCGATAGCGGCATTAGCATAGCCGTGGGCAGCCGCGTGATCGGTATCGGCGTTCGTTAAAAACAAAACAAGCTCCGTTGGTCACGCCCGATTCTCGCGTACGTACGAAATTCTCAAGAGGTCATTTTGCTTTGCAGGCTTCTCTTGCTTTTTGCTTCCTCTGTGAATCGTTAATTCGCATAAAATTAGTTAAAGAATAAAAAAAAAATACGTGTATTAAAATTTTTCGATTTATATTTTACTGTAAATGTGATTGCTCGGTGGAAGCTTTGAGAAAAAATTGCGATAACTGATTATACACACAATAAAATGATATAATTTTTTAGAACATGGAACATATGTAGCAACTTTTAGAGTCTATAGAAATACCGTATCGATGTAAATAGTAACAAATCAATGTTTTCATTCGTGGTTATCTAATGTGTGATTATCAAGTGTTCGGGAACTACCTGGGAGACGATACACGAGCGAACTATAAATAGAAGACTCGTACCAAATATATAATGAGACTTCAATTCTTCCCATCAGAATTTCAATTTTCTCTCGTTTTCTTTAATGTTTTTTTTTCCGCAGTAATAATGTAGTGTAGGAAAATTGCCGTTCTAATGCGAAGTATCGTCGTAGAGAAACTCCGAACGCGAACAGTACGTCGCTTCTCTCTCGCTCAGCGCTCGCCTCCCGTCATCTTATTTGTTGAGGAAATTTCGTATAGATGCTCGGAAATTTCCCGTCCCGGCTTCGACAAGGCTCTGTACCATCAACGCTGCTTTATGTCGAAGACTTAATGCGCACACGAGTCGTTGTCGATACACTCCGTTCCCAGCGCTCATAGAGCACGCTCCTTCGAAAATTCCGAGGGATCAGGGGGGAGCGTAATTTGAATGGGGTGTACTCACGAGTTCACTATCGCAATCGTGACGGTTCTAATGTGATTTTGAACGTTTCGATGTGTACCTGGATCTGGAGTATTTTGTTGTGTAACTGCTCCGTGAACAAAGAGGGCTTTCGATCCACGATCATAATCTAGACTTGTACTTCGGTTTGACTAAAGCGTACTCCGTAGCGATTAGACATTCAATAAATATCATTAGCGGTGGAGTTGGCGAACGTGCTGACAGGTTAATGCAAGGCTTCGTGGCCGTTCACTTGTTTATTGACTCCTTAAGAGCCCGCGTTGGTGTTCACAGAGAGCTCTCTCATCTATACATCGACGTTGCGACGAGGAGGGATATTATTTCTTTTTTTATTGCGAGGGTGAAGACAGAGATCCGCCCACCTGTTTTACTGCTATGAAAGATCTACATATTACTCTATGCGGTCCTTCCACAGTTATCTTTATTAAAGTTTAAAATCCGGGAGAGTATACTCTTAAATGTTCAATTTCTTGGATGCACACAGTTTCATGTTGTCCTTTTATGACACCCCTCTCTAAGATTTTCTTGCGCATTCTGTTCAACTTCACGCGTTTGGTTGTGTTACTCGACGAGTCCCACTCACGGGGAAGAGTCACGTTGGCTCTCCCTATGGTGCGTGAATGCTTTTCCCGACCTGTATGTAAAAAGTGTTTAGATATGTGGGGTCTCTAATGACTTACGACGTCGGCGAGCCGTAAAGCCCCAATAAAAAAATCACTCTGTGGGAAGATTTTGTTTTTGTGAATATGTTTTAAAATATCGGTAATTAAATAAACTTTGTGTGTAATAAACACTTTATTCGACAATAATGCACCTAGAAGTAATGGGATACAACCATTTTGTCGCAGCCATCTCTAATTCGACTTTCGAGTTCGTGATCTCGCCAAGCGTCGTGAAACAGTTGCTCCGCGACCATTTCAGTTCTGATGACGTCATCTTCTCTCTCGGATCGCAGCCAATTACAGGTGACTTACGGCGCTACTCTTCTCGGTGCTTCGTGTTCACCCTTTTTCTTGTGCTTTATATTCCCCGGATGACGAATACCACGGGATATGAGATGTGCACTCATACTTATGGTCATCTTCTTCGACGGGTCGTACCTTTCTCCCCCCTTCTTGTTCTTCGCGAGCGCAACTGCGCCCTCTCCTGGCGACGAGGCGTGTTCAGCAATTTCCGAGGTGGTGAGCACTGTATTTCTCGGTTAATTGTTGCGTGGGTTCCGAGTGAAGAAGAGAAGGAGGCTCCTGCTTATTGGTCGTTTTATTTTCGACACTGCGTTCTTCCTCTCGTTCGCAGTCTGAGCTCCAGGCTCCAGAAGATGTAACTCGGGCGTTGTTCCTCTGGCGTGTTTGCGATTCTGCGAGGGACTGGAGAGCACGGCTCTAGCTATTCGTATGCGATGTGAGGCGTTTCGGAGACAATGTTGCGTAGATGAAGTTCGTTGTCGATTCTTTGCGAATTTAAAGGAATTTATCGTCTCGCTAATAATATCACCCTTTTAGCCAGTGTTATTAATAAGGCCGGAATTACGCAGTCATATATCTATGATCGAAGATATGACCGTGTAAAGCACAAGGTTTGATCATAGTTCAACTATGATCATAAATCTATGACTTAGGTTCTCGTTTAAATAATCTTTGATCATACGTTTGACTTATAAATACCGGCCTAATACCACTTGCTATAAAATATTTCGGTTTTTGAACTGTTGGAAGTGAACAAAATTTTTACACGATTCCGGATCCTCTCTGTAACATAAATAAAATTATATATTCTCAATTTATGGGAGTATCTAGTAAAGAAAACATTTTTATTCTTTGTGTGAAGGCACTGACTGTGTGAGAGAAAATTTGGAGTCCAATATCCGTCCGCTTGTTACTGGGACTGTTCATGTACGGAATGAAGAAATTACCACTTACAAGTGACTCAGATACGTCGCCCAAGAGTGCATTACTACTTGTAATTGACTGCTCGTTAAATGCCTCCAACTGAAGTTATATTGTAGATCAGGTTTGATGCGAGAATAAACTTGGAACTCTCATTACCAGCTCGTGGGGCATCTGGTTATCTCGCTTGTAATAGCGTTTCGTGGGAGGAGGTTGATTGTAGAAACTGTACACACTAAGTGGGTGATATTCTCTGTAGTGTGAATTCTACGAGGTTTGCCTATTATGGTACGAGTTAACGACAGAACTAAACTACGGCGACGACGAAGATAAGTTTCGTTTAGAGGCTGTAAATTTATGACACGATTCATTGTAAGAGCTGATTGAGAACGAAACATATAAATGATATTCACGTCGATAAAACATTATTTCTCTCTTGCCTTTTTACATCTGAATTATTCTGCGACACACTTGTGAAGTTTGAACTTCCACTTTTCAAGGTATGGCAAATTTATAGTAACCCCCTCAAGCGGGATAAAAAAAGACCTACTTTTCTGTACCTTTAAAATGATGTGAAATAATATATTGTAATAAAATACAATCTTTTGTACTGTATGAATTTCTGTTTAGCACGTACAATGAAACAAGTAAACTAAAACATTACTCGCATCGAATCAAACGTTTTCAGTTTCGGAATATTCTACGAAACAACATAATTTATAATAATTCTTCGTATTGAAACTGCTTTAATATACACTCTCTTGTAGTTTACCTCTCTCAATCTTGTTAGGAGTTTGCTCTGAATGTGATGGTGTGGATACGTGGGCTATAATTCTCGCTGCCTTCTTTGCCTACCCACGTAGCTCTCGAAGTTTCTCATGGCGGTAGCCGTTTCCTCATCTCAATGCATAACACGCCCAATGTGCACCTGAGCAGGCAGAGGGTGTTAAATATTCACGGCGGTCGTGACACCTTGCGAATATACTTTCTGATTCTAAAATGTGTTTGAGGAAGTTTAAGAGTCCTGACGTTGCGGAGGCCATTACCTAAGAAGCACACTTTTCTTTTAATTGGGTAATTTAGTATTCGTGAAAATTCGAAAACGCGAGCACGTCAGAGACGTGTTACAGTGTTCTTGTATGACAGGAATCGTTAACTTTGAATGGTTTTATTGGAATTCATGGCGATGCATAACAGAGTTGGTATGATCACGTATCATATGCATGAGATTCTTCTGTCAAGGTAGAACTAGAGTTAAATATTCTGCTGTATGTATTTCCTCGGAATAACTCTGGCATTTAGACGAAATTTTGGGATGATCATTCATTCGAGATATCGATTGCTCGATCGTGAACCCAAGATTTTAGGACAATGTGCTTGATTTCCGTACTCTTCTGGAGATAAACGAAAAATTATTCTTGCTATAGTAATTTGTTTGAATTCTCTGCGGGTTGCTTCACTTCATTTTTTTCTCATAAAATTTCTCTCACGTGTTCTCCAGTCTGTGGGAATATTCTCTGAGTTTTCTCATATAACTATCTTAATTTCTTATACAACGCGTGTTTAAGATAAGTTGACGACTTTTTATCTCTGACATTGTTCGATCACAAACATGCGATTATGTGACCTCTAGTCCTATGAAAGTTAACAGCTATTTCGATGAGAAACGTTTTGTTCATTTCGCGTTCCTCTAGACCAGATAAGCCGGTCGCGGTCTCATTCTGTCTTCATCTCAAGGATCCCTTTTTATCCCGCGCGTTGCCACTCCATTGGCAAAACCACGACGCCCATTCGTCGAGATTCGTGGTCCCAAATGGCTGTTGAGCATTAGACTGAAGTGGTCTCCAGTACTTTCTGTCATGTCCAAATCTCACGACTCGCTAAAAAGTACCCGAGACATCCGTTGCTATTGGCGATTCGGCGAAATGCCACATCTTTTGTCTCAGCGTCCAGCTTTGGTTTTGTTTTACAGTTTTTCTTCTTCTTTGTCGTTAACATTTCCTCTTCAACTTCTGTGCTTCATTTAATGTCTATATCTTCTCTGCCTCAATGTGTTTAACTCCGTTACAATAGGTACAACTCCGTAGGAGTGTGTTTCTGTAACTGTTTGTAGGCGAAAATGTGTTTGTGTATGTATGTGATTATACGAACATATGAGCCTCATGTAGATAGTTAATTTCTTAAATCTAATTTCTTTCTCGTTGTAACCAGGTGCAATAATTTTCTTAGCATTTTAGTCCGTTGGTGTGTTGTATAGATATTTTTATAGATATTGGTGATTTGTTTTTTAATTTCGTATTATTTTATTATGTATGTATTCATTTCTATCTGCTCACTAGCAGACTAGTAGATTATGAAAACACATCATCCGCGTATTTGCAGCTCTATCTGACGTACATTAATAATGGCAGTCGCGAGTTATTTTCTTCGTTTTGCAGGATTGATGAGCCGCAACGATTCAACCTAAGCTTCAATGGCTGTACGAGAAAAGAGGATGCGGGGGTCATCCTTTGCAATTTGTTGTCATTACTCTTCGCATCGTAATTTGCAGCGAATAAAGCTTCCGGTTACGAACAAGTCGACGTGAAACGTTTCAAAGAATGCAAGGGACGAATTCGCGTATTTTTAGCGACTGAGCGCAAAACAAAAGGGTTAGTTTGGGTCAATAACTCGAGTTCATTAGGTTCGGCAAGTTCCTGTTCAGGTGCATCGAAGTCATTCATGATTTCGTATTGTCATTTTCTTGTATCGAAATATTGCAGAGTCCAGCTGGTAGGATACACAAATCTCTACTCGGTTCTCATGATTTTGTGGCCTTGAAACAGATTATGATCTTTGATAATATTCATTGTTCATTAAGAGAATGAAGTTGGAATATGGGCTTAAACTAGATGAAGGAAATATATTTGTGAAACGTACTGTGCTTGTGAAATATTTTTTGTGTGTTTTATTAATACAAACTTGTTGGTATTTTGATCATATTATAGCACGTGGCGAACTATTTTTATTCTTATCTGAGAGTGATGAAATGTTAAATCCGCCTCTGCCTTAGTGCCCTTGATCGGAATTGATGGGATGGTCCCTTGTTTGCTTCGGGAGAGTAAATTAGTTTATTGTTCTCAAGGTGGTCATACGCAGTTTGTAACTAATTTTTTGACAATACATTTCTATGACGTCGTCACAACGACTCCCAGTGTTTCGTCCGTCAGATGAACCCCGCGGAATGGGTTGTTCGAATGCGATGTGATGGTTGGCAGTCGTGTGTCTTTGAGCCTCGTGCGTTTCGAGTCGGGAAGAGATACCGCTGCGCTGGCGGTGGAGGTGGAGGTGGGGACGACGGAGGCGGCGGAGTAGACGGTGACGAGCAAAGAAGCTGCGACCAATCAGCGTCGCGTTCGGCGGCAGCTGCGCTCTCAGAGAGTCTTCCGCTTCCACAGCCTCCGTCGCCTTCGCTCTCTGGACCAGCAGATTGACGCTGCTGCATAGCGATAGCACGTTTCGGATTCCACCACTGTTTGTTGCTAATCAATGTTCATAATCCTTTACTGTCTGCGATAAACCTAGCGTTGCATTAGGAATTTTTGCTGAAATTTTTCAATCCGCCTCCAACTGATTCTTATTCGGAATTGATGGTATGGTCCCTTGCTTGCTTCAGGGGAGTAAATTTGTTTATTTTCCTCCACATGATAATACGCAGTTTGTAACTTCTTTTTTTGACAATAAATATATTTTTATTTATTTATTCATTAACAACTAGACGAAATACTGTCTTGCCAAATATTCAAGATAGTTGTCATTTCCTGGATGTTTTGGTCAATTGTTCTGTACAGTAGAACTTTTATTATCAGGGTCAATTGGGGTCGTACTCTGTCCGGATAAGCAAATATCCGAATAATTGCATTTCTTCCAGAAAAAAGGTAATTTTTAAGTTTAACTCATAATATATAGTTATACAAAAATTAATGAAACAATAGATCTATAGAAGTTTATTACTAAAAATACAACAATATTTTTCTTCCGTCGTTCCGGATAATTGACGTTCTACTGAATTTCTTCATTCATTAATTTTTTCCTAGGTACATAACACCACATATTAGCGGAAAAATATTTCTCTCTGATCTATATAAAGATAAATAAGCTCCAAAATAAATAAAAAATTAATGTCACTAATACAAAGCGTTAGATAATTTTTTTTAAAGAAAGAAAGCGTACAGTGCAATATAGTACGTGCAAATCTTCCTAGTTTTTTATTTTATGGTACGCTTAATATTCTTGAGAGATCAGAAGATTTTCATTTCTATCATGCCCACAATTAAGAATATCAGGTTAATCACTCTTGTGATATTTGAGTACACCAGTCTTTACGTGAGACGCCTTCCATTTTCTCTTGTGTCCGTGCTACTGCAGTGCTTCCAAGCGCACGCAGACACCGGGACTCCTGTGCACAAGTAGCAGGTTGTTGCGGGCCGAAAGCAAATGACCGACGAGGAGATTTCCGCAGTAAAACTGGACGTGCGATCGCCTCAGGGGATTTTCGTCCACTTCTCTCTGTCCCCCCCGCCCCCTTCGCACCGCTCTAGTTCGCGATGTCGCGTCCTGCGGCGCTGCAGCTCTTGCTGTCTCGAAAGGTCGCTTCGTGTGACGGAACGAAACTCGGTGCGTTGGGATTTTAATGTTACGGGAAGACTCGCTTCTGCCTTTAATTAATAATAATAATAAATTTATTGTCAAAAAACAGTACAAACTGCGTATGACCACGTGGAGGACAATAAACTAATTTACTCTCCGGAAGCAAGCAAGGGACCATCCCATCAA
>NNCF01129931.1:143238-170704 GCA_002313205.1 Laupala kohalensis | reverse complement strand
ATATATATATATTTGTGTTTTCACGTTATACTTTTATGGTGTTCATGATGATGATATATGTATGAAAACGTTATCTAGTTCGAAGAGAATTTAATTTTCTGTAACCTAATCCCAAGCAATTAAAGTTAAAGAGAAAATAGTAAATCCTTTAGAACAATAACATTAAGTAGCGCAGGGGAATGAACCAACAATTCGATCCCTTTGTTTCCTTCCGAACCTCTCGAGGTCTGCTGAGGTCGTGCCTTGGAGCGGTCAGTGTCAACGTGACGTGGTGGCCGCGTGCCCGTGCACCTCCCATCACTCCATCGCTTCCAGCTGCATCGTCGTGCAGCTCGATTCGTCTTCCCTCCGCCTTTGTGCCGCGACGTGCGCCCTTGCATCCCTCCCCCCTTCCCCCGTTCACCTTTTGTGTGACGACCCAACCCACAGCCTCCTGTCCATTCACTGTTGCGACCCGCGTCACTCGTCTCGAAGAACGAACGAACGGTACGGGACTGGGGCACAGTCTCCGTGGCAGGAAGTGGAGATTTGTATTACGGGGATGTCTGAATCTATGCGAAACGTTTTGGAGGGTCGAAATGTTATTTGGGAGCTGTTATGAACTTACTATGAGGTTATTCAACCCCAAGATTTCGATATGAAATTGAAAAAAAAAATATCCCCCTTCCCAAAGAAAAATATTATGCTATAATGATTTTTTTATATAAATGATTTTTTTTATTAAATCTGTTAGCTCTCCTGCACTTGTTTTTATAGCTGCAAATATATACTCCAAGTCATGCAACTTTACCGAAAATTATGTAATATGTTTGCCTAATACGAATTTCCAACTTGTATGAATTACTAAATTCATATTTATAGTAGTCACAAAAGCAACTATTTGCTGTAAAGAAATATAATTTGATAACACAAAGATACAAAAGGCAATATTCGTTTAACCCTCGTGAGGAACAGAAAAGCGCCGCAAGAACAAGTGCATTGGATTGATGGCCGATATTGGCGATGGATTTAAGTTTTCAGGAATTCGAATGTCCTGCCAACATAACGCGAGGTACAAATATTACTACTATTATGGACAATCGCGAAGTAAAAGCGTTGGCTACATTGAGTGTAACCTTTGTTCCAACATCAATCGGTTATAGTTGTATTTTCCGTCTGCATGTTCGCTTAATGTTCTTTGAATTGGGTTCTTAAGTAAATACATGTGTTTTTTTTTAAATAAGGTCGTATTATTCGGTGTCAGTCCGGTTAGATAAATAAATGTCTAGAGATCTGTTACAAGCTGCCTAAGACCCACGTGGAGGACAAGTGCGTTTCCAGTCATGATTTTTTCCAAAATTAAATTTCTCGATGCAAAAAGAAACATGACTTTGAAGCTCCTGTGCGTATGCAACCCGCGGCACAACGCTGCGTTGCTGGTGGCCGCTCGTTCGTCCCCTTGTGCACCGTGCAGATCGCACAGATCGCTCCAGACAATGGAGGGCAGAGCACCGGTTCTCTGCAGACGAAGAACGACTTTATACGGACTTATCGGGGTCGTATGTGCGCGCATGTCTTATTTTCTTATATGCCATTGTGCCCTCTCCAGACTAGGTTTGCTAGTGCGAGTGATGAGTCGGAAGGTTGCCACGAACGCGTCATGGTGGATAGTTTTCTTTGTTCGTTATTTAAATGATAGGTTGCGCTTGTTGTAGAGATGCACTGAGCTTTTTTTGCGAGTATTTACGGAGTGATTCGTTTGTGGTTAAGGACACCAACGATGAAAAACTCCCCAGTGCACCGATCCCAGACGAAACCATATTAAACAACTCGAGTCGAACCGTCATAAAAGAATGATAGGTTGCAATATTACTTATTTGATTCAACCTCACAATATATTTGCCAACGTTATTGAATCTTGGTACAATAGAAAAATCTTAATTGCACTTTTGATACAGTCTTTCAAAATGACTTCCCGAGCATATTTCAATTAACATTGCGTGAAGAAATGCGACCTAAGTACTTGAGGCTTGAGATCCCGTCTCCTGATGTTTTGAAGTTCGGATTAATAACTTGAAACTCATTTCTTTTCCGTGTACGTTTTGTTTACCTCAAATATTTGAATGGAATCAATGTTTCCTTTTTAATGGTATTTCGTCTGCGAGATAATTGAGTGGAAGGTTGGAGGTTTCTACGAAGTCGTGTGTTTTGAGAAGAAATAGGAATATTTTATGACGGAGCATTCCTACACAAGCGCACATCTACATGTTTACCATTCGAGCACGCTGCGATCGTAATCTGATTGAGCTCTGCGTAAAAGCCACGTAAATGTCCGCGCGATTATACATAGTGGAATAAACACATCCATCAACTCTGTGAAGGTTTTCATTTCTTTTACGAGAAATATATTCACGAAGAGACACCAAAAATAGTGTATTTGCGATAATTTCATGACTAGTGTTAAAATATAACACCTCGGAGCCCAACTTCTTAATTTTGCAGAAGTTACATTTTCTTGATATTTATAAATCGCAGATAAGGTGAGATATACAATTATTGAAGTGGAAATGAAATAAACGGTGATAAACAGTTTTCTGTTTCAGTTAACTGTATTTTGATAAGCGCAAAGACTTCCTCAAAGTAGGTATCGTTACNGATTATACATAGTGGAATAAACACATCCATCAACTCTGTGAAGGTTTTCATTTTTTTTACCAGAAATATATTCACGAAGACACCAAAAATAGTGTATTTGCGATAATTTCATGACTAGTGTTAAAATATAACATCACGGAGCCCAACTTAATTTTGCAGAAGTTACATTTTCTTGATATTTATAAATCGGAGATAAGGTGAGATATACAATTAATGAAGCGGAAATGAAATAAACGGTGATAAACAGTTTTCTGTTTCAGTTAACTGTATTTTGATAAGCGCAAAGACTTCCTCAAAGTAGGTATTGTTACCTATGCTCATTTTTCCTGAACATACAGGATATCAGGAATGCTAAGATTCACTCCTTGGTTCTTTCAGCTTTATCTGTAGTGAGTGGTACGGTGGACCACCGCGCACTTGCACCTACACATTTCTATACAATAAATAATTGTTGCAGTGTCCTGTAACATGAATTTGGAATCGCTCAGTGTTCACTATTCCACTGCGAAGGTCTTCTCACCATGCAATAGTAAACACGTTTTTAACGTAGAACGATACCACGATCCCATCATTTCTTCTATCAACATCACATTCCTCGTTAGTCGTGTATCTTTCACGTGGCATCGCTTTCTGTCGCGTTCGAAGGTTGATAGTATCGCTGCCACCACCTATTTCTCCGTGACGTAATCGCCGCCACGACGGTCGACTCTTCCTCGCGCATCGCATCGGGAAGTCGGTCTCAGCGCCGCGTCGCGCGTTTGATCCTCGAGCGAGTTAAAGCTTCGGTGTCTTCTGGGATATCGGTGACAGCGTCTTAGGTGTTGTGAAGGAACCTGCACGCGATGTCGCTTCCCACCAAGGGCGTAAGGACTCACCTGCGTGCCCCCTACCCGTCCACCCATGGGAGACAGCATGAGTGATAGGATGGGAATTTTTTTTCATCAAACGTTGTGAAGCGCATTTTAGTTTTATAAATTTATTCTGTCAGAATTAATATTTGATGTGGCGTGTCCGGTGAGTGAAAATATAAAATTTTGTACGGAGTTTCCGCGTCATTCATTCGAATATGAAAACATTTTATTATAATTCTGAATATTAAAAATACTTTTCAAAAATAAAGAAACATGTTATTGTTTCAATTGGAATAATGTAAATTTGTTGACGAGAATCAAAATATGGCGTTACGAATAAATAAATGTGATCTAATAGTTTTACACGACGGGCAACAATTTGCCAAACCCCCTCCCGTACCGACCCGACTGCTATTGACAATCAAGCTTTGTCATATGAATTTAAAATTGTGAAGTGGTTACAAATAATTTTCAGGTCCAATACGTTTTTGAATATATTGTTCAACAATATTAATAAGTTTCATATTCTTTCTTTAAGACCTCTCGTACCTGTATGTTCTTTCTGGTCTTCGAATTACTAGAGTTAGGGTCTCAACGATTCGATCAATACACACCGCAAAAAGTCAACACATTTCATCGCCCATAAAACATCTCGTCACCCAACGTTTCCATATAATTTATATATTCGTCATACAGCAATGAACTGATGTATGTATCATCAACACGCTCTTTGGATTCAACAAAACTCTAAAACTCTTATATACGTTGGAATAGTGTCCTTGCTATTGTTCTTTGTACTCGTGTCCTTGCGGATTGAATGCGCTTTAGATTTTCCAACGCTCGCGTAGTTGCTTTGTTATCCGTCCATTGTAAGCCGCTGATTGTTTGCATTTCAGTGCTGATTCTCGTAGCTCATCTTTAATGTAGTGTGTAGCTCGTGTTGTCGCATCTCCCATTCGCAGTGCCCCCGCATCTCGCCGCTGCTTCTCGGAAGTCACGGTTGTCGTCTGGCGTCGTCGTTGCAGCCCCGGCATCGTTCGGATCGATATCTTCGTTCGAGCAAAAGTTATCGTACTGAAGAATATGGTCAACTACCCCAGGAGATTTTATCTGTGATTGTGGTGTAGTACGAAAAGGACTTTTCTCTCTGAAGATTCTGAAAGATAAATATCAGATAGACTTGTGAAATGACTTTTCTGTGTTTTATTAAATACAAATTTGTTAGTATTCTGTTAATATTATAACACGTACCGAACTACTTTTATTCTTGTCTTAGGAGTCAAGTGCTGAAATGTTCAATCCCCCTCTGTCTTAGGGTCCTTGATCGGAATTGATGGGATGGTCCCTTGCCTGCTTCCGGAGAGTAAATGAGTTTATTATCCTCCACGTGGTTTGTAGCTTGTTTTATTTACCATAAAGTTGATTTATTTATTTATTTCTGATCAAGACTTGAACAGAGAGGGCGGAATTGTAGCTAGTTATGGTTAGGTCAGCACCTACACCGTTAGGTTAGTTCATCTATATCAGTTCGGATGTGAGTTGCATAAAGTAATTATTATTTGCGTGATTGGCGCATTCGTTTTAGGACCCGGATGATCCTAATACTCTTCGTAGTCCGTGTCAAGTTTCTTTCAGTGAGCATCGATTTCCGTTGCCTATCATTCCACTGCAGCATTCACGCGTTTCCTTCGCCCTCACGCCACTCATCATTCGCCTCGAAGAAGTGAGTGAAGACCATAAAAAATCTCACCAAGACATTACCTCGTCATGCATCTCCAACCCCTGGAAATATAAGGGAGTGGAGGCAAGAGTATTTACTCGCGTAGGCTGCGTCGGAGAATATCTACCCTTCTGTCCGTCAGTACGTCTTCTCCCGTATCTCGGACGCTGTCACTAAGGAAACACTCGTCGACGCTGCTGCTTTTCAGTATAGGCGAACTCCTCCTCCTGGTTGAACGCTAAACGCCTGCTCTAGCGTCCATCTCCTTGACATACACCTACGAGGGTGATGTGCGTAACCATAACAACGGACCCGTTATCCTAAGAATTTCACGGATCTGACAACTTGATTCGCACTATATCTGTCGGAATTCCATCAATTTTAATTTCGTATTTTAAAAAAAATTAATATGAAAACAAGTACAGAACGAGTTCTCTGTGAGGAAACGACGTAAGCACTTTTGCTCACGTAGGAGAGGGGGACATCATTACACCACCGATAAATCGCACTAGAGTGTCTACCTCAGAAATAATGTATTATTTGTGAAAATAATACTGTTATGGTTCAGTGAACGTTACTATAACTTCAGTCGGTTGTTGTAACCATTCACACGTGAAGTCGACTATAGAGGGCGTGCGCGAGGATAATTTTAGGAGTGAGGCTTAATCACCAGTGGAACGTAGAGGAGGCGCCGGACAATAAGAGGGTCAGCGAAACCCCAGGGGCCATCACGCGCGGACAATGCACGGCGGGCACACTGACGCTGCAGCATCACGTCTCCGCATCCTCACTCCTGAAACAACGTTACTTCTTCGGTTCTCTCATTCTTCATCCCAGTGCCTCCTTTGCTTGGCTTCTTTCGAAATGATCGCGGTGCTTTGTCTATCTCGAACATGTTGGTGGATATTTCTTCCTGGAGATATGCGCTCGAATTTTTGTTAGAATCATAAGTTGAATTTTCCTATTTCGTTTTAACTTCCGCTCGTAAGCGAATATTTCTATATTCCCGATTTTGCTTGTACAGTTGTGGAAGGCGAACGGGTGGTGTAGTGGTTAACACCCCTGCGAACAATTCATGAATCCCGGGCTCGATTCCCGACTCGTCGCCATTTTCACCTGACCGAAAGTTGTAACTTAAATACGAGCTGTCTTAATGTGAGGACGAGAAGGCTGTGGAAAATGTTGCGAAAGTGGTTCCACTTCTTGGAGAGTATCCCTTGCTCTCTACGTCATTTAATTAACCACGCGCGATCAATCGCACGAGTCGAAGACCGCTCTCAGCTCCCAATCTCCTCCTATCTTGCACCTGCGCCCTCCCCATCGAGTGCGGAACCTCATTAACCGATGCGCTTGCAATACCACGTGCGAGAGAAAAGAGGACCTCGGCTCACTGATACGGTGACGACTTCGGACGATCTACTCTACGATACAGGAGAACTCCGTTTGTTCAGATCAGTTTATCAAAATATATTTTATTTTATGGTAAATCTGTAGTAAAAAAAATTGACCCACGAATGCGATTGTTGTATGTGACCTACATGGTGAAAAATTCCATTAAGATATTAACTGTTTACTGTCATCTAAAGATTTGTTTGAATGTGAGATCCAAATACAGAGGAAGGAGGATTTCTCCAAACCTTTCATAAAATGTAATAATATTTTTGTAAAAATTATGATAACAATATACTAATTAACTCTCCGGAAGTAAACAAGGGACCATACCATAAATTCCGATCAAGGACCCGGAGGAAAATCGGATTCAAAATTTCAGCACATTCCATAAATAAGAATAAAAAGTTAGCTACGTGTTATAATGTCAACAGAACATTAAAAAACATCACTTGTAAGAAGAAAAAAGAGAAGCAAATTCACCATTGTCTAGGGCCTTCCTTCATAGAGGCATGATAACAATTCTATGAAGGAAGGCTCTAGGCAATGGTGAACTTGCTTTACTATTTTATTCTTACAACAATTGATATTTTTAATGATTTTAAAAATAAAATTTTATGGGTATTAATTTTTGGATAATTGGAACATTTCAAAAAATATAGCAGCGACCCTGAACATGCCAAATTAGCATCGAAACGTTGGCCATGTATAGTGAATACTAATAAAGTATTACATTAAAAATTGATTGTCTATAATAATATTCCCATAATTATTGTCCTTCAAGTACAAAAGAAGATAGTTCACAAGTATGTACTATTATGGAACTATAGATTGTTCGGAATATATTGTTTGTAAATCGTAACTATATAAATAACACATTTCGGTATTAGTTATTACAATAGACCATCACCCCTGTGCAAGAGTCTGTTTATAACATCCTCCTCTATTCCATGGAAAACCGGATCCTGGTCAGGATGGAGCTACAGAATTTTGACGCGACATCCCAATCTTATTGTATCCTTCGGTTTTCATTTCCAATTCTAGTATATCCATAGTAATCCCAGTGTGTAATATTATCTCCCACTGTCACCTAGCAACGGAGGCTCCGAATGACGTAGGACGTGGAACGCTGCGTGGCGAAGGAGGATTGTCGTGGATTCGACCTTGCGCGGCCGCTTGCCGACTCATCTGTCGCAGACTGCATCTTTTCCTCCCCCCCCCCTTCTCCACCAGCGGAAGCTGCTACGCCGCTCTCGGTGTCTTCCGATGACACGCTACAGAATGTGTGTGTTGCTTGAGTTGTGCGTTTTCGTGGGAAACCAGTATCTCAAAGCTACTCACGGCGTCCTACATCCAGCGTATTAAAAACGTCAATAATATTCTTCTCTTTTGTTTACGAGTATTAGATATTCAAGAGTGTTGCGTAATTGATTTCGTGTCGTAAAGGTGAATAGAATATGTAAGGTATTCGGAAGAAAGATCCAAGCCGGGAAAGTGCACTCGTCAGTCCTTTATGATGTAGGTTTTTGCACACTTATTTACCCATACCGCAATCGACGAACAGCTTTCTCTAATGAACTGACGCAAGACACTCTAAGAGAGAGGAGAGAATTCACGAAACAAGAGGTATTGCTCTAGAAATCATCAATGAATGGCTCCCAGCTTTGAATGGCAGACGCGAAAGTAGACTCGGGGAAATTTTATCTTTTTTCGATTTCACTCTGACGACTGGAAACTGTTTCTAATGAAAGTTTTTAGTGCTGGGAAGGTGCTTTGTTTTGTTTTAGACTAGTTTTTTTGTGATTGACTGTCTCCTGTTGTTGAATATGCAGCTACGACGGATAACAAAGGAAACTTCGTGCCCTGATTTGCACGTCAAAAAATTATTCTTAATATTTCAGTGAGTTTGATTTATGACAAAATAAAAAAAAGTTCTTTTTTTCGTACGAGTGCGAAAATTGATTTTTAGTAGGTTTAGAAATTTTGAGATGAATTTTATTCAGTATTACTCTTTTTTACGCAGAGAAAAAGTCGTGAAAATCGTGCTTTTTGCATAAAATATCCACTAACTGATATTCGATTATCGTCTGGTTCCGAACATCGTAAATTGTTTCCCTTAAATAGAGTACTAGATGGAGGAGTGGAGATAAGCATGACGTTAACTCCAACACTTGGGCTCTAATGACCTCGATGTTGACAAACCCTAAAGCCCCACAAAAAAAAACCCTCCAACACTTCCCACTCCCCACTCCGCGACCGTTATGTCCGAAATGACCGGAGACTTCAACGCCCGAGATCAACCTCGAAGACCGGCGCCTGAATTCCCTCGGTCCGGACGGAGCAAATCACAAAGCGTGCACACACTTGAGCTCCAAGCAGCCTCCTTGACCCTCGGTCAGCTCTTTCGTGGCGATGAAGCTATCGGTCTGAACGCACGTCGGCGCGTGGTTACCTGACTCCTCGTCCGCTTAAAAGGCGGATTATCTTGTTGGATCCCCGGGCGGTATCTATAAACGTCCCGACGCGAGTAGTGGCTCCGTCGTCCCATTTGTTGGTGTGGCGGAAGAAGGAGAATTTTTATTCTCGGTCTAATGAAACGAGATTACGAGCTTCTTTCTTACAATTAATGTTCGACGTAAAACGTAATTCTTGGCTGGAGATAGGTGGCACCCGTTAATTTTGTAATCTCCGAGGTGCGATGCGGTGCTGAGCTCTGGAGGAACTCGGGTGGAATATTGCGCGCGTGTTAATCGACCCGCATCTGTGGCATCCGCGAAGGAATTGATTCGCCAGATTTTTCTCTACAATAGAGATCGCAACGGCTTTGCAATGTGTCATTGCACGTATACAAAGGTGTGTTCTTTCGCCGTCTAAGAACTGCTGTGCCATTCGTCTATTCTCTCGTAGATCATGTCCCGTTGATATGTATCACTTTTGTTATTCTTTACGGGAATGCAGAGTATTGCCGAAAAATATCTTTTGTTGACTATTTTTTTTATTCTCTCATTGTTTATTACTAAATTTATATCTGAAATTCAACATCTTTGAAATATCTATTTTCCTGAAAATAACTTTTTTTGGGGGGTTGGATCTCAAGCGTAAATATCTTGGGACACATGCATTGACTTAAATTATATAGTAAATTTAAATAATATAATCGAATCTCATGTGGGTGGAATAATTAAATTAGAAATTTATTAATCGCGTAAATACTTTTGACTTGAGATTAATGAAAATTTTATTATTATAGCTATACAATTGTCTTCTCTGTCTCGAAGACGTAATGCCAAAACTAATCTTAAGCTCGTGCAATTTTCATTCTGCTGACACATGAGACAAATTGCTGCGGAGAACGACACGCAACCTTTTCTCGAGAGGCTGTCCGCTCTTAATCCCTGGCTCACGGCATCACCATTCCATGCAACGCGCGCTTGCACCTCTGTTGTTCAACATCACTCGTATTACCAAGACTTTCTGACGTCACTGCGCCCTTGTTTTGCGATGCCATTGTTTAGTCTTCATTATATTTTGTCTGTAATGATTGTTGTTATTCCTATACCTTCTTTCCTGGTTTTTTCTCTGGGTACATGTCCACGTTCTTTTTCACTTTGTTGTTGTTACTTTTTGCATCGCATATCCTATATCCGAAGAATTTCTGTACCTTCGTAGGTTTGGTACAAGTTGCATCGAAATATTATTCGTAGGAAGACGAAATTCTTTCAAATGAGATTTACTTTAATTAATACATGTAATTAGGAATATTATTATCTACAAATAATTAATATCAAAATTGTATTAAAAACGTGACAATGTCATTTTTTAAAATTATTTTAAGAGGGAGTAATTTGCATACATACTTCGAGATAAAATTTATCCCCCCCCCACTTCTTCAGTCAGGGCATAGGTCAATGGTGAGAGGGAGAGAGTGGTCCGCAACTGCTTGTGTGGCCGACCTGACGATGACAGCGCTGCACGCCCCTTCCCAACCCAACCCAACCCACCGCGCGACGACACACACTGCGCGTCAATTCCGTGCGGAGGCGGAAGGTACAGACCGTCACGAAAGTGGAATCGCCACACTTATTACGACTTGCTCATGCATGTAGTTTTCTTGGAGCTACTTCTTCGTGCTCTAGTGGAAGGTGTTGTATTATATGGACGCAAAATCATCTGTATTATTTCAATTAACATTTTAACACTGTTTAAATTCCTTGATAACGGTTGTAATTGTTAGGTATGCTCTCCTTTTAAGTTCGAATTTTCATATTTTTTCGAGTGCTTTTCCGTAGCTTTCCGCCATGGAAAACTTGTTATATCATGGATATATCAATTGATGGCGTGACAGGAAATAATAAATAATTTTCTCTCCCCCAAGAAACCCATCTTGCATGTGTCGTGTTTACTTCGTATCGACGGAGCAGCCATCTTTGAATCTACGTTCTCCCCGTTAGTCATGAGAATGCGCGGTAGCCGCGGGGCGCACGTGACGTGTGACTCGGCGGGCGCTCGTTGCCGTAATGAGGGACCCATCGCGCCACCGCTGGAGTCGGTCCCCGGGCGCAACGCTTCTCCGCCCACGCCCGCCGTGATCTGGTGTCACGCGCGCCGCGCCGCCGCCTGCCATCACGCTTTTGGGAAGTAAGAGGTCCCCCTCGAACGTCCAACTGCATGGGAAGGAAGGATGAGACTCGAAACTCCGCACCGCTAGGAGTACTGGAAACTCTGAGAATTTATTTATTTTTTAATTTTTTTCTACCTACATTTTTTTGTCTAAATCTAAATTTCATAATCCTTAATTTTACCCTTTCGTTTTGAAATATTTTCGAATTTACTTCTTTATGAAGTAAATTGGTTTGATTTTATATTTTCTTAGATACTTTTTACGAGAAATATGAACTCCAAATATTTCTATAAATTATTGATTTTCTCCTCCATTTCTTATCTTTGTCCCTACTTTAAGACCATTGTGTGTTCTCAAGAAAAAAAATTCTTGTCGAATCTCCCCTCCTCTCTCATTTTCTTTCTATCTCTCTTCCTCTATCGCTTTCGTGCGCGTGGGTGCTCATTATGGAAATAGCGCCGCCGCCTGTGATCCTCCCGCCGCCATCGGGAGATGTTCCTCTCCTTGGTCTGAGTCACCAATCACCATCCGTCGCTGGGAACCGCACGTCGGTGATGCCTCAAGACCCCGTGTCGTCCTCGCTCTGACTGTCCTCATCGGAGAGCACCATTGTTCAGGATATCGGTTCCGGAGTCTCGCTCCGGGTGAAGTGCTACAAGGGATTAGTGTAGGCAATAGACATGTTGGTCGTGACGAAATGTTATGCATCGCCTTAGGAGAAGCTCCAGCACTGTCCTTTGTTCCTGTGACGACCTACTTCGACCTGGAGATCGTGGTTTGCTAGTGAAACTCCTTTTGTACGAAAATCCCGGGACGTTTACTTGTAGTGCGCGTAAGCATCGCTGAGCAAATACTCGAATTGCGTCCCCTAGGAACGACATAAAATTACTGTCGAGGGCTTCCATTCATGTCTGACCGAACATTTCGTGATTATAAATTTTAAAATGCATGAATGAAAACTCCAACAAATTAATGACATGCCCGATATTTTTCAACTTAGCCAATCTCTTTTTATAACATAAATTATTCAGTTTTATTCAGAGTTAACGAAATACTGCGACGACGTCTTTCAAGTATTTCATAAATGATTTATAATTGAATTCATTAATATTAATGTTTGAATTAAGAGTTCGTTATCGTTTCGTAAATACTTTTAAATGTTCGAGTAATTTACCCACGTATTGCGAAATGTAAATATTTCCCACGCTCTGCTGTAACTCTAGGTTGCAGTGCGAAAATTCGCACTTTCAAGTATTACAGCAACCTGGTGCGAAAATGATGGAAATTTTAAGAGACGTTACATCTATGGGGACATTTGTAGGTTTTTAGTCTCGCCGCGTGCAAATTGGGGTTTGTTTATTGCAGAATGTTTAACGGGAACGTATTGAACGTAAAAAAATATTTCCTTGAATAACTATCATGGAAATATTTATAATTGTGTCAGGTGTAATAGTTAGGAGAAAATTGTTCGAAATAAATGATAAAATGTTGGATTTTATTCCAGGTTTTTTCTTAGTCTGATTTATTTTCGTACGAAGAATTACCATAATATTTTGAATTTTTTTGTGTAACATTGAGTTAAATGTAGCTATTAATTTTCTTTATCGCGTCTCTTCAGAGATTTGCGACCATAAGATTCTGCATGACTGGTTTGAACGTAAGGTGTTTCACCTCTCGGTCTACAGAGTTCAGGTATTTCTCTCCAACACACACACACACACACAAAAAAGAAACGTACCAAATATTCCAATTCCTGACTTTTCCTCGTTAGTGAGTTGGATGCGCGTGGGATGAGCCCTTGAGCGGGGCACTGAGTCGCCCGCTGCACGCAGCTATTTCTCCGATGCGTCGAGCGACGCCTGCGGGCGCGAAGAAGCGCCACGTTGCGTCACGACACCTCCCTCCCTCTCCGTCCGTCTGTGCGTCCGTGCGACCTCTCGTCAGACCTTCGTAGCTCAGCGCCTGTCAAGACGAAGCTCCTGATCGCATCGGATGCGATGACGACTCGCGTTTGGTAATGGAGGACTAATAGACCAACTTTCTCCTTACGCTTATTAACCTCTTCTTCTGTCGGTTTGTTCGCGAGTCTTTCGTTTTTTTTGTTGTTGATTTTTTTAATTTTGTTTTACTTTCCAGCCTTAACATATTTTTTTTTCGTTTCTCCCAGATCGTCTAATAATTATCTTAATCATTAATGTTCAACTACTGAGCTAGTGCAAAGATTTCGCAGTCATACTAACATGCAAATGCCAATATGTGGGTTTTTACAGTTAATATTTCAAAGGAGGACGTAATCGAAGCGAAGAACCGTGGGTAGACGCTTCTGCGAGGCAGTTTATGATCTTATTGGAAATTCTGATTCAATTTGTTCTTTATTTATAAAATAGTGCATGGTTTAGATGTAAAATTACGGCTTCGTCCCTGTCTACAAAATAATCTTTGTATCGATACCTCATTTGAAGAAATAGGTTTAGTATAGCTGAAGAATAGGAATTTTTACGAAAAGCTACCGTTTGGAAAATACAGCGATGTTTGGGTAGTGACGCTAAACACATATACGCACATATACAATGGATTTCATGAGAATACATTTCCGTAGATCAATTTGTTAATGTTGGAGAGATCAGGAATTTTTTTATTATACTTTGGACGAATGCTCTGCTTACCATAATCCTTGTATGATATAGGTTTAATGTCATACGTTGGCGCATATTTTCCCTACCAGGAAGAATCAACGTGATAATCATAATCTCTTATTCCCAATGTCATACAATCAATATTTTTCTTGTGCTCTAAAGTTAATTATACTGTGTACGCTTTTCCGTATAACTGTTTCCTGTAGTGTACGACATCTTGTAACGCATACACCATGTATTCGGAATGGAAACATTCTCTTTACTTCGACTTGGGATCCAGCAATTTAACGGGAACAGGACCATGCATTTTAAATCTCTTGTTTTCGGTTCATAAAGCAGCTGCTTTCGCAACAGGTGAGCGGGGTCGAGCTGGCGCCGCGGGCCGTTTCTTCTGGTCCCCGCCCTTCTGCTCCCACTCCTTCCGCACCACCTCACCCCTCCTAATCATTGCGTCCCACATTGGTCGATTGTGCTAATTAACGGTCGTCCGTAGTCTCCTCCTCTCAACCATTTACAGTCCAGGGTTCTCTGGTTTAAACTGTCTAGGTTTAAATAAATTGCTTAAACACTACGTTATTTAAAATTCTATGTATCTGTGAGATAACTTTCGGCCAGAGGAAAATGGCGACGGACCGAGAATCGAACCCGGGAATCGTGTTTAGATCGCTGGGATGTTAACCACTACACCACGCGATCGCTTTCTACAACTGTACACAATTTCCACGCATACCAAAAATTATGTTATTACTTTCCAATCTTTTAACTTGAACATATATGAGTTAAAATTTCGAGATTTTAAAAACTAAAATGCAACAATTTGTTAGAAATGAACCAGAGTGCTATGCTAGCATTATATAAGGCTTAAAATGATAAAGATCGTGATGATGAACATTTCTTTATTGTTGCAATTTGTGTTCTTAAAACCTACATTTGAATACAGGCGATGGTATATCAGGTACAACTGATGTTAAACATTTTCATTAACTCTTGAAATTTTATTTCATCCGTTTTGTAGTATGCAAAATGTATTTAATACATTAGCATTATTCGCTGGAGCAGTTTTGTTGGTTTAATATAATATTATGTCAGACAGGGAATTTAAAACGAATGAACATTTTTCCAACTTTGGTTCTGTCCCGATATTTCCATTGTCAGACGTACATTATTTCTTCCAAATCTTCTGTTCTATTTGAAAAGACTGTGTTTATTTGGAGCTGATCAATGCACTTGAGACAATGTACTCTCTGGTAATGTTAGTGGAGTGACTCATTTTCTGTGACTCGCTTGTGGAATAGGCGAGTTCCATAGAAGATATAATAGCCTACGGTGTTGTTGATCTTCTCACGCTTCGTGGACAGAGCTACTGAGAGATTTATTGCGGAAGAAGTGTTGGACGAAGAGCGGGGAAAAGTTATGATTTCTTATATATTCTTCATTAATTTATGCTTCCATTCTTCTTGAAATTGTGAAGTACATTTCTTATTCACACGTCTTAAAGAATCTTCGCACTCTCCTCGGGAATAATCTTTTCTGTCGGTGTTGAAACCGATTCCCGACAGTTCTCAGTTTTTCACTACTTCACTCGCTGATTATCGTCCTCCATTACCACAAACTTCTCGCAGTTTTTTTTTTTCACTGATATTCTAGAGTATTGTATGTCACGTTTTTGCTTCTGTGCTTTAAACTAATGAAAATAATTTGTATGACAAATATTTCATCATCTGATTACTACATCTCCGCACCTTCTTCAACACCAAGAAAACACCATATACCCAAACGTCAACCCAAAAAAATATTTTTTTAAACAATTTATCAGAATGGCAATACGCATTCCGATCATAAAAATATATTTCTCTTTACCAAATTTTCCTTTAAAAATCTTCTTTGGGGGAGGCATACAAGAAATTTATGATGAAAACCGTTCACACTTTCGTGATTTTTCCCGAGTATTTGGACTCACAGTTTTCATTTCCAAAGGTAATTGATGCTTCTCGGTCCTCATTAATTGCACCTTTTCATACAAAGAATGAATGGTGATCGTGCGAAGCAAATGAGGCACGTTATTCTGTTGTAAGTCTGAGAAGGACCGTTTACAATTTCATTTAGATAAATCAAGTCCTCCTGTACACGCGAGAGCATTACTTTTTCTGCGCCGCTCGCCTTTTCGCTTCCCACCGCGTTCGATTTTCTGCCCCCCTTCCCCACCTCCTCTGTTCTCGTTGCCCGGTACCGCCTTGGGCTGGACAGCAACGGCAGCAGATTTGCATTTAGAAGGCACGGAGCCGCCGTTTCATTTCTCGCTCCGAAGGGCTTCTGAGACATGAATGACTGCGTTCTGCTACGCAATAATCGCTGGATCTGATGGCGGGAGGCTGCAGCGCGGGCCGCCCGCGGTGGCATAGATGGCGATTTACGACCTCAGGGGCCTCGCGGCGCCGATTCCGAGCGCTACGCACAATTCAATAATGACGTGTCGGCGAGGATTTGTTTCGATGTGTGCGATGAAATGTGGTCCTTAGCGGGTTTCTTCTTGTTGCTCCTGATTGTGTAATGGGTTGAAGTATAATAAAGAAGGTAGAGGTATTAATCTAGTTTTGCTCGATACCGATATATTACTGTGATCACTGTTTACAACATTACTTTTTTTACAGTTAGTTCCATATACGTATTTTTTTTGTGTCTTGTACAATGGGAAATGTAGCGTGCTATTGAAGCTTATCTACTTGAGGCGATAGTAGGTAGGAGTTGGGTTGTTAGTAGGCGGGTCTGTAAGCCGGGTGGAGGGGTTAGTAGAAGTAGTTAGTAATAGTTAGAGTTATTTGATACTAGGAGGAGCTGGATAGAGGAAGGAAGGTTTGCTTTTCAGTAGTCGCAGCTATAGGAACTGGGACATTAATGTGTAAAGCTACAAATTTTCTGGCCCCATCGGGAATCGTTGACTTGAAGAGCGACAAGACTACCACTTGAACCACCAGTCGGGCTTACTAGCTAAGTATCCGAAGTGTCCCGTTTTTTTTATGTGTGTGTGTAGCTGAGTTCTTTAATATATGAGTCTAACTCTGAAATCTTATCAGATGAATAACTGAATCTATTTTCCTCCATGTGGCGATGAACGCAAACTATCGAAAGTCGAAACTTTACATGAATTCTCCCACTTACTTCGCATTTTCCCCCTGGCATTTGTCGTTCTGTTGTCGTAGTGTTGGAGGTAGAGGAGCGGGTGATGAGATACATGATGCGCACGAAAGGACAGCTAATTATAGACGGAAAGACGTTATGTGGCACAGAAAAGGGACGGAAAACCATATTACAAAGAAAGTTAAAGGAAAGCTGGCAATTGCGGTGGGATAGGGCAACAGAGGGACGTCTACTTTATAAATTCATATCGAAGGTAAAATATGCGGAATCAAAATGGTTTACACCAAGAAAGGCAATGATAGAAATGCTAACAGGGCATGGGAATAATAATGTATATTGGAAGAAATGACAAGCGCGCTCTGCCAGTGTGGAGCGGGAGATGAGGATGTACCGCACATGATCTTTGAATGTACTTTGTATGACCCGGAAAGGAGAGACTGGGCGTAGGCTGGGTGTTTACGCGTGGACGCAGTACTCACGATTGATCAAACGGAAGGAGGAATAAACTGCGTTTGAGGAGTTTGTAGAAAAAGTTGTAGCTTTAAGAAATGTTATCGCTAGATAGTAGGAAAGTACCTACCTCCCCGTGGTCGGGGACGGTAACTTGCTGTCATGGCGCAGAGCGTCATGGACAGCAAGGCTAAAGGTACAGCCATACCTAGGCAGAGAAGGAAAGCAACATGAAGACAGGGAGGACGACAAGATAGTGGAGAGCACAAACGAGAGCGAACCCCGGTAATAACCAAAAGGTTGAGGAACGGGGAAAACAAGAAGATGAAGAAAAAAAATGTCGTAGTGTTATGCATTGTCGCCCTACACATCTCTAGCGGACGCAGCAATAAGCTTCATCGTCGCCAGATGAAGTTTGTTGACATCGTAGCTACGTTCTGTGAAACGAGTATTCCTTTTCCACGCATTCAATATTAACCCTAATGCATTTGCCAGAATCTCGCACTGGCAAAATACTTTGAATGTGAGTGCTGAAGAATTGGATGTTAAATCCAAATTTAGAGGATGGAAAGGATTTCTCCAAACCTTTGAATGTTACATTAATACCTTACGCTTCGTATGTTATAAGGTTGGGATGTCACATCCAAACCTGTTCTCTCTGTGCGAAGATCACGCCTTGTAAATGTTAGATCAATTCATTAAGTACGTAACTAGATTTTGGTTCATTAAATTCTTTCTGATGTATGATTAATTCGTATAATTCTCCCTTTGTGTGTGAACCCGTTGTGCGAGGATTCTAGAAAGCGAACATTCCCCGTTGCGATTCCATCTGGAAGGAGCGCTTGGCCGCTACCCGACACGGGAGTGGAATTGTCGCATTCTGCACACGCGCCGGAGGGCGCCCAGCCAAGAGGCCGAAGCACATCGGGGCGTGGGTGGAGGTGGAGGAGGCGTTCCCGCGGGTGGCGCCTCGGGTGGCACTCCCGGAACACAGTCGCGATGTCTTCGCGCGCTTCTGTCTTCTTCACGGGCCATCGCGCTCGAGCGGACATCGCACGGCGCTTGCCTTCCGTCCTGTACTCGTTCTTTCACCTCCATTAATCTCTTCTTCGCAGTTTACTCATCTGCGATGTTTAACTGCGAACGGAAGCGGGTTTTTGCGGCGCTTCACCCACGACTAGTTACGAGCAATAACTGTTAAATACGGCGAAGGAAAATAACTGTCAGTTATGAAATGGACTGGGACGCATCCATGGTTAGAGAATCTGTGTACACCGTTTACACACCGGAAGACGTGAGACACGTCCCTACATACGAGAAATGGTGTACAGTCGCGGAAGGCGAAAGGGTGGTGTAGTGGTTTACACCCCTGGGATCAATGCCGGAGTCCCAGGTTCGATTCCCGACTCGTCGCTATTTTCACCTGACAGAAATTTATCGCGTATCTTCTCCACGTGTAGGGTGCACGGAAGAAATATTCCTGTAAACAAAACTATTATACTTCTCTGTGATTTGCTTAACTCGGATCGCCAGCACTACCTTAAGGCGGTTCTGCTGCTCAAGGGAAGGAGATGAAAGACCCCGACTTCGTAAATGTTGCGTGGCGATATCATCTTAGGCCTTGCCCCACACGCGCCGGATCAGACTTCGACCGGTATTCGAGCTCGGCTCCTCCCAGGCAAATGGAACGTCTCCACGAGCCGATGAAACACGAAATAACTGAACTTAATTACTAATACGAGATTACTAACACCAGAAAACCGGTTGGCGGAATCAAGTAACTGGGTACTCAGTATTTATGGTCTCAATTAAAACGCTTAATGCTACATGCCTAGATCTGCGCATGTACGTCTAGCGTAAATTAAAAAAAACACACCTCATGAATAAATTGGTACAACTTTTTATAAACGTGGAAATGAAGGATTTGACCAAATTATTTTCGTAACTCTCATTAACTGCTCATGGTCAATGAAATAGGATATCCGCGTGAGCTGACCTAACAGGATCTTCGTAACTCCTTCACCAATTTTTAATTAATACTCTTCGGCCAAATTGAATTTTCGTAAACGAATCGCTTGTAGTATCGAGTGACGGAAGTTATTTGGTCAAAACAAAGAGGAGTTAGCGTATCATTGATCATCTGTTTCAAACAATTAAAGTCACAAGAAAACAGTTACGATCACTTACACTGAGGTCGATTCGATTTATGAATTACGAAAAAGAACACTAAGTGTGTCGAACGCTCGTAAAAAATACTGAAACCTAACATCCGAAAATAAAGTATAGAGTAGTAGTATAATTGACTAATATAATTAACAGAAACGCAATTAGGATTTATTCACCCGTAGGTACGTTGCAGGTCGCCTTTCCCCATCATTGACCTTTTATACGTTTACCCCTTCACCACGAAACATACAAGAATATTAGAATAATAATTTATTCTACGTATTGATACACAAAAATAGAAAATCAGAACTTTGAATTGACATGGCCGAATTTGCCGAAAATATTTTTTATCAGTTTTAAGTAAATTGCGTGGGCTTTGAAATTTTAATTTTTGTTTTGTAAACTAAAGGTAACTCAACCGAAGTTTTAGAAGTTATTTTGAGAAATCATATATACCTTAAATCGAACACCAACTGCCACTTTTACATTGAGTTTATAAATATACGTTCAATAAAAACAAAATGTAACTCCTAGTTCTTCAAGCCATCTTAAAACAATTTTCTTGAGTAATCTTTTATATTATTAGTTTATTTCTGACGTAATTTTTTGCATTTTTTCCTAATAGTCATTGATGTTTTTCAGGCTTATAAAATCGCAGTTTTATTAAATGTCTCATTTTTTTAAATAATCTTCGAAACGTAGGTATTGAACACTTTAGTTTTCTTAACAAGTTTTGTGCTCTTGTGCAGAAACCTAATGCAGAAAACTGCTCTGCTAATGAAAAGCAAAGACTGGAATACTCGTCTCGGAATTTGCATCGTTTGATGAACCCTGCGCTGCTATAATTTATGGGTTTCATAACAGTCCTTTGTGCAAAGGACGCCATCGCCATTCTCGCAAAGCCATTGATTAACGCCGGCGCTGATTTACGCGAATCTCGTAAGGTAGCTCTAGCGTAGGAAGAACTGAAATATCTTAAATCGGCATAAATGAACAGAGTAACATGTACTTATAGTGATTTCAACTTGAAAAACATACCGCACCGACCATTTGAAAGAGATAATTGTAATTATAATTGATGTGGAAATACATTGCGTTTTACGGAGAAAACACTTATTTACAAAATAAGACGAACTTTTAAATCACGAAAGTGATGGAAGTTTTTTTTTGATTTGTACTACATTTCCCGCAGTATTTTTACATCACCTTTATCTATAGGTCACGGGACATCTGAGAAAGATATTTCACTTCTTCCGAAGTGAGATGCATAAATCGTGAAACCGTTGTGCTCGGTCGCCATCTTTGTACTTGTTTTTATACATTTCAAACGAGTCAAGCGAGTTCCTGAATATTGTTAATGCTGTATTATTAACTAATAGATAGAAATTAAATCATGTTTTTTTCATAATTATCATTCATATTGTTGTGTGTCGTGACAATCACATTAAGAATAAAGAAATCAATCGTACGTCTGAGTGATTTGACCGATTCGGAGTGCTGGTCCCACCTTAACAGGGGCTGAACATACCCATCGCGCCCCGCGTAGTCACAAATGGATCTGGCCGTCATTACTTGCCACGACGCTCGCCTCGCGGAGTACACGCTCCGACACGTACAGGGCGACCGACGGACGAGTTGAGCAATATGCAGATGAGGTAGGAATGAATGCTGGATTTCTCGAAGACTAATTCTGGAAACCGCTGTATTCACGAGAATTTTCAAGTCTCGACCTTTAAAACGTTTATCACTCGCTGAATAAATAAATAATCGTTATTGTAAAAAAAATAATTGCAAACTGCATATGCCCATCAACAAAGTGACCATCCCATCAATTCCGATTAAGGGCCCAAGGGCAGTGGCGGATTTAATGCTTTAAAAAACATTTAATAAAACGGACTGTAATCAATATATTATTCCAAAATTAATTAATATTGATTTACATTCTCTCACAAAAAAAATGACTATACAAAATTTATTTCAATACACGGTAATATTTTTCTTGCTTTTAATTTCATTACATCCAACCAAAATAGGTGGTGAATATCGGATTGTCTTTCTTTTCTGTATAACAACCCAGAAATAAATGTTAATATTTATCATTTTCACGTATACATTTACTGCCATCCACTTCTTTATTTGCTGTGTGGTATTCAGAGCCTCCTTTCTCGTTCTCCATGAAACGGGGGAGTCTGAACTGACAGGAGAGAGGAGAGCAATGAGAGCACTAGCGCAGCGATTGCGAAGGTCTTGCGTGATCCCCGCTTCGCACGGTCGCTGACATTTTTATATTGTTGTATTTGTAAGTGGGAAATGTAGCTTAGTGCTATTGAAGCTTGCCTACATGAAGCGATAGGAGGTAGGAGGGTAGAATGGTATTAGTATAGGTGGGCCGGTCCAACTTGGCCCACGTGGAGGGGTTAGAAGAAGTAGTTAGTAATAGTTGGAGTTATTGATACTAGGAGGAGCTGGATAGAGGAAGGAAGGTTTGCTTCTCAGTAGTCACGGCAATATGAAACGGAACGTTCATGTGAAAAGCTACAAATGTTCTGGCCCCATCGGGTTTTGAACCACGGATGACTTGGTGATGAGTGACAACGCTACCACCTGAGCCACCGGTGGGGCTGTGATCGCCGACACTATTGTCGCTCACTCTACTAATCGTCTCCCCTCCCTAATTAGTTTTCACCAACATATACACAAGCACGCTCTGTTCTTCCTATTGTTTTTTCAACCACACTCTATGGTTAGGATGTGATACCCTAGGACTGGATGTGTTATCCAAATTCAGAGAAAGGTAAAGAATTCTCCAAACCTTTCGATATGACATTCCAACCTAATTCGGATTCCATAAGGTTGAGATATCACATCCTTTGGTTTGGAGAAATTCTCGTGAATTTGGATCTCACATCCAAACCTGTTGTCGCAATGAAAAATGTATAAATACTTCCTTCGTCGCTGCTTTCATGGCGCGCTGTTGCTCACGTTGCGCCAACGCTCCCCGTCACTGCGCCTCAGCTTCACGGCGTTGAAAGGCCTTCCGCCATTCCCCTGAGATCCTTTCTGCCGACGCCTCCCTCTGCCGCCTCCGGTTCCTGTCAGCAGCGTCACGAAATCTTGAAGAGCTTCTCAGATTCGAGCTGTGCTTTACGGACTGGAAATCAATTTGGAAACCTCCTGTAATTACAGGTTGTCTTGATCTGGTTCGAATTTGAGTGTGTCCACGTGGTTTGGATTCCCCTCACTCTTTAAAAAATCCTCCGCTAAATAAAGTGTTTATTAGTGGAATGAAACATATTTAGAACGTAAAAAAAGATGTTTTTTTGATGGGACTTTCGGGTTTACCAACGCTAAGGTCATTAGAGCCCTTAAAAATACTGCCGATCAAAAAAATGTAGTATTATTAATTACTAACACTTCATTTAAAATATTGTAAGTATGTCTGTAAAACTACGATTATTGAAAAATGCGTCTTCATTTCAGAGAATGAATTTTCGTTGGGAAAAGAGAAAACGAGTTTACAAAACATAATATGGAATACATGGATCATGTACAAAATCAAGGAATAAGGCAACACATACAACAATAATACAAGGAATATTTACGATATGACGTAAACACGGAATCAAAAAATAAGCGGAAAAAAAATTTGTTTTTTATTACTTGCCTGATGGACCACAGTGGCGGTTGAAATGATGTGTAGATTCTTTAATAAATATTATATCCAGCCTGTGAAACAAGGTTGTTTTATTCAATAATTTAAAAAATGGTATTCCGAACCCTCCCCTTCACGAATGTGGAAAAGAGATCCTCATGGAACTTGGAATGACTTACGTCAATTTTCATACATTGGCTTTATTAGACTTTTCCTTTGTATATAAATGGTGTCTGGTTCAATTGTGAAAGAAGCCATTTCAGCTGCTGTACTTCTAGACCCGTTCTATGTATTCGTAGTTCAGTGTATCACCGATAATATGCATTGATTGGGTTCTGCGTTCCCGTGTTCTCTTCTTTGCCAATCCTTTCTTCGTTTTCCTGACTTTTATGTCTCTGGCGTGGAAAGCTAATACGACAGCTTTCGGTTTACTTGATCCTAAAGGCGTTTAGAAAGTCCACTCCATCTTTTGGGAAATCGCTCCGGATTGGTCAATGTTGGTTTAGGTTTATGAGTTTACGTTCAACGCGAGGAATGTTCGAGTTGGTAAAATTCTTCGGTCGACTTAAGTTGTTTTCTTCGCTCCTCTTTCGAAGCAATATCTCAATGATAATGTGTAATATGTGAATTCAGGTGTGTATCGTAATACTGAATTATTTGAAATGTAGAGCGATCAACGCGTGGTTTGTATACTCCAATAGCCTTAATCCTTTATTTCAAACATTAAATTATGGTTTAAAGCACATGTTATTGTGATACGACGGATAAAATAAATATTGTTGCTGTTGTTACTTCTTTTTCCTTTTTTAATAAGAAATATGACATTCAATTTAGAGACTTCAAAAATTGATATTTGAAGATTTAAAAAAAATATTTGAATATTGAACTTTTTAATTCAATTTACGACTTTCTCATTCATGGAATTAAGTTTCACTCCATAAATATAATTTCTTTTCTTTTTAGTGTGTCGGTGCATAGTAGTTTAAACCAAGAACAACTTTCTTTCCGACCCTATAAATCACCTGAATATCACTGAGTGGCCAGTAAACCATTCGATTTGCTCTTTTAAAGGTCGCGCCTTCGTGTGTTCTGGGTGGTAGGGCTATTATTAGTAGGTCGGCCGGTTAGCTGAGTTCACCAACTTGACCCGCGTGGAGGTATTAGTAGGAGTAGTTAGTAATAGTAAGATACTAGTTGGAGATTGAAGTGAATACAATGTTGTTGTGTTTTGACCCCGTTAAAATCGAACCCGGAGTGAGTCAGTGCCAAGCAAGTGTGCTAGTTCCTGAGCCACCGGAGGGCTCTGTTGAACCGTCTTCTGAAGTGCCGCTCTTCTATGTTCCTTCTCGTGGGATGTGCGCTCCCTTATTAGTGAACGGAGGCCCGGGGTCACTTCTCCGTTAGCGTAGACTGATCCATGGGATACGTCCCGCGCATTGAAACGGTTAGGTGGAAGGGCAGGCTTCATGGCCTGAACCTCGCCGAAAGACGTAAAATTAAAAAAATAAACTATTACGGTATCCGTGTTGATGACTTCCATGTACAGCAATTCAATGTTTTCCCCGTCAATAGCTCCTCGCGCGTTGAAATGCAAAACTAAACATAACAAGCTCATTCATTTTCAGGAACGGAAGGTAGAACAATTAGCTACCCTTAAGGGCTTCTGTTGTGTGTCATCAGTTAAATATTAATTATCTCGTAATTAAAGCGAATAATGTTTTTATTCTTTTCGTGTCCACTTCGTTCTCGCGATTCAGTTCACACGGTGTGACAACGAGAAAAGTTATCTTGTGAAGGAGGAAGTGTGTAATACGTTTTGATACGTTCCCAGAACGATTAGGAGGGAAAGTTGCTTCTAAAGAACATGAGGGTATTATGACTGATAATTTCACAGTTATAAATTGTGAGTGATAATTTAGTTCCTCTACGGGAGATCGTACTATTTTCTACGTCACTATAAAAGTGATTGAATTTTAATAATTGATTTATCGAATATTCTTACTGCCTGGTTCTTGAGATGAAGATCTTATAGTGGTCTCTGGTCACCCTTCAAACTTGCGTGTCTTCCCCGTCGATCTCTTGAATGGGACCATAATTAATAGCATTGTTCTGATCCTGTTTCATTAATGACGTGTCATTTTCTTCCTGACGGTAGACTCGTATAGCGTTCTACCTTCACATGCTATTGGACGCTAATTAAAATATCGCTTGCTCCTTGATGGTTGAAGTTGTGGAGGGGGAATGACAGATTCGATAACTGGTGGCAGCGTTTGTGACCAGAACGAGACTGGCAAAATTTCAATCCAAACTTTTTCTAGGAAAGTGGTTTTTCGAACTTAGTCATTTGAACCTTGATGCTGTAATTGGCTTCGTTGGAGAACGACGATCTTTCTAGAAACCAATGAGTTCTTTCTGCATCATGTACCTGTCACCGACCGCCGAAGTTATTTTCCGTAAATTGAAACGAAGATTCGCTCGGATGATTGGAAAGCACCCTTTGCAAAGAAAAGACGAACGCTGTGCGAAATAACGAGAACGGTGCCAAACTCCGCTAAAAAAGGAAACTGGGAATCCCTACATTGTCGCGAAAGACAATTCCCTACTGATGGGATGGTTTAGTGACAACATTCAAAAGAGAATGGAAGGGAAGAGAATGAGAAAAACTGAGATAGAATTCGTCAGATGGAAACGAAAAGTGACAAATGGAACTTTTAAAGAGTTCAGAGCTTAATGTGAATGCAGTGCTAATTTGTTTGTATTTATTGTGTTCCTCGTCGTACATTTTTGAATTTGTTTATGGTTATATGATGAAGAAAGACTTAATTTTATGAATATCTAAATATTTACTTCTTTTACATTTTATTCCTATTTTCATAGAGACTATAACCTTCTAGTGAAGTTTTTGCTGGTAAGTCATATTCGTGTCATTCGAGTTTTAAGCAAGGTTAATTTTCATGAAACAACTCGTGGACACTTTGGTGAACAACCAGATAAGTTGTTCAGTTACATGGGTGTGATGTCGTATTTTGGAGACGCGATTGTCTATTCATCTCAAACACAATACTGAGACATTTTTCTATGGTTCAAAAATTCTATGGTCATAAAACGTAGCAAATGCTGCTTTCCTTCGTTTAATGAGAGGTCTGTGTATTATCATTACGTAGATTTGTGATTGAGAATACTCGATTAGCAATGAATGAAGCATTCACATGTCTACGTGGGATAGTCGAGATTTGTAAAGAGAATAGGATATGTTACATAGGTATTTGATGATTGTCTAGTTACCTTTCTGGTAGGGAGGATGATGTCTGTGGACAATTTTGTCCTTCATCGCGCCCCAACGTAATGAATTGGCTGACAGCCTTAATGAGATCTCATTCCGACGCGTTTATTTTAGATTGCATAACGGCTCTAGTGACCCGGATTGGTCAGGTCTCATGAGAAACTGGACGTATCGTCTTCGATACTCATGGACTCCCGCTTTTTCTTCTTAGTTTCACGGTAACATTCTCGACAAAGGATTTCTATCCTCTCGTCTGTTTTATCCTTCCCTCGGATCTAATCAAAGAGGACGCCATTGTTCTTTCTTTTTACACTTTCTCGTAGTCAGTTTTTGCTTCTGTATTTTCAGAATTGTTTTATTTTGTCTATTTCATCGCGGCGTTCTGGACCATGAAGTGATCCTGTGCGCAGATTTCGCTGTCATACTTACTTAGAGAACCAATTAGTTGGTTTCCTGTATCGTGCAAGTAAACGATATCCAGTTTTTAGTTTTTGAGGTAAATAAACGTAATCAGAAACCTTCACATTCATTATTTTCATGTCAATGAAATCGTAAATAGCGTCTTCTAAGACGGTTCATAAACTTATCCTATGTCCAATTTAAATTGTATTTTAAAACAAAAACTAATGAAATGTCAAAATTTTGCTACGGTAACTAGTTTATTTATTTAAAAATGTTTTCGACGGCATCGCAGTCATCAGTGGATCTCAAACTCGGAAATTTCTAGCAGGAAAATACCATGGCAAAACGTCGATATTTCATTAACGTATTTACAAATAACAATTCGTCTCGTTCATATTTTTAAAACAAATTATAGAATAAATATTAAAATTCATGTAAATTTAATTTTTTAAATTCATTTGTGCAATGGGTTAAGAACGGCGGATATTCACATAAGGAATAATTATAGTCACCTTATATATATA
>NNCF01129931.1:108974-139772 GCA_002313205.1 Laupala kohalensis | reverse complement strand
ATATATATATATATATATATATATATATATATATATATATATATATATATATATATATATATATATATATATATATATATATCCATCACGAAGCAGGAGTTCATTTTTGAGAAGTGCGGCTATTGGTGTGGCCTTAATGCATCCATGTCTACGAACAATATAAAAATATTTGGATGATTTATTTAATACCTATTCTGTGTTCATGTTAATTTTAACAGCTGCTAATATTCGTTAACTTTTTTTTTCTTAAAATATTTGTGCTTGAGAAGTTTCGTATGGTATCGTGTCCACAGCCAATGGCGGATGTAGACCGTAATCAAAGGAGGACTAACCGGGGAGCCTTTCTGTTTAAGAATGATGTTTTAAATATTTTAAAAATAAGTATTATCTTTAAATAGGATGCATCAAATAAATAATTAACAATATTAATCTGGTAACACTTTTTCAAAGTATACCATTTATCAATGTCAATTTTATCTCTTATGAGTTCAAGTGTCCCCACTCCCAATAGATCCGGCTCTATCCACAATCTTCTTTTCCCCATTGTTGATTTTTTCCCCTTCGCGAGTGAAGTCTGGACTTGTCTCGCATCGTTAACGCCAGCAATCGGGCTGCTCCGCACCGCTTCGCCAGGTGGCGCCTGCTTCGCCCAACAGATGGCGCTGCGTTTCGCGGTCACCTCGCTGACGTCATTTCCTCTGAATCTCGCTGCATCGCACTGACCCTCGCCGATTAGCGCGATCTGTCTGGATGCCCTCGAGGCTCTCGAAGAAGGCGTTTGCGACCACGTTGCAATGTTGACAATGATGACAAGTTTCACATTGATTTGAAGAAATAACATTATTTTAATGAACAGAAAATGACACCATCCATCTCTTTCTTTTGAAAGGAATTCATAATATGTTTTGTTGACATTTGCTTCGAAAGAGTGTGTTTACGTAAAAAAAATTATACTGTGTGGTAAAGATTGATTTTTGGAGATTAGTTTTCACACTCGCATGTGTTGATTGTCTTTCCACAAAATCTCTCAAAATCAGCGCGAGTCCAAAATCGCGACGGGAAACGCATGCTTTTCAACCTGTCTCCGTGGACATCCGCAGCCGGTCGGTGTAATAGCGGCAGGTGGTTGGCCGGGTCCCGATCTGGGCGCAGGTGGCTGTTTCCAATCCTTTCGTTCGCTGAGGCACCTAGCTGATGGGCGCGGCGCGGTGCGCGGGAAGAGAGCCTGGCAGGCAGCTGGGCCTCGGTCGAGGCGACGACGCCAGCACAAGGACCTGCTGGTTGCACCCGGTGTTACGCAGTCCTCCCCGATTTTGTCGTCATCGCTTCCCTTNTGTATAAGAGACAGATTTCGACCTGTCGCTACGGCACTTGTTGGTCACTCGCTTATTCAGATAAATTTTTTTCAAGTTGGAAATACCAAAAATTATTTTTACTTTACTATAATTAACGTTCACTGTATAATCTAATTAACTAAATAATGGACTTAATTAATTGTTCTGTTATATTTGTTGTTATAATTTAAACTACCTGACTACCACTTCAAACGCAGTCGAAACTTTGTGAGTTTTTATCACAAAATATATACTGTTCGTCCATAACAGGTCGTAAGTCTTCCATTATTTATATAATTATTTTTAGTTGTGTAGGAACATTCCGAAAACGTTTAAATCGTCGATTAAATGATTTTCATAAATTTGATCTTATTCAAAAAATACCAGTTTTGGAAATGAGACTGTGGGTGTAAACCCGATTAACCCGATGGTTCAGCTTTAGTAAAGAAAATTTTGCGTCCATTTAACCNCTGTGGGTGTAAACCCGATTAACCCGATGGTTCAGCTTTAGTAAAGAAAATTTTGCGTCCATTTAACCACAGTATCTCGATTTTGACGTTTTCTATTAACTTAGTGGGTGATTTAATTTGAAATGTGTATTATTAAATTTAATTCAATACCATATTTTACAATTTTGCTTCATCCTACTTGCGAAAGACTTCTTGTACCCGGCGTAAATAAAAAAATTGTTAAAACGCAATGAGAATTTTTTCCTTCCAAGAAGGAAATTGCTCGTAAATTGGATTGTTATAAAATAAACAGTGTGCTTCCTTTGGGCGTAGCTTTTGCGATCGCGAGTTCAATTGATTCTATTTCAATTCTAATCTGACCACAATCGTAACCTCCCCTGACCCGTACCTCAGCCACTTCTTCGCCGCTCTTGTCTCACCGTAATTGTGCTTCGGACATCGCTTTCTTAATCTTCGCTTGACCCGAGCGTCGCTGAGCGACCGGATATTAGTACTCGCGTCGTTCCGTTTCGTTAATTGTCCGTCGTGATCTCTCGTATTCGGAGCTTGTTCGCGTTTTTACTTTAAACGTAAGTAATCAGCCGAATAGAACCAACTTATGTTTGTTTTTTCCCACTAGTTAATTACTTTTTGTCTCTATTCCACTTGCTTTGTGTTTCTTAGACTGTAATTATGGATCATTAGACTGGTTTAGCTCGAGGTGGTTCTTACAGGTTACCGTGCAACAGAGCGCGTGAGTACGAATGTGACGTGTTACAAATAAGTGCGAGAATTATTTGTTTTAATTATTATAATTCATTCGTTAGTTGTATAAAAATGTCGTATTGGTGGTTATGGGTGAAAAAGCTGTCTATGCTCTGATGATAGTGCCTAGTACAGCAACTTGCGGTACTCCACAATTTTCCCTCCATCTCTTGATTCCGCCCACTGTGCATCGCTAATAAATGGCAGAAAGAGTCGCGTTTGGAGCATCGCGGAATGTGGGACGATTTGGAGCGCGAGCGACGCGGTTGTTGCGTGACGTCAGTGTGGGGGCCCGCGAGCGGCGTAGCGATGCGGGCGAGTGGTGCTCGCGCGGGGCGGTGCGCGGTCGAGGGGACGCGCCGGGTGGGAAGATGCGTCGACGTCGGCGCGCGCGGCGGGCATCCGCGGCCGGGAGGTGGCGGCGTCGGCGTCGGGGTGCATGGGGCGTTCCCCGACGCGCGTGCGCGAAGAAGCCCACTCGGCGCGGTGTCAGTGCGCGTGCGCGAGCGTGGAGTACGAAGGGTTCCTACGTGAAGGGAGAAAATGGCGTCGCTGGTGGGTTGACGGAATATTGGGATAATATGGGAGGAGCAGTTATTGTGAGTTTGTAGAACAAAGAAATGCAAAACCTAGTCACGTTAAGTACGATTAAAATTCTCGAGTTCATGGACTACCATATTTGGTTTAACCTTTTAGCAGATCATGTAGAAAAAATTCTTGTTAGTGGGAGCGGACCAAAAAATTAACCCTCTATCGGAAATTGTATTTCAGTAAAAAGTTCCAATCATTTTTTCTGAATTTGTTGGGGTTTTGTAGGGAATTCGATGTTGACACATAAGTAGAAACTACACAAAGATGTTATAATATTGTATTGTATATACCAGATAGCTTTTCAGTGTCCTTCCTCGCCTTATGCATCATGTAAGGCTTCTGCTTCGATCCTCTCCTTCAACTCTACAACCAAAATCGATTTGCTTTATGACTAAGCGCATCCTGTTGATTGACACGAGTGATTATTATCAACATGTTATCTAAATGGAGAGGCATTTTAAAGCTAGCGAGTACAAAGCGCCGCCCCACTGGTGCGCTGTCAGCGACAGCGCGGGGGGGGGGTAGGGGTTGCTAAGGAACGCTCGGACGGGAATGTCAGGTGCAACCCTTCGTCTACCGGAGAGCGTTCCTTTCGTCTACAGATACAAATCAGTGGAATACCGAGAAGTTAAAAACATTCATTCTTACGTGAATCTTGAAAAACATTTTAAATTATGCGTGAGATAAATATTGACAAATTTCATATTAATTTTGCAAACACGTTTATTAATTACTAAACAAAATAAAATACCAGAGAAAAGAGTGAATTGCTTTTTAAAAATTTCTTTAGTCCGTCAACAAAGTAGAGATCTCCGGATGGGTCAGACCAGGTCTATTTTCACCCTTGACAAAAATCAACGTGATCACAGTGCGGACTCACCGCACGGACGTCCAGAAAATGAACTGGGTAACGAGCTTCACCGAATCCGCTAGTGTTCAGTGACTTTCTTCAGTGCTAGGTCACTCAGTGGACGAATTTCGGTTCTTTGTGCGTCCTTGGACCTCAGCCGTGTTCTGGCCTATTAGGTGCTTACTGCGGCGGAGATCGTCTCCAGAAGGATTCTAGAGTTTCGTTGGATCCGAATCGGAAGCGGAAACTGTGAGAGGCAACGCGTCGGATCGAAGCGGCGCTCGTTGAATCCGTTTGTCGTGCACTTCACGCTCGCTCCATCGATTCCAGAGTTCATTCTCCGAGCGGATTGGCCGTTTGCTACCACGTGATCTGTGACGGATTAGGGAATTCCCGATTATGACAAGAGAGAATTCTTGTCTGGAAAACACTGTTTAAAAGAGTAGGAAGTGTCTTGACCATTGACAAACAATTAAAACCATTTTGTTTTCAAAATTTAGTCCATAAAGAGTCAAATTTATAAAAGGATAGCATTTTTCCAAATATTGAACCTTACAGTATACGAATTGAATGTCACATCTCAAGGTTGGGAGGAATTCTATCCTTTGCCTGAATTTTGGATCTCGCAATCAAACGCACTGTGTCAGTGTATACTGGATATTGTTACCTAGCTCTTGATATGCTTTATTATTATATTTATTTAAGTCTTCCACCCTACCGTGACTCGGGTGAGGGAATTGGGAAGAAGAGATGCCCGGGAACTTATGGTACCGAACCGAAATTTGCCTGGAGCTGGTGAGGGAAGCCTCACCTAGTCCGACCGAACCGGGTTTGAATCCACGCTCTACCGCTCAGCACGGTTTTTATTGCATCGTAATTTTTCAATCTTTCAACTACAACGAATTCATCTATTGGAGTAGAGTATTAATATTTCAGAAAATTAATGAACTCGCGCTTTTAAAATCCTGGATGAACTATATGACTTGTTATTATTGAAACAAGCGTAAAAGCGGACTCGAGACATTTGATGTTCGTAGTATTTTATAAACTCCGTTCCGTCATCACAAGATACCATATCCAACTCTTCGTGAGCAACGAGCCGTCATGCGAGTGAGTTATATTCCCGCGGCGGCTGGCGGCAAAACGGCGGCGTCCACGCCTCGCGCCCTCGGGGTGTGACGACGCCGACGGCGGCTGGAACAAAGGGGCAAACGATGCGCGCGGTTAACGAGCGCCGCCGCCATAATTAGCCGCACCTCGCGTCAAAATTCGCTTGTAATGAAGACTTGTACGCGGATGTGGGGTGCCTCGGGGTGGAATGATGTAGATCGTGGCGGATTACGTTGCTGCACATCCAGACGCAACGTCGCCTTTCTCTATTACAGGTTTTAATTCTTGCAATACTCAGAAAAACAAGTTTAGTTTGGATGTATTAATTTGTTCGTGAGTTATCGGGGCAACAAAATTCTTAACATACATACGACATTGGACATCGCCAAAATTTAGAAATACTCTCTCTTGAAGCCAATTTGCGAAGATCGGAAGAGATCTCAAAACTACTTTTTACGACCGATTATAATAATTTCCTTACTCTGTGTAATTGAATTGAAGATGTGGATGTGATATCCAAATTCAGAGGGAAGGAAGAATGTCCCGAAACCTTGGGATATGACGTATAATTTGAATACTAAGAGGTTGGGATGTCACAACCAAGTGCTGGAAAGTCACATCCAAGATTTGGACAAATCCTTTCTATCCACTGAGCTTGGATCTCATATCCAAACCTTTTAGGATGTCACTTACAAACCGACATCAATGTTGTCTTCAGTGTGTTGTTGTTTGTTGGTGTGTTAATGTTCTTAGTGAAAGGAAATGGTTCCAAAATTTCTGGAGGTTGAATCACTTGCTCGTCCATTTGTTGTGGTGATCTAATTTTCGAGACGTTTTAACGTTATTCCGTAATTTGCTCATATTTCGTAGGTTTGAAGTGTAATATTTATTTCAATATCTTGACATCTAGGATGAAATTGATGATCTCTCAACACGTTGAGCTATTACCAGAACAGTGTAACCAGGTTCGTAAATGACGCCTCCCGTAGGACGACTTCGTTCGTGTGACAAATGGCAAAACACAAGTATTCCCATGTTCGGTTTAGATATCGCAACCAGATACAGTTGGTTGAGGTATAGACCCGAATGATTTTGTGATCAATGAGTTGTGATAATCTCTGCTCGACAGCTGAGTTAGATGTATTCGGAGAAGCAGCATCAATCATGTGCGAGATTAGATGATTGACGAGTGATGTACCGTTCACGACTGACACGAATCTGTGATCGCAATCCAGCGGTGAATTTCTAGGATGTATCTTTCTTCAAATTGTTCATTCGAGGAACAGAGATATCCTGGAAGAAAGACAAGAAAAATATTTTCAAAAATTAGTTATTGGAGGATTTGACAGCATACATTATACAGTACATTTATCTTGTATAATATATTTTGAAAATTAATTTTTATTAATAATTTAAGTTGGTACCCTACTTTTGTGCATACGTTTGTGTATCATTGAACACTGTCTGTACTCGTTCCTGAAGAAAGCATGGTATATTCTAATCGGATTACTGATATGTATCATAAAATGTGTGTTGCGTATGTTAACCATTGCAGTATAATATTCCAGTGTAACACCAATTAATTCCTTAATTTTTATTAATCAGTATGATATAGATTATTGATTGTGTATATGATTTGAATGTGGGCGTAATAATATTAATCGTCACTAAGGACATAAAAAATATTGCACATTTTTATCACCGCATGTTGAGAAAAGACTTGAAATAATTCAAGTCTGTCTACTACATTGATGTAACCATCGTTTAATCCCTCTGATATAATTTTTATGTTCCGAGAGACAAATAATTCAAGTAATGAACAGTCATCCTAGTTTTGAACTATTTTAATTTTAGTTCTACTATTTCTCCTCCCTGCTTCATCCAAATCGGGCTCATCATTCCTGAATGATTGCAGTCGTGGCGTGCATGAACAAGTTAACGAAAGCGGCGCTTTGGTAGTCATGAGGCCGTCCGTGATGTGTTACATTCTTCGTCCAATCGCCGTATAGGAGAGGCCCGTGACATTTGCGTGATGCTCCGCGCTCTGCACTCGAGGCCTTGAGGACGTGCTTGGAATCTGTGTTATCCCGATTGGTTCTTCAGGAGAGATCGCTTCGGAAACGGACCATCGAAGCCAACCGAAACTAAGATTATTTCCTCATTTCACTGTTATAAATGAGGAGGAAACAGGATTAAGTTTGTACTGTTACTTGTATTTCACGTTTTATGAAATATGATTATATTGAAGAGTACTGCTCTGTGCCTCAGGTTAATCTGTCTGGTTGGTGAACTATCTCCATTTGACACCAATAAATTCCTGTGTTACGTTCACATAATATTTATATTATCCAGGATGAGAAACTCAAAAATATATAAAAAAGAGACATTTTTGGAAAATAAGTAAAACGGTTTTAAAAAACGCGCCAAGACTATGCCATTACAATATCGGAGAAATGGGTTTATATTATGCAATTTTTTGTGTATGTATTTGAATTTTGTTTTCTCCGTAATATTATGTGTAGATTCCATAACTTCTTGAGAAAATCACAGAAATAATGGAGGTCGCTGGTGTGTGTGGGTTGACATTCCCGCATTAAAAAAGAAACATCCTGGGGAACGACCGTCGTGTTCGTCTAGAGGGTGGAAATTAGCCTCCGGTGGTGGTGGTGGGGGGGGGGGGGTCGTAGTAGTGACGAACGATTGGATGAAGCCAGTTGCTTGTAGTGTTCTGGGCGTTGGCGACGACGCCGTAAGATACATCCTTGTTCCCTCGTCTGCATCGCCGCTTCACGCCTCGCTTATTTCGCGAGACTTATTGTCATATTCACGTTCTCAAACAGTGATGTAGAACCCCGATTTTATCCGCGCGTTCATTTACGATTGTTTCGCTTCATTGTGTGCAAAAATCCTTTCAGAACATGGCGAGTCGTATGGACACGCGTCCCGAAATGGGCCCTTCGCTTTCACGATCAATCAGTGTTTTGAATCATTAAACGAGAAATATGTTGCTCAACAGCGGAGGGAACATTTTAAAATATCGCCCTCTCCGTATTCCTGCTGTCAACCGCGGACGATAGCGCGCCTCTCCAAGCGTCTAAGCTACTTTTCATTGCTTCTTATTGCTCCATTATCGACTGTTTCATCTGCCGCCCGCGGACAGCGACACGAGAGTTGGCGTAAAACTTGGGTCCGCATCGCCTCGGGTTCCATCTGCGTCTTTCTTGCGTCTGGACATTCCTTTCGAAGGATGGATGTGGAGTTGGGAAGATGAAAGAGAAGGGGACGAGACGTTTTCAAATATATTCTGGACATTCGCTCAAACGCACGGGAAATAGTACAACCCGAGCAAAAGATTTTTGGAAATGGTTAATAACTTACGACGTTTCATGGACTTCGAATAATATTTATATTTTCTGTGAAGTGCGGTTCGACTTGGATTTGAGTCTTCGTCAGGTGATCAAGTAACAACAAATTATAACAATAAAAGGTCGTAAGTAATTAATTATTTTTCATTAGATTGTATACTGGACGTTAATAGTAGTAGAATTTTGAGAATAGATTCTGAACGAAAATTTTCACGCATAAAATTAAAAGAAAAAACGTAATTGTCGCGAAAATGATGAAACTCCAGACTAAACTCCATTCTTGGAGAATATTTTTCGTATGGAGGAGGGAACTCCATCATGAATACATGCCTTACGATATTTTAAATCTGAGAAAGAAGAATACTTTGATTGAAACTGAAAAGAAATATAATGTTTGAAATGATATGCAATGAAATCTGCAACTAAAGAAAAATGTTAAAACAAAATTCGGACTAGAAGCTACCCATCCCATCTTAGGAAGGAACGTTTGTGGCACAACGGCCCGTGACTCGCTTTGTAGGGCATTAACTCCATTTTTATTAATTATTAATTGTATTTTTTGCATATATTTCTCCCGTGTACTCCACACGCTGAGAAGATATGTGATAACTTCTGGTCAGGTGACAATTGCAATGAGCCGGGAATCGTCCTTTGATCGCAGGGGTGTTAACCACTACTGCACCCGTTCGCCTTCCATTTCCACCCAGAAAATTTGTATTTGAATACTTTTGTCATTTGTTTGATCGAGACGAAGAGGATGAAGAGAGAGAAAAGTACTAATGATAAAGGATAAATCCGTTGGGTGCAGGGGGTGAATAATGTAGTAAATAAATCGGGAAGAAGTGCTAACTCTCCGGGGATGGGTTACAGCTTACATTGGAAGTGTGATCATCTGTTCGTGGTTTCTGTATTCATTTCACTTGCAAGTAATTCGCGTAGTTACGATATTATAAGTGGAATACACGTGTTATTCAGGGTCGTGTTATTAACTTGTTGCATCTTCTGTAGTTATAGTATAGAACAAGGACTTTGTATGTTCTGTTGAACTATTTCGATACATTTTGCGAATGGATAAATCATCATTTTCGGTTTTGAACTTTTTTTTTGGGGGGGGGAGACAGTGGAAATTACAAAATGGAAAAGCTACATGTCTCAGAATTCTTGCTACATCACGAATGGTCCGACGCAATGGAATCTTTATCTCGACAAGATATTTAAGTTCTGATGATCTAACTCTTGATTCATATTGGTAGGGATGGTAACGTTTTGATCATCGGTAGAAATAAGACCGGGTCATTTTTTTTTTTTTTTTTTTACAGAAAATTATATTACCGAACGTATTAGATGAACTCTAAGAAGTGAACGTCTATTATGTTCAATTAGATTCGTGTAGTCTGGAGAAGTTATTGCGTGAAATCTTGTTGTTGGAGAGAGAGCTTTCAATGCTCTGCAAGAGTACCAAGAGAGAAACACTTATCACACTGTCTTCCCATATACTTTAATCACGTAAGACGACGCCGATTCCGCAACAGGGTGTATTTTGTGTTGAGAATATTTCGAGGAGGAGTGTTAATTGGTGAAACGAAGCCCAGATATGCACCCTGGAGAGGTTGTGTGGACGGTGGCTGAGAGCGAGGAACGCAGAAGAATGGACACGAGTGACCGCTGTAAAAGGAATGCGTGTGTGTGCTAACTGCGGAGACATACACACACTCCCAGAGCGACCCCTCACGCCGGGCTTTTAACACTCACGGGTAGAAAACTACGTACTTTCGTGGAATCCAAGAAGCGGAGAAAGGAGCTGGAAATACAAATATAACACTGTTTCAGTCTAAACTTTACCCGGATTTGAAAAGTACAGGCTATTGTTTGTTTCTTGTGGCGAAAAATTCAAACATGTATTGAATAGTAATTGTTAATATTGTAAATAAAGATCGCGTTGACTTAGTTTTCGAACACGGTACATCTTCTTTGGGTTGTTCATTATTATTTATTTTTATGAGAAATTTGGAGGGATCTATCGTTAAAATGTTTAATGGCGGGTGTTATCAAAAAAATTTGGTGATTCGCAGGGAAAACCTTGATATTCATAGATATTTATGATTTTCTATTGAAGAAACTCTTCGACTTGGGAATACATATTAGGCGGGTTTTCTTCCAAATTTAGTTCAAAGAGGTTCTCGGCAGGTTCAGGTAATTTCTTGCACTTTTTCCCCCAATTGTTAAGTTTCTTTGGTTAATATAATTTACTCGTATGGGGAAGGAAAACATCATTGCCGACCGACATGTTACCATGAAGGTTCCCAGCTTTCACCGTGTGCTTCTAGAGGCCTCCTATTACAGGAATAAAAACCTCTATGGCGACCTTCCATGCGGACACTTTTTATATTTTTATTGAAATATTTGTAAATGGGAAATGAAGTTGCTGTTGAAGCTTATGTGCATGGGGCGATAGGAGGTAGTAAGTGGGTGATAGGGGCTATTGATAGAAGGTGGGCCGGAGTATGAGTTAGTGATACGAGCAGTAGAAGGAGGGTTTGCTTTTTAACTGTCACAGCTATATGAACTGGGACATCAATGCTGGAAAAGCTACAACTTTTTTCTGGCCCCGCCGGGAATTGAACCCTGAGTGGCGTAGACACTTGCGCAGATTGTGAGCGAAATGAAAGCTCAGCGTTGCAAGTGGTGGCAGCGGTGTCCCAAGTTGTCGTGCGAGTAGCAGGTGGTCCCCGTCGTGGCCTTCCCGTGCGACCTTCCGGCGGCGCTCCGGCGCAGGTGTGTGCGAGTCTCTCCGTCGCCGCTTGAGGTCCACCTGGCGCCGACGCTCATTTCCACATCACAATCTCAACAGTCCAGAACTGCATTCGGTGAATGAAAGTCGTCCGCACCCTAGGATACCGGTTCCCTGGGATTTGTAATCGCTTTGCGAATCATTTACATTGTAATTGCTCCTTCGAGTAGCGTTTACGAGAATTCAATCACTTATCAAGGAGAAAGTTCATTTGGATGTGATGTTTTTGTGTTTAACATATATCTTATGTATACAACTACACAGTATCATAGTCTTACTGAGCGGTACAGCATGGGTTCAAACCCTGCTCGGTCGAACTAGGTGAGGTTTTCAACTGGGGTTTCCCTCACCTACTCCAGGCAAGTTCCCCAGCAACCCAACATCTCTCCTTCCCAATTTTCTTACCCAAGTCCAACGGTTAGGTGGAAGAACAGGCCTCGTGACCTGAACCTCACCAAAGGGATTGAATAAATAAATACCACACATTTAAATTAAGTTGATCATGTAAGGGTGTGTAGGTTTATATTTTGGTGGTATATACGAATTGTGGAGAATGGTTGTAGATAATTTCGAGTGCTAAAGAAGATACAATTCTTATCGAAATCCTGATGAGAAAACATTGGACAAAAAAAAGGGAGACAAATTTCAGTTTTAATACAGATCTGGGTCTTCTATACGCAACAGTTTTTGCTTTTGACTAAGCGGAAAAAATATTTCTCTGTACGGAATGTAATCGCAAAAAATTGGAACAGGAAATGATAAATTCAGACATTGAAAAAGAAAGATAATTTCGATGAAGATTACCTCCTCACTGTATTCAACAGGCGTGTTACATTATAACGGTGCATTTCGTTGCTTATCATTCATTTTCAAGTTACTCCTCACATGATTCATTTGCAGATTCAATTTAGATTCGTTCTTGCCTCCGTGACATGATTGCATGGCGCTTCACTCAAAACTCATCGCCTTGATTGCACCGAGGGACAAAGCGGATTTTCCAGTTCGGGAAGTGTAATCATGCGCACGCGAATGCATTTCATTGCGTTGTAGTGTGTGTGAAATTCTGTTATTTTCTAATGCGTCATTCAAATTAAATTATACACGATATTTGCCTTCATTTCTTAACTTGACAGACTCATTTTATTTCGTGAGTGTTTGGTGGGCCCCTTAATTTTTCATTAGATCGTCAATTGTATTAATAAATATTAACTAAAATTGTTCAGAATTTGTTGTTAAAAACATATAAAACATCGTGTTGGCACTATGCTACCACTGCACTGTTGTTTTGGTTTTGTGTTCTTTCAAATTTTTGTGATAGAGTACAAAAACGATCTTACCTGGAAATAATACAATGCTAGATCTCTTTTTCCTCTAAAACTACGTCTATTCTATGAATTTTATGTGATTCGTTAGTCATGTTCGCGATAAAAATATCTAGAAACATACGTAGATATAATTATTGCTCGCTCGATAGTTCACTTCGGTTTCAGTGCGAACGAATCCTCAGGACAGACCACAGGTTCTGGTTCTCCGACACCGAATATTGCTGACTGATTTTAGGTTAACTTCCGACTATGATGCTTGTTTTCCTCGGAGGAAAGCATCCACTTCTTACTTCAGTAGGGTCCAGCCCCAAAGTGACCCAAATCCCGGTAAATCATACCTTTCATATCGAGTAGGCAGTGCACCCAACACCAGGAAGCCTGGAGGACGCTTTGGCAGTAGTGGGCGGACGCGAGCGACTGCGGGCGGTGGGCGGGCGAACGGGTCGCGACCCGTTCAGGCCTCGGCAGGCGATGCGGTTCACTAGGAAGGCAGGCTACGGGGCTTCGTGTTTTCGCGGTGAAAACATGTCCACGAAACTGGGTTCTTCCGGTATTTTTCCGAACCAATAATCTTGTTTTCGTTTTCGTATAATATACTCCTAAGATGAGTACTGTTCTGATGTCGTATTGTTACCAATTTAATTGTAAAATAATTCTAAATTTGGTCAACAATCAAAAGCATTGAATTCTAATCCAGTACAAGAAACATTCCAAATAATTGCTAGTATTTATATATTTGTTTTTGATCGCTGAACATACAATAATTGGTCGGGATGAACTACTTATTTTTTAAAACAGTAATTTCATTCTGGCTTAACATATGCGGAGGATTTCTTAAAAGTGGAAAGATTGGACAGTAGATTTTGTCTTGCTTTTGACAAATTCTCTTTGTTGCTTGAACTTTGAATACCGAATGCTCGCTTTTACGTTATACCAGATTTCACATCTATGCTTTCTCTTCGTGAATTTCTAAGGAATGATTATATTTGTCATGTACTGTATTTACCCATTTTTGGTGAATCTTGATCTTGATGTCGCTGTACATTGGACATTTCACTACGTTGCATTTTTTTGTTTTTGAAGAAATTTAAGAAATAGTGGTCAATGTGATCTTGAGTTCCATATTTGGTCGTGAGGTGCGCAGTGTGCTGGTGAAAAAACGTTCTCTGAGGGAGTTTGCGTCCGCAATGTGTAGTACGTAATTGACACAGTTCGCCACCGGGAGATGAACGTGCTCGTGTTCGTCGTGTTCTGCTGGATGATGGTTTTGGGAAGTAAGAAAATTATGACATCTGTCGAATGTACTGTGTTTTCAAGTGGGTTCATATTACAGATTGTTCTACCCTTTTTTACACTGCAGTATTTGTAAATGGGAAATGTAGCGGTCTATTGAAGCTTGGGCAATAGGTGGGAGGCAAGAATCGTTTCCATCCAGTTAATACATTAGAATTGAAAACATATTTTTTACACTTATGATTTTCACCTTACAAACATTATTTTGATGCATATATCTTTGTTACTTATAAGCTGGAAGAAGTGGTATTGATGTTTTTCATACGTATAATTAAGTTACTATCATGGCAGTTAGAACAAATGACAGCACTGTAACAACTGAATCATACATAAAGAGATTCGTTCAAACAATGCAATTATCCGTTCATTGCATTCGTAGTCGTATAAGACGATTACTTTCATGGCTTGACGGAAATTCACTAAACTTCGCCCCCTCCTCTACCTTATACACTCGATTCGAGTGAAGGAGGACATAGGCGTTTCTCGTGAACCTTGGATCTGATAAGGGTTTGCTGGCGTCATCGAAAGGGTCTTGCAAAAACAATGACATCGTCCCGAGATGATTGGTCGCCTCGGCGTTGTATCACGACGTATCTCTCAAGTCGTGACATCACACGACCTCTTCGAACCACGCCTGCCCGTGTCCGGGACACCTTCGAAGGAGTTGGGAGAGGAGACGAGTACTGGAGGTTAAACATACTCGGGATAGCGAAAATTGTTTTCTGCTGTCACCTTAATAGAACTTACGCGTGAAATATAACACCGTTATCTCATACTATATTTTGTGGAAAATTTAGTTATAATTACAGAATTGCAAATGGAATAAATCATACGAAACATTCTTTCTTGTAACGTGTAATAGAAAATATACATTTAAAATTAAAAGCTTACGTAAGAGAGAATTGACAAAACATTTACTTTGAGAAATATCTGAATTTTTGTTTTTTAACGAAGAGGATTGCGTAATTTTCCCCTTAAATTAATTGATATTAACATAATAGTCATTTGATCTGACTGTTTAAAATGTATTTAATTGTTTATTTCTCGTTTTGAATTACTTAAGATTATGTTCATTAATGATATAATTTAAGACTAAAATGATTCGAAGATGACAAATGCAAAAAAATTTAAAAAAATAAACTAAAATTTCGGGGTGGACCGTGGGGTTGATGTCTCTCCTCTCGGAAGAAACATTTTTCAATTTTTACGCCATCTTTAGCGTCTCTTTTATTGTTTTCGGATCCTGCGTCAACATCTTTCTTTCAGATTCAGGTTGTTAGTGAAGCAAAATACGTCTGAACATCTCTTCTCCACTCAATGGATGGATGTCTTGGTATCATCTCTCTGGTGGAGGAATCATTACAACGAAATCCTGCACGCGTCAGCGCCCTCACCCGACGCACTCGCTGGGAATCCCAAGCGCCGTCTTCGCGCCGGAAGACGTGAGCGCGTTGCTAAGCGACGCACAGAGACAGACTCCGTCTATTTCTAGACGAGATAACACCTATTCAGCTGCTGCCTTCACACCATGCGGGCTCATCATTTCAGACGGAACATCGTTTACCAAGAGTGATTCAGATAGGCGAAAATGCTGATGACGTGGAAAGGAAACATTAAGAAGTAGTGTAGAGAGTTATACANCAAGAGTGATTCAGATAGGCGAAAATGCTGATTTCGTGGGAAGGAAACATTAAGAAGTAGTGTAGAGAGTTATACATATTCTTTATGAAAATTAAGGATCAAAAATATCTACAAAATACTGACTTTCTTTTGTGCACGAGGGGTGTGTATTTACCCCTTCGCCCTTACTCAAAAAATGGCTTCGCCCTTTGTCGTTGAAAAACGAAGGTGTACAACGATTATGACCCTCGGGCATTCACTCTCCTCGCAACTAAACGTTGAAAGGAACTCATAATATTTAATTTTATATTTAATTTAAATTGTGGTATATGGAATTAGTTAAATAATTTTTGGTAACCTTTTGGTGATATAGATCGCTAACAAAGTACCGCATTTAATGCTTTTCTTAAGCTGTGAAGCAAAACAGTAAATTAAATAAATATACTTTAATGATAAATTAAATCCAGATTTGCTGGGGATCTGGATAAACGAGGTTATGTATTTCGCGTATCGTGAAATTTATTCTCGCTTGGAGCCCAGCAGTCGATGCGGATAAACGGGCGCAGAATACTAAGTGTCCCGTAGGAATTCCCCGACGGAAGATGGTGGCCATCGGAGACCAATACTCCGTTTGCAGAAACAGTAAGAAATTCGACGGACGATTCTTGAGCAAATGTAGCCAATATACTGACGATTTCTGTCAAAGTAGCACAAGTTTGCATATTTAATTATGTATGTTTTCAGAGATATGTGAATGGAATGTACTTAATGAAATACATGCACGTTTCGATGTGAATCTTTTGATTCAACCAATGATAAAAGTGAGATCGTAAAAACGTTTAATAGTGTCCGGTGTCAGAGAGAAGAAAGTCACACTTCCCCTGTAATTCAAAGGGTAAATTAATGAAGGATAGATGATTGCTGAGTATTGGAATATACTAAGGAAACTTGCACATGAGATTAGAATGCATTTTCTCTCCGATCGAGTCTTTTCAAGTGATCACGCACGCCTTTCTCTCGAGATCACGACCCCAATCACTACATTAATGCAGTCATCTACTCACTTATCCGGGTCAACATGAACTGTGACGGTGCAAACTCGATTCTATCGCTCCGCTTATTCATTATGTTAAAAAAAGAGAGAGATTCTTCCAATTAATTCGGGACTGATCGGAACCACTGAACAATAATCTCTCTATAATAAATTCGCGAGGATGTTTGACAATATCTGGACGATCTTACGGTTGAACTGGCGCAGGTAGAATTAAATCACTAAAATATCTTAAATCGGCACAAATAAACAGAGTAACATTGTGATTTATTGTGGGTCAACGTTAGAAAAACATACTTCACCGGCCATTTAAATGAAATAATTGCAATTAGAATTAATGTTGAAATAAATTGGATTCATGGATACAAGACGAATATTTACAATATTAGACCAAATTTTAAATCACGAAAGTGATGGAAGGTTACTTTGTACTAAATTTTAGGTAGTGTTTTTCAATCACTTATATCTACAGGTCACCGGATATCTGAGAAAGATATTTCACTTTTCCCAAGGTGAGATGCATTAGTCACGAAATCGTCGTGTTCGGTCGCCATGTTTTTACATGCTCTTGTGCAGATTAAACAAGTCAAGTGAGTTCCTGAATATTGTTTATGCTGTATTAACTTATAGCTAGAAATTAAATCTTGTTTTTTTGTCATTATTATTCATGACAAAATTGTGTTTAATTACAAATAAAAATAAAGGAAACAGTAATACATCTCGGTGAGTGCTGGCCCACCTGAATTCAGGACTGATCGGAATCGCTGAACACTAATCTCTGTATAATAAATTCGCGAGGGTGTTTGACAATGTCTGGCCAATCTTAAACGAAGCATTCGCCCGCTGTCATAACGTCCTCTCCGACCCCAATGACTTGTGTCCTTGGACATCTTGATTACGATGCAGCGTCCAACGACAGGATTCCATTCGAAGCATCACACTCAATTAGGAAGGTCAGCGCCCGGTATTGAATATTATTGAAAGAAGCTGAGAGGCGATTAATCATCTTTCTTTGCATTTAGCTGCCGCCGCGGCTTCCGTACACTGACCCCAGCCACTGTCCTGCCTCTTATCATTGTCCTTTTTGGTTCATTGTTCAGCGTGAAAAACATTGAACTCGATCGCGTATTTACACTTGAGCTGTATGATTAATTACCCGCTTGAATTGTACTTGAAACTCGTAATATAACGGTATAATTCGATGTTTGACTTATGCTTCCTGAGTTATATTAATGCCTCTAAGTGTTCAAAATATTCAGGTTTTAAGTGTGTATACTCTACTTAAGGAATATTTTTTGTCCCTATTTTCTGTGACACATACATTCTTTCATTGCCCATAACCCAATACGTGACGGACGTTTTTCTTCGTCCATCAATCTTCCTTCATTTAATATCCGTGTCGTAATAACAATCCTGCCCGATCATCCTCCTCAAACTGGAGAACCCTATCCAAAATGTTTTGTTGCTTTAATACATATTTTGTTTGGTATACACTGAGCGTTAGTACCCTATGATTGGATGTGAAATCCCAATTCAGAGGAAAGAAAGGGTTTTTCCTAACATTTGGATATGACAACCTTATCGTATAGTTCGGGTATCTTAATCACTAATGTCACTTCGAAAGGTTCCAGTAAATTTAGATCTCACACCCAACCCTGTTCTCTCAGTGTAGTGAAAAATTAGTTTATTTACCCAAGAACTTCTTCGATCCTCTATAAATGCGAGTGTACTTACATGTTTCAATTTCAGTTATACATAATTCGTCAGATATGTTGTCGGATTATCAATTATAAACAATGTGCAGTTTGTGATAATTGCCCAGAAACGTGATGTATGAGTGAAAAAGTTTGTAAGAAGAGGAAAGATGAATTGTCGTCGACTTGTCGGATGTGTCGGTTTAACAAATGTCGGACTATCGAGATCGTACTGTAACGCGATGTTTGAGTGAAAAAGTACATAAAACAGGAGAGATGTCACATCGTGAACTTGATGGATTACCGAACGTGTGGGCCTAACAAATGTCGGACTATCGAGATTGATTGGAATGAAGTAAATTCCCTCGGACAGTTGCAAATCTTTCCGCCACGACCGTTCCGCTCACCCAAAGTCGCCTTCGTAGCTCACCGCGCTCGTAACTGGCGTGAGCCCGCGTGTCCGCTGAAAGGCTTTTAGAAACGTGATTATTCCAAGAGGGTGGACTATAATTTCACGAGCTGCCGCTAATGGAATCTCCAATGTTGCGTCGACTTGTTGCGTCGCGGATCGTGACTCAGATGTTTCACATCGGGCCTCGAACGGGCCTCCGACCAACCCGCCCCTGTCTGACCAACAACGCAGTGCAGTGCGGTAATTGACTGGTCGGGGATCGTGAGGTCTACGGTGGCTGTTGGGAGTTGTGCTTAAGAGACCGGCCCATCTCTCTTCCGGTCGCCTCCAGTCGCCCTCCAAGGCACTGGAGGATCTTCCTGGAAAAATAGTGTGCCTTTCACTTGGAGTTGGAAAGTAGCTTGCGAAATCAAACTAGTTACCTCCCTTAAATTGAACGAATTTGAATTGCGGTAGAGTGTCCTAAAATTTGTACTACATGAGAAAAAGAACTTTGATGCATCAAAAAGTCTTAAATATGTTTAACTAATTTTTAATGATGTTTTAAAGTCTCACGAGTTCTTATGAAAAAAGGTTATATTCTTAATGTCACGCTAAAAAGTTTAACGTTTCGACTAATAAGTTAGTTAGAAAACTTCATTTCTACACAATCAACGAGAAAACAAAACATATTACGATATGAAAATTAGATGTAAATACTTAAAATTCTTCTACAATTAACGCCCAATAATTAAATAAATAATGAAAGACTTACGATCTTCTTTGAACAAATAATATATATTTTTTGTGAGAAAATATAAACGAAGTCGAAAAGTTGTGAGTTCTTATCGCAAAAAAAATTATATTATTTGTTCAAAGAAGATCGTAAGTCTTTCATTATGTATTGAATTAATAATGTCTTAAAACAAACTTAATCTCTCCAAGTATTAAGTGATGTTGCAATTAAATTGTAGTTCTTTTGTATAATTGCATACAGACGATTTTAGTTCTTGTCCGCTGAAGCTGGTTTGTTGTGAGTCCACGTTCAGTGAACTCCTCTCCTAGTATTGTGCATCGTCTGTGGACTCCGCCTACTTCTCACATGCACAAGCGAACTCACGTGCTAATGTATAGCTTGCGCTAATACTTCGAAACGCGTTATTCACACAATGTCTCTCTTCAAATGGTTTCAAAGAGAGTATTTAAGTGTATTTAAGGGTGAGGTGTTCGTATCCCCACTTCATCTTTATTGGTTGCGTTCTAGAATCACAAGACGAACATAATGTTTTCTCTTCTCGTATTCTTTACTCCGCGTAAGGATCGGCGATTTCTTATGTATGACCATTTGACCTATCAAACACAGTGCACATGTTATAAATGGATCAGATTTCGTTCCCACCATTTCATTGGAATGTTTTGGTCTCCATAAGAAAAGGACTGCGCCGGGTCGCAGTAATTTCAGTGTCCACAGCTGTGTAGTGAGTGACTTCTGTGCTCTTTAGTTCTTGCAAGTCTTCTTGTATTCCGTCCCAGCCGATGCAGCCCCTGATAAAACAATGCGAACATAAACTTCAAGGAAATTAAGATTTATAACTCGGAAGGATGTAGAAAAAGAGACGTCATAGTATGTATGATCCCCGTGTTACCGAAGATTTAGCGGAAGAAAATAATATAAACTGAAGTCCTACTCGAAAAAAAAAAAAAACTTTTAGAGATTTATAACAAAACGGATTAGATATTTAACGACTACAAATTATGAGGAAAGCAGAAAAAAAAGGCTTCGCTTTCTCTATATCTTCAGGGGCGGTGCGAGTACAAGAGGGGAGAAGGAAGCAATCAACCTTGAAACTGCCATATCGAAATTTGCTCTGCGTTGTTTTGATCAGCCGATGTTTTGTGAGGTTAATTTCGGGTAAAAAATGTCACTATTAGAGTGATATATGGCGAATAAAGTTGTGCAATGTTACTTCCCGTTCGAATATCCCTCCAACATAAACTGATAGGTTATGGGACCAAGTGTTCGCTCAGCGAAGAATAAGAAAATAGTGAAAACGTGTGTTTTGTGTTAACTGGTTGAAATATGTCTTTCACTGAAACAGAAGAAAGAGCAATATTTTCTACGAAATTTTGAAAAAACGTTTTCAGAAAGATGATAAATATTTTTGGGGCTTGAGAAATTACTTCGAAACAGAGAGTTGCTCGTGACGGTCATCCTTCCCAAACCCTTCTCACCGTGCAGCATATCTCGTTCGCCCCTCTCCTCTCGACACGACGTTTCGCCCATCCATCAGCCTAGACCTCCCCTCTCCTCACCCCTCTCTTCACCCACCCCNCGCTCTCTCACCCGCCCCCCGCCTCCTTTCGCGGCTTAACGCTCCGAGTCCATCAGATAACACGGCGCCTGAGAGTAAATAAGCTCGATTGCCCGCGCCGACTCGCCGCTACTGTTCGCCGCAGTGACGTCATCAATTAACGAGTGTTTCCCCTTACCGTCTCCCACCCTACCTTTTCATCACCCGGCTTTCGTCGAAAGACTTCATCAAGACAGACCTCCGTTGGAATGTGCTTGTTTAGGAAGGCATTTGGTTGGGGTTATCTGGGATCATCCTTCATAGTTTCAAGCTATTTTTAGCTATCGCTGTTGGTGCCGCGTTGTGTGTGTATTGCTTCGTTGACAAGCTTCTTTACCTCGAGTTTGGTAGCACGTACCCATTCCCAAATGACTTCGTTGGATGCAGGGATGAATAATTGAATAAATAAATTAACGAATTAATGAACTAATCCAAAAAAATAGGTCTTGATATATAGGTAGTTTTCATTTTTAACTTAAAACAACATGGTTGTGGAATAATCCCAATTTTGCTCTGATAATAGTTTTGAATGTGAAATTGAGCCTGTAGTTGGGATACTTAAGGTTAGTACATTCGAAGGTTGGGATGTCACGGCCAAACGTTTGAAGAAGTCCTTCTGAATTCGAATCTCGCATCAACTTCTAAGGTTCCCACACCAACAATGTTATCTCAGAGTCGCGACGTAACAGACACAAAAGAAATTTCCCGGATTTATTTTGTGTATAACTATGTTAACCCCAAGTTGATGCAGAAACGTTATAGAGTTCAGTTTGTGAAAGCAGAGGAGCCGGGATAAATTAGAAATTCGTATCGCTCAATGAGAAGGAAGATACAAGGCAATTGTTTGTCGTTAGCATCCCGTTAGCGACTGAAACATTTCGATGTTGCGCGTTCTTGGGTTTATGCCTGTGTTAGCGAGGAATTACGTTCCGCAACTACTACCTGTAAACTAATGCTCCCTTTCGCAGTAACAATCATGGCGACTTCGAGGGGAGAGCAGCGGCGATGAGGGGAATCATGAACGTGCATTTGAACGTGGAACGGCTGACCGTTTCCTCCTTTTCCTGTTCAAGGTCAAAGTTGCAACCGCGGAGGCGCTTCTCGCCGCATCCGTCGATATCGTGAACAGCAAAGTCACCGGCTCTGAGCAGCGATCATTCGAAGATGATGTTCCGAGCGAGAGATGTGAACTGCGGTAAAGAGGCGCCATTTGTGAGCTCCTCAACCGGCTATTGAATGGTCCTCCGCACCCAAAAACAATTTTCCGTCTCTTTTAACATCATTCAGTCACGAAATTTTGAATTAACAAACCAGCAAATTTAATCTAAGTGTTGTGTTACAAATTCTACTTCAATTAACGTCCATTATATAATTTATTTATTTAATAAGTGTCGTATTAGCTTCTGCGGTACATAGGAAATGTCAAGATTTTTTGTTTATTTTTTTCCCCTTTTTTAGCCCATGTTCAGAATGTGGAAGGACTGGGATCCATAAGGGCCGGAGGGTCATACATTCAGTACTATACTACTCTCATGTTATTTTTTAAATTCTTTTCTCAGTCATCATTAACAGCAGAAAATGTGACTACGTTTGCCAAACCGTCAAAGGTGTTTGTCAAATCGAAATTCTCGCTTATGCTGAACAAATTAAATGTAGATTTGTCTCATCAGTTTTGTGTACTTTTCAACATTTTTGGTGGTACTATGTAACAAATTAAAAAATATCGACCAGAGTTGACGTCCGTATCTCATGGCTGAGAGCATAGAAGGGAATGTTTTCTTCTCAGAACATGAAGATTATTGCCTTCCTTTTTTCCGTGGACATCGCGCCGCGAAGAAGCAAAACGGCAGCTTAAGCATCACAGGCGGAGGGCGCTGTGAAATATGAATACAAGTGTTGGCGTCATCCGACGCGTGACTTGAGAAGACGACGGATCACAGTGATTTAACATTGTCGCGAATGTGGAGAGCAGGCGTTTAATGTGGGATATACATCTGCACTTCTGCTCGCTGACCACTGGAATGCAGATAAAAAAGGTTTTTTTTATGTATTCATGAATCGTGTGCTCGAGCTGGACAAAGACCGGTTATATTGTAGTGTGATATCTTTCTAATGCTTGTACTATAGAAGCGAGAGATATTACTTTAGCTGTAATGGTAAAGTGAGATTTTAAAAAATGTATTAAAAGACATCGATCTATTTCTTCATTTCTACATCTTCCATAATTTATTGCGTGTTAATATTGTGAAACTATAAATTTTTTTTTCTCGCTATTATGTACCGTAGGTCCTGGACATACGTAAAACAAAATGATACAACCCGCATGGATGTTGCGTTCGGACTTGGGAGTCGAGGCGGGTGGTGCGGTGGATAGCACACCTGTGGCCAGAGCAGGAAGTCCCGGTCCGTCGCAATTTTCCCCTGGCCGTTGTCAATGCAAACGCTCCTCTACGTGTAGGTACTCGAATGTTGAGTTAAAGCATGATACAAGTCGTCCGTGCTCTGAATTTTTATAAGATTGGTTGAATAGAAACCACTACGTAGATTGTCAGTCTTATTGTCTCCTCTTCCTGCAATTTGTTCACCCCGAATCGCCTTCTCGCTGCTTCTCGCCGCCCCCGCCGCACCGCGCCACCGTCGCGCAATTTGAATCCCATCCTCTGCAGGCATTTGTCTTCATCGCGTACGTCAACGCGGTCTCCCCTCCCCTCCCCGCTACCCAAATGGCTTCTATGACCACAACGAGCTCTAATATCGCGGCGTGTGACGTAACGTCCGTCTGCTGGTGTTGACGCCGACGGAGGTGTCTTCGCGGGACATGCAAACTGCGAAGCGTCTTAGTTGTAGCACGATAGATTACAGTCGATTATATAACGAGGCAACCATTTTGTAATGGGCTAATAGGCATCAAACCAGTGACCTCCGGTTCGTATCACTGGAACGCTAACCATCACGCCATTCGTTTCGCCTTCTCNCCGCCACCCCATGTAATGTTACTAAAAGGGTAGCGCCCTCGCTTTCAGTAGAGGAATCCCTAGTTCGAGCCGCGCCCCATCGCTATTTTCACTGTGTTTTGTCTCCATTAGGGGAAAAGATGATTTGTAGGTGACTGTGACGAAAGCAAACAATGGGCGATATGAGGTAGGAGGTAGTTGGAAGGAACTATTGTAAGAATGTGGGCCGGTTAGCGGACTTTTATTAACAACTTGGCCCATATGGAGGTGTGAGTAATAGTAAGAATTAGTGGTACTTGGAGTAGTAGAATGTGAATAGAAGGAGGGTTCGATTTTTAATTACCACTGCAATATGAACTAGGACATTGAAGTGTAAAGCTACAATTTTTTCTGGCCTCGCCCGGATTTGAACCCGGACTCAGTGGCAAGGAAGCCCTGAGATACAATAGGAGGTGAAACACTTCTTAATTGGAAAGCATTGACTAGGTATTTCCGTTGAACCTACCTGCTGTTGGAAGCGACTCCCGTCGAGTGTTGATCGCAGCATGCAGCGCTGCCGACGGCGCAGCCTCCAGTTAATGGGGAGAGCCATGTTGAGTGCGCGGAGGCCATAAAATCTCGCCGTGTTGTCTTTATGACAGCACCAGCAGCGTCTGAGAGGCTATTCACCGAAAACGACCCGTTCGTGAGAGAAAAACGCTTGCTTGCCAGCGAGCGAGCGAACGAGCCGGGAGGACCCGCGCAGACTGCAACAGAAGCCACTATTTGTTCTTCGGCCGCGATGATTACGAAGAAACCTTTCGCAAGGGGGCGGATGGATAATTACTCCAGTTGGAATGCTTCTGCATTCATACGTTTGATTCCTTTTGCAGTAGAACCCCCCTTATCCGATCTCGGATCAACCAATCTATCCATTGGAACAGTTTTTTCAGCGTATAATATCTTGCAGGTAGTGACTCAATATTGATTGTTTGACAGGTANTTGATTGTTTGACGGGTATTTGCTGGAATGTTCCTGGAAAGGGATACGGGGTGATGCGATGGTGGGTGTGCGATAGGTTTTGTGTTGTGGTGGGCAGAACGGGGGAGTGGGAGGAAGTTTTGCCAGTTTAATTTTCTAGGAATCAATACGTATATGTCTAGTTTCCTATGAATCAATTTTTCCTATTAATGTGTGTACATATGACGTCTCATTTCGTGATGAAATTTTAGGCTCTTTTTGAACTAATATCGATTTTTCAGGGAAACCTCTGATTAACCGATCCATTGATAGCCCATATTATGTACAAAGTAGTTTTGGTCCTTACGGGGTCAACTTTTGAATTCTAATTCTTAATAGTTATAATTAAACTTGGGAAACGAATTTTAGCATTAACGTCTTTGGAATAGTGTTGGAAGAAGTAACAGATAAATTACCAACTTAGAAATGAAAGGAACAATTTCGATCAATTTCCAAACATTTCCCGATGGACACTAGTGAATTGGACGAATTATAATGGTCAATTATTCTTAACATAAAATAAGTCGCTACTTGAGGTATAAGAGAAAGGTGAACATTACTTCTAACGCGTCGCAGTGTTTCTCCTCAAAAAACTGAATCCGTTTCATCGACCGGAGTTGGGACTTCCCCAACAGCGCCCGAATCTCTCTCTTCAAAATTCTCTATTGCTTCCGATTCCGACGCAGCTGGGTCACAGATCCGCCAATCCCACGGTCGTCACCGGGACCCCGTATTCCAGGGAGTGGCCACGTCAGTGGCGCCGGCTGGCGTCGACTAACGGACATCTCTTCTGCTTCGCGATGAGCTATTGCCTTCACCATTGTTCGGTAGCCCCTGGCGACGCAGGACTCACCGAACGGGTTTGCGTGTGATGTATCGTCTAATGCGGTATGAATCGAAACAGACGTCTTTTGACAGCGGCGCGGCTTGTATCGTATTATCATCTTTCTCACGGACAGTTGAGAAGTGGTTTTGTTTTAAACAAAAGTCAATTCTCTTTATTATCATACGTTTTTCTTAATTGTATTTCACTGACGCGAGGGCTGAAAGGAGCACAAATATTCAAACTTAATCACAAGAGACCCCGTCGCATCTTGAAGTGCTCGTGTGTGTAGTTGTATCTCGTCCTATTTCAAGTGAATAGCGTCTTTGATACAATCTGGATACCTGACCGTCCGGGAGAAACGCGTCATTCCGCTGGAAAAGCGGAGAGGAGAGGAGAGGCAGGGACGTCTTCCAGATGCTCCAAGCTCTTTAATCAAATTTCTCGCTAGCCTTCTTCCTCTTGATGCATCAGATAAAGCGTAGCTTTCATGCAGACGGGTTTACGAGGAGCGTGTCCTTATTGTTGGAGATACGCGATTAAATAAACGAAGAATGCAGCTGCAGCGTCTTATGAAGAGGCGACTTTCTTTAATTTTGAAGGTTACAAAATATTTCTTGGCTCGTCTTTGATACCACTCAATGTAACTTCTTATTCATTCATCTATTATGTTTCATCATTTGTGTAAACAGACTTGGTTTAAGGTATATCAGTTAAGGAGCTTCAGTACCCTCCAAAACCGTTTCAAATGATAGGTTCAACCATTCCCTCCCCAGTGGCGAAGAATTTTTATGTCGCAGCGGCAAAAATTTTTTGACTTAAAATTATTGGTTTTCTTATATCCTCAAAAGTATCGACTTAACGTAGCAAAAATACTACTAGAATATTGCAAACGGAAATTGCAACGCAAGGATCAGATTTTCATACCTTTCGCGGCATTTAAAAGAATAATTCTACAAAAACTGCGCAAAATACTGTTCGTCCGAAAAACGGCAGCCATCTCACGTGACTGAAGAGACTATTATACTCGTGAAAGAGTCTAACAAAAATCAAATTTATTAAGAAGTTTAAAATGTCTCCAAATAATTATCCTTATTATAACCAGAATTTTTAATTGATTCAAACTCATTCGATAAATATTTCCAAATTTCGTGAATAGTTGACCACTTTACTTCAATCAAAGGGGATAATATAATATATAATATAACGCGTTCTTTTTTTACAGTTAGAAAAAAATATTTTAAATATAGAGCTTTTAAAAGTTAAAATGCGGAGTTAATTGGTAAATAAATTTTTTTTCAGCCCTGTTTTTTTACCACCCTCTTCGAAACCGATGCTCCTTTCTCATTGGTCATAGTCCGATTCGAGTGCGATAAGCATTCGTCGGAGGAATCCCGTGCGAAAAGAACACGCGTGCGAAAAGATACGCTCGCGCTTCGGTCACGTCCGCGGACGCCAACAGTGGCGCCTCCGTCGGTGCGTGCCGGCGTCGTCAACCAAGTTCCGCGTCACTGACTTCCCCAACCCCTCCCTCCTTCTGTTACTCCCCTCCCCTCACCAGAAGGAGTTTGTTCGCGGTTGCGTCTCAGATACCATCTAAATGAAGTTTCGTCCCGGTAGCGTCGCAGGGTCACGGGTAGATTCTCGTGTGTATGAGGTGTTACGGGCCCAGGCGGCAGGCACACCAGGCCGCATGTCTGCGGAAGGGAAGCGCGCATTCTTGTGGAGTGCTACTTTCCGTCTTCTCCGCTCGGTGACGAAGGGTCTTTTGTCTTCGGAGGAGTCTCCAGGGTTTGGGATATACGATACGCACCTGCGGAGTAAACTCGTTCCGTGTAAACTACTTGTCAGTTCTCTCTGAAATAAACAGTTCTGAATAATTGTTTCTTGTTTTATTTTATTCGTGCATTTGTACATACTGCTCGTAGGAAGAAAAAACAACTACTAATGAAATCGTTACAGTCCTCACAACGAAAGAAAAGGAATGAGGGAGAGGTCTACCTGACTAGCAGACTCTTCATCTCGCGGGCGTTTAACTCGTGTCAGCAGAATGTTACTGAGCTTACGCCCACATCAGCCGATTCCTAGAACCGGTAGTGTTGTATGTACCAACGTGCTGGACCTGATCTCTAACCTTTGACCTACCGGACACTGTCTGTTTTAGTTATCAATGGGTTAAAGCAGCCTTTGTGTGGGTGCCGTGGTATATCGTCTGGCATGGGTGGAGCTACGCTAGGCCATCCCCCTTGGCAGAGACATGACAACACCGCGCTTTCGCTCCTTTGGTTACATCTCGTTTCTTTTCTTTCGCTGCGAGGACTGTAGTTTAAATTTTTTATATTTTCCCTCTCATCGAGTGAGTATTCCTGTCGAAGGTGGAGCTAGTTCAGAGCACCTATGGCTCCGTCTTGGAGAAATCTGGTATCATCCCTCACAGACTTCTTTTTTAATTGAACCCAGTCGCTTCCGGTAGTTGCTCGATTGGTTGGTGTCCCACTTCTGACGTATGTTGTCAACAGAGTATTGAGCCACTCGAAATGATTTCGCTGCCAAGAGACACTTTTTCCTGTACAAGGCCGCGCGGGGGAGTGAAGAGGCTGTGGACATCTGGAGTTGTTGACTAACACTTGTCATGTGCCACCCGTCGTGTCTTGTCGCTGCTGGCTGATGGTGCGCAAGTGTCGGCACCGACTTCCTGGAGGGGGCGGGGGAGGCCTTGGGAGAACGCGTGTAGATGGAACGCACGCCTCGGTAAAGAATCTGCGCGACAAGAGACGTTTTTATTGAAAGACTTTCCGTCGCATGTCCGACATGACAAATATGAGATGTTTTCTTGCGAGTACGTCCTAGCAGTCTGGAATGTTATGTAAAGCAATTTCTCCTCTAGTTTCATGCGTAGTAAAACTTCGTTTATCCATATCAGGTTTAAAAGTGGTAGTTTGTGCGTGACATGTATCGAAAAAGTCTAGTAGTATTCTGTTGTTTGGATTTAATAATGTGTGTTTGTAAATAATATTGGTACTCAGTTTTCATGTAGAATACGTTGTTTTATTTATGTTATTTCCCACATAATCTAGATTTTCCATTATCTGGATCAGTGCTGGTCCAAGTTTGTCCGGATTATCGTGGTTCTACTGTGCCTGAATTTTTACTCAGTTGTAGAGGAAAGAGAGGAATGAATAGATTTGCGGCTGTGAAGGAAGTCATAGTTAAAAACCGCGCAAAATTACCGTGAAGTTTGTGATAACCTACACGAATTGAACCTGAAGTGTACCTCGTCTTTCGGAAACCTTTTAATGCGAAGTATCATTTAAGCTTGTTCAATAAACCATTATAACTTTGTGCAGTAAATTCTCAGTCAAAAAATTGTCAATATGAAATGATCGCCTGAAATTTTTCTTAATGTTTTGAGTGTGTTTCCTTTTAGTTGCACGATCATATTCTGAAGAACAAGCTCTTCGTAAAGCCGTAATTCAAATCGCAGAAAGCCATTGCGCAATTACAATGTCATCAGCCGGACTCCGCCGTCTTCTGCACAATTGTTTCGCTAAGTTAATTTTCTTTTTTTGCTTCTACAGAATGAACGACATTAAAAGTTGTTGTTCGTCGTAAAACGAATCGGTCCCATGGTTGAGCCGCGCCGCGGGTGGGCGCTACTCTCCGTCTTTCTTTGTGCTCCCTCCAATCCGTTTTTAATGCAGTTAAGAACCCGGAAAACAAAGCACGCATTCATTAGAAAACCTTCAAAATAAATATTATTACCGTAAAAAGAATTATGGAGTTGTTACCTTGCACAGTAATAGTTATTTACGGATTATTCGGAACTCGAATGGTATTGATGAATTTGATGGTCGAGGATTGGTTCACATAAACTCAAATTGAGCGGGGAACTTTTTTCCTGTTTTCCGTGACCCCTGCGCCCAACGACTCACTCAAACCGTTTCCGAAGCCCTCTGGGGTTTTTCTGTCTTGTTCTTTACAAGTCCCGCTATGGACCACCTGCAATGTACAAGCCGCAGCCGCCGACTGCGGTGTGTGATACAAATAAGCGTTGTTACCCACGTGAATAGGATGATCTTCAACGCAGCGATTTGCAGGCTCAGGGTCTGAGGAGGGGGAGATCTCTTCATATGTTGCCGCTGCGACGTTTCGACAAAAATTATCTGGTGGCAGCGGTGAGGAAGAGACGATAGAAGGGGCGGGGTAGATGGGAGGAGATAATAGTTGGAAATTTCGTGAAAGGGAGAGGAGAATCTTTTCAATACATGTACAATATAACCTTGCTCATCTGTGTCTGCTGTTTATCTCCATAGATTCTAATGGCAAAGAATAATTTTACGTAAATGTTGGTCTCGTTATTTACTACGTTCAGTATATTTTTTGTTTCGATTAATTTCCACCTGTGTTCTAGGGTTCAGTTATGAGGCCCGGGGCACGCGCAACTTGTGAATGAATACTTTTAGATCTTAATTTTGTATAGGAAACTTAACGAGAGTTTCTTTTTACACAACTTATTGTACTGTTAAATTATTGTAAATAATTACTTGATGAAGTATGAATTCAAGGAAATGAGAAATTTGAAATATTAGATGTTGTTAGATCACCCATACTATGTATTCAATCATTAAATGATTCTGTCATAGTTTCTTGATAAATCTCAGGATTGCCAACTGCTATAAGCAGGCGCAAAAAGAAGAAGAAAGGAAACATTATACCTGATCTTCTCTAAAATAGGACCACGAAAAGAAACGACGCTTCGTGTTTTTGGATATGCGTGGTCCAGTTAGTCACCTCAATATCAACTTTACAATATCGCTCCCAGGGCTTTTTGTTTTGGTAACAGTGCGTGAGCGAGGCAGCGACGCGTAGCGGGATGTCCGTCGAACGGTTCGGCGCCAAAGTGCTCCGTCGCCGCCGCCGCCGCCGCCGCCGCCGCGTGAAGCAGAGGTCCGTGGGGGTCAGCGGGCCTAGATGAAACGTTACAATTAACCCTGCCCTCTCACAATGGTCCTATTATAAGCGCGTGCACCGCACGTGCGCG